>CM076583.1:210599342-211028951 GCA_034641835.2 Pinus albicaulis | reverse complement strand
ACCACCACTCCAAACTCACTTCTCTAAAACGCATACAACCACAATAAATCCCACCAAAGCTTACAAATTTATCAAGCCCTAATTAACTTAATAACAAATTCAAGAAGCCAACATGCTACAATTTATTGAGTCACCCCCAAATCAATTAGTAATTATTGCATGAATGTACATTTGTTTGTAATTTTATTGAAAAGATTGAAATTCTCTCAAGAGAGTATATAATATATCAAAGAGTTAAAAAAATTGAAATTTTGCCTACCTCCACAAGGTATCATCACACCCGGATAGGTGACAACATACAAGTCTAAATATTCTACCTCTAAGTCTTAATGGCACTTCAACATGTCAATAACATACTTGCAACAATGCTTAATGAGTTTTGTCTATTGGCTAAAGAGATGTACATCGATCCATCCAAAAATAAACATCTTAATCAATCCAACACCATAAATTGTGCTAAATAGTTCATCATGTAATTTAAAATATTACAATATGGTCTCATATTAGCTCACATATTCCTTTAATATTTGAAAGCCAAATTTTCTTAGCACAGTAGACTAGAAAGATCTGTACTCTAAAAGACAAAAAAAAGACAACAAACTAAAATAGGAACTTTAACTCTAATCCAGACACTTCATTCTTAGCAACATGATATCTAATGAAGATGATACGTGGAAAAGAAGGCTTCATATATTTTCTATCACATGTCAAACCGAGTGAACAAATACATGCATAGAACACATAAGAAATAGGGTTCATAGATCGACTTGTATTATATGGTTTCAAACCCTTCTTGTCTCCTTCAAGGGGGTTTCTTGAGGTCTTCAAAAAGACTTCCTTTTGCTAACCAAATGGATTTTTTCTTTCACACATTTATGGAAACTTACTTTCGAAATCATATTGTAATAGATTCATAAGGTGATATTATTGATATTAACTACACCTTATTTGGAGACATCATTTTTATTGTAGGGGTTGGTAACTTTCAATTGGATGTGGTTGGTCATGTGAAGACCACTCAACCTCTAGTAAAGATTCATACTAACTCTAACAAGCTTATGGATGCTTGTTTACAAAGGGAGACACCTCTAAACTTAACTCATTGGATTCTTTGTTTGTTCATGCTAATTATTGTTCTCAACTTTCCTTCTCCAAGGGGTTGAGACTATTTGCTTCATTTATTTTACATGGCCCGGTGAAAGAAGAAGAATGGAGATTGTCTCCACATCTTTTCCATTTCACTAAGTTACAAATAAAAAGAGTCAAATTCTATAGCCATTAGACTAATAGCCTCTTGATACACCTTTAGTGAGCTATGCATAGCTCTCACCTATCACTGTAGCTCAATGAAATGACATCTAATAGCTTCAAGACACCATTATAAATGGACTAGTTGTGAAGTTGTTGTTAAATTATCGCCTCCAAATGTTCAATTATCATGAATTTTGGGGGAGGGGGATCTTTTGGTGTATTGAATGGGGCAAGGGGACATAAGGGTAGCATGGATGGGTAGAAGTGAGAGGTTCGAGCATGGTTTACTGAGATCTATAATCCTAACATTAGAGAATGAGAAGGAGCCTTAGGGCCTTATGGCATAGGGGCTAGGGGACCTATAAGTAAGGCAATGAGAGAAATTGATAGGGGAAACCCCAATAGTTTTGACAAGGGGATTAGGGGCACATTATCACAACCCATACACACTTAACCCCTAACCACTAAAATACCTATCCCTTTAACCCCAAAGCCACAATCCCTTAACCCCTACACCCATAACTCATAACAAATTAACCCCTTGATCCCTTAAACCCAAAGCCACTAACCCCTAACCCCTAACTTAGAATCCTTTAACTCCATACATCCTAATCCCATATCCTCTTAAACCTTGACCCTTAACCCATAACCCCTAACCCCTTAACTCGCTGACACCTAAATACCATAACCCTTAGGCACTTAACCCCTAAATCTCCTGACATGTAATCCATTGAGGGTTAATATTTAACCCCTGAATCCCTTAACCACTATGCCATTAACCTCTAACCCTCAAACCCCCTATACCTCAACCCCTTAATCTCTAAATCCCATAATCCCTAACCCTTTACCCTTTACCCTTAACCCCTTTCTCCTAAACCCTTAAACCCTTTAACTCGTAGAACCCCTTATCCTTTCTCCCAAACCACAGGTGCTCCAACACTAATATTCCTGGGCATATTATGCTTTTTCCTACTAACGGCTTCAAATACAACCTCTAGGAACTAGTAGGGTCCAAGGAAAAGAGCTACAAGTTCCCCAAATCTGATCTACATTTTATGGACAATCACACTTCCCCCAAATTTCCTCCACATATTTTCCTTGGTGTATTGGAGTTTGAAAAATACATAGGATGCCACAAGTAATCCTAATCATAAGAATCAACTTTCCTAATGACTAGGAGGCCTTAAAAATCAAACAACTTCTTAACTTATGCCTAAAATTACTAAAATTTCATATCCCAAATATGAAATTAGAAATTCTACAAAATTATAGGGCAACAAGGAAACCAACTTCCTCTTCTATAAATCTCTAAGACCTTTTAGAGGACAACTATAAACTTTGAAATAAATTGTTGAAATTATGCTCTTGCATCAATAGCTACCAATGTATCCTTGTAGGCCACCCCCTTTAACAATAGTAATACCAATGTCCTTTACCTAGAAGGAACTCCTTACATAATTCTCTCTTAGGTCCCCTTAACCCATTGCAATGATTGTCTTTGATGCCTACCTAGTTACAAGCACATTTTGAAGCAATTTAGCATATTCCTAGTTGAGGATTTCGATAAGTATGTGATTTTGTTGACATCTTGTGACTGTCCCGTATGTGAATATATAAAACCATTTTTTTTGTACCAGTTTAAGGACTGATACCATCAGGTGTGTGTGCTAACATGGATGGAACGCTAACTACATGTTGTATATATTGTAATGTAAATGAATAATCTCTTTTGGAAAAGGCTCCACTCATGATGCCATTTCGCAAATGCTTGCACTCACCAATTGTGGTCGGATTTTAAGGTGCCATGTTCTCGTAAGGGTAAACCTACCTATCCATCTCTTTAAATGCACACAACACACATGTTGGCTTGATCTTGTGCTTTTTGTGGGGAAAATGTTGTTGCATTGGGTTGACGTTGATTTGAAAGGTAGATTTATAAAGGTTCTACACAGTATGTATATAAAAAATATGTCGGGTTATCCATAAATTTCCTGAGAGAAACTCCCCAACACAACAAGTAGAATAATTTTTGCAGCCAAAGAGATTAATTGCTGCTAGTTGTTTTTCAGAACTAGTACAAACTATAGACAATCCAAAATGCCTCATTTTTGGACTATCAATATAGTATCCATTTAAATAGACATAGGCATAGGTTAATAATAGATACCTAACACAATCTCAATGAAATACTATGAGTAGAGAGAGCCACGGTTATATATCTGGTTTAGTCGAAAATGAATTGATATATTCCTCAATGTGGACTGCCAACTTGTTTTCCACTTCTTCAATCAGGTCATGGTTGTCTTGGATGCCCTTGTGACAGTCTTAAACTACCAACTCCAATGCCATCAACTTTATCCCAGTTACCTTATTGCATTGAAATTCCATGAGTGGATAATGGATAACTATATTTTTTATTTTTGAAAATAGATATTCAAGCCACATAAAATTTAATTTATTTCCTTTTTATTATATTTATTTCTTTTTTCATTAAACCACATTCTAAAAATATAATAAATAAATAGATAAAAAATATATTATTTTTTGGTTGGCCACTCAAGGGGATTTGAACTTTGGATGTCATGTTTTAACATAATACTTCATAACAAGGTGATTGTCAATTGAGTTACATTCCATGAACTAAAATTGTTTATTTTTTTAAATATGTGAAAAAATTTAAACTAGCAATTGCACTAGATGTTGCAAAGGAAACACTGTAAGTCATGAAATAGAGAAGAATCTTGACATATAAGAAATAATTAAATGATAAAAATTAGTAAACAAAATTCCATTCAAGAAAATATTCAACGAAGAAGGATCATTAGGTACAAGGGATGCAAATTTTGTTTTCAAATATTAAATTGGCATTTGAAATTCACCGATATGAAACATCAGATTATTCGAAAAATGTTATGGGCACAATAACATAAATAGATTGTTGGGGGTATAGAAATGATGCAGTTGAGTGAGTTGTTGAGGAAGTATTTCCTAATGAAGGAAAATGCAATGGTCCTTGAGGGAGACAAGTTGTCAGCTTCAGGAGTAGGGGTTGTTTTTAGCTTAAATTTTGTGAGTTTCCTTTTTTTTGGGTGTGGCACAACCTTGATATTGTTGATAATTCATCAGCTGGATACTTGAATGCCTCCTCGAGGAGCTTATCTGCTAGTTGATTGTGCTCATGATAAATGTGGGTGAAGGATGATCATTCTACCTCCTAAATGCGCAGCCAAATTTGAGACATTGGGGATTTAAGCCGCACATTCTACCTATAAAACTTGCATTAGCCCGATCAACAACTATTTGAGATTCCCATATCTTGCAACCTCTTCAAACCACAAGCACTTTCCAAATAAAGAACAACAAACAATGTTGAGAACTCGACCTTTAAATTGGAACCAGCAACCAGAGTATATCTGATATGAATGAATTGAAATGAATTTATCTATAAAACACAGTGAAGAGAAAGAATAATCAATATATAAGGAGAAATATAGTTTTTTAATGAGATCCCCTGGAGATTCTCTGATAATTTGAGTGGGATTTCCTTCAAAATTCTTGCAACATATGTTTCTGGTCGGATGTACGAAAAAACACGAGACATTATAGCTACGTAACTTGATCTTTCAGGAAAAATGAATTTCTTCACCCAGAAAACTTTATTATGAATACCATTTGCGTGTGATCTCCAAATGTGGGTAAAAGTGCATTATATAAGAAAATCAAAATGTTCATCAACTTCCCATGAAAGTGAGTGCATTGATCGATTTTAAGTTTTTTTTTCCATGTTGGTCTCTCTACTGTAGAGTTGTGGGATAGTTGTATCATGTGACTAAACAATATTCACTAAATACTCTTGCACTTACCCTGATATTTGAGGAGTAGTGAATTTTTATGTGCAACAGTATGGTCTTCAATCTCCTAAGTGTGAAATACATATAACATATCTAATTGGATGCTATCCAAAGTTTTCCATAGGTATAACACACCCAAATTTCACCTTCTGAGGGTTGTCTTGCCCATGATCACAGACATTTTCTGATGACTACTATAATCAAGCCACTTGTAATGCTTCTTCTAGAGTTTAAAGGAAACACATCCTTGAAGAATAAATAAATAAATAAAACAAGAAAAAATGTTGTAACAATTTAGTTAGACAACAACTAACAACCCTCTTGAGGTGGAAAATTCTAGCCCAATTGAAAGAAGCGAGACAACTCAAGGTATTGCAAAGATAAATCAGGACAATTGTGCAACTTTTTCAAGGATGCAACAATAAATTTTTTAGTACAAAATAAGAAAATATTTGCAAACGAGAATATACCACAGTGGGCATGCACAAGAATAAGAACCAAAGAAATCAAATTAAATAAAGGAAACATAACCACCACTCCAAACTGGCTTCTCTAAAACACATACAACTGCAATAAATCCCAGTGAAGGTTACACATTTATCAAACCCTGACTTACTAACAAATTCAACAAGCCAACATGCTACAATTTGTTGAGTCACCCCCAAATAAATTAGTAATTATTGCATTTATGTACATGTGTTTATAATTTTATTTAAAAGGTTGAAATTCTCTCAAGACCGTATAGAATATTTCCAAGAGTTAAAAAAATCGAAATTTTGCCTACCTCCACAAGGTATCATCACACCTGGATAGGTGACAACATACAATTCTAAATCTTATACATCTAAGTCTCAATGACACTTCAACATGTCAATAACATACTTGCAACAATGCTTAATGAGTTTTGTCTATTGGCTAAATAGATGTAAATCTATTCATCCAAAAATAAACATCTCAATCAATCTAACACCATAAATTGTGTTAAGTAGTTCATCATGTTATTTCAAATATTACAATATGGTCTTATATTAGCTCACATATTCCTTGAATATTTGAAGCCAAACTGCCTCAGCAAAGTAGACCAAAAATATTCGTACTCTAAAAGACAAAAAAAGACAACAAACTAAAATAACAACTTTAACTCTAATCAAAACACTTCATTCTTAGCAACATGATATATGTGCGTGTTTGTTCACTTGGTTTGACATGTGATGGAAAATATATAAATAATTTTTTTCCATGGTTTCAAACCCTTCTTATCTCCTTCAAGGGGGTTTCTTGATGTCTTCAAAAAGAGTTCTTTTTGCTAACCAAATGGATTGTTTCTTTCACACATGTATGGAAATGTACTTTCTAAATCATATTTTAAAACATTCATAAGATGATATTAGTGGTATTAAATAAAACTTATTTAGAGAAATCATTTTTATTATAAGGGTTGGTACCTTTCTATTGGATGTGGTTGGTGATGTGAGGACTACTCAACTTCTAGTAAATAATCATACTAACTCTAACAAGATTATGGATGCTTGTTTACAAAGGGAGACCCCTCTAAGCTTAACTCATTGGATTCTTTGTTTGTTAATGCTAATTATTGTTCTCAAATTTCCTTCTCCAAGGGGTTGAGACTATTTGCTTCATTTATTTTACATGGCCCGGTGAAATAAGAATAATGGAGATTGTCTCCACATCTTTTCCATTTCACTAAGTTACAAATAAAAAGAGTAAAATTCTGTAGCCAATAGAATAATAGCCTCTTGAAACACCTATAGTGAGTTATGTATAGCTCTCACCTATCATTGTAGCTCAATGAAATGACATCTAATAGCTCCAAGACACATTATAGGTAAGGCAATGAGAGAAATTTATAGGTGAACCCCCAATAGTTGTGACAATGGGATTAGGGGCCACATTATCACAACCCATACGCACTTAAACCATAACTAATAAATTCCCTATCCATTTAAACCAAAAGCCACAATCCCTTAACCCCTACACTCATAATTCATAACAAATGGACCCCTTGATCCCTTAAACCCAAAGCCTCTAACCCCTTAACCCCTAACCCCTAACTTATAATCCTTGAACCCCATAAACCCTGATCCAATATCCTATTAAACCTTGACCCTTAACCCATAACCCCTAGCCCCTAAACTCATTAACCCCTAACCCATTAACCTACTGAGACCTAAATATTATAACCCTTAGGCACTTAACCCCTAAATCCCCTGACATATATGCCCTTGATGGTTAATCGTTAACCCTAAATCCCTTTACCACTAACACATTAACCTTTAACCCTTAAACCCACTATACCTCGACCCCCTAATGCCTAAACCCCATAATCCATAACCCTTTACCCTGTACCCTTAACCGCTTGCTCCTAAACCCTTAAACCCCTTAGCTCCTAGAACCATTTATCCTTTCTCCCAAACCATAAGTACTCCAACACTAATATTCTTGGGCATATTGTGCTTTTTCCTGCTAATTGCTCCAAATAAAACCTCTAAGAACTAGTAGGGTCAAAGGAAAAGAGCTTCAAGGTCCCAAAGTCCGATCTAAATTTTATGGACAATCACATTTCCCCCAAATATCCTCCACGTATTTGCCTTTGTGTATTGGAGTTTGAAAAATACATAGGATGCCACAAGTAATCCTAATCATAAGACTCAACTTTCCTAATTACTAGGAGGCCTTAAAAATCAAACGACATCTTAACTTATACTTAAAATTACTAAACTTTCCTATCCTATTAGAAATTCTACAAAATTATAGGGCAACAAGGAAACCAACTTCCTCTTCTATAAATCTCTAAGACCTTCTCAAGGAAAAATACAAATTTTGAAATAAATTGTTGAAATTATGATCTTGCATCAATAACTACCTATGTATCCTTGTAGGCCACCCCCTTTAACAATATTAATACCAATGTCCTTTACCTAGAAGGAACTCCTTACATAATTCTCTCTTAGATCCTACCAAGCATGAATTTTTTTAGTAAAATGGATGTTCACCCTACAAGATTCTATCCTCATGGCCTAAGATAAGGCATCCCTCTATGTCACCCATGACTATTGAATTAATGGTACACTATTAAAGAGCAACAAAATTTGAATGGATCATTATTTGTATTGAGTTTCATGGAGAGTATAAGAGAGTTTTTTGATCAAGTTTTGTAATTTTTCATCATACTCGTGAGAACTTTCTCCAACCATTTGTTTAATCTCCTTCAGCTTAGTTATTTTTTTTTGTTCAATGTTTAGCCTCTATAAATTAGATATAAATATCGCCTTTAATTTGTCTAAGGTCTTAGCTGCACCCTAGGGATAAATCTATATAAACTTCATGCACCATTAGAGAAGATTCCCCCGCAATGTGGTTAGGAACTTTATCAACTTAGAAACTAGCACTACAATCCTTTTCACCCTCCAAATGAATCCACATAAGAATCGATGTGGTTTTTCATCACCATCACCCTTCATAAAGTTCTTAGAACTACTATAACCATATCATTGGTTGGGTTTTTCACCAAGATAAAACCTTATGGACATGTTTGAATAATTAGGCCTTCTCCCCCACTTGAACTAAAATTCAAACATAACATATGCCACTTCTACTTTTATTCCCACCTTCATTTTGTTTTCACTACTACTATATCCCAAACTACGAAGAAAAGGTGATTTCAAGTCAAAAGTAGAATAAAAAGTTGGGATTACCTCTAGGTTTTTAAAATTCATAGGGTGGTTGGTTTGGACTAGGTCCACTTTTCTTAGGATATATCATGTATACTACTTGACATTCCTCTAGCTCAAACAATTAGAACACATTATTAAGTGTTTATTCCTCTTCTTTCTATGTGATTATATATCTCTCCATAGGCTAATCAATACCTTACAAGCCAAGGCTTACTTTTATTCAATCATGATCCACCTAGCTGAACGTGCTCACCTCCTTGTGCCATCACTTCTTTTTTCTCTTCCAAATTTCTAGACATGTTCTCCCCACCTATTCTTCTCTCCAATCTCTTTCCAATTATTAAATCCCCTTATTTGAACAAATGTTTGGTATTCTCTTGACACCTTTGAAACCTTTTGAACTCTTTTAGTTGCGCCTTTATGTTTCCATCCTCACTAATACCCATTTTCATTACCAACGAATTGTGATGAGAATCCCCTTCGTTCTATTCATCCACCACTTCTTAATTATTGCATTTTGATTAAAATCCAATTTTCCCCTCTTTAATACACATGCTTCCTCCATGGCACCTTATTCCCTTAGTTATTCAATATCAGTCAATCCATTATATGTCACCTCCAAGCATTGGTTCTTACACTTCCATCGTTGGAGAACTAAAAAAAAAAATACGTTGTGTTTATGGGTTACACAAAAACTCCCCACAACTATCGTGTGTACTTTCCATCCCTCATAATGATAGTTGTGTGAAGAGATGTAAATTTTAATGAGGAGAACACGATGTGGTGCTCTCTTGAGAGGGATCTTTCGATCCCACCAAAAGAGGATATTTTAGCTCCAAAGGAGAAGCCTCATGAGGTTGTGGAGCAAAAAAAATATTGAGGAGTAGAGAGCGGAGACATTCACTCAAGGAAAACCATCCAAAGAAGGTAGAAAAAGAACGAGGGAAGCTGATATACTTGTGCAAGATGCTAGGGAGAATGTGGGAGCTCCTTAAAATTTTCGCAGGAAAACAAGGTCGCCTGACAGGTACACTGGCTACATGGATCTTATGGCTGAGCTTATAGAGACTAAGCCATCCTATTTAGAGGAAGAAATAGAGAAACCTATATGGGTTGATGGAATGGTGGAGGAATACCATCCATTGTAAAGAACAACGTTTGGGAAGTGGTCGCAATACCATCATATAAATCAAGAGTGGGTTCGAGATGGATATTCAAGGTGAAGCCAGTAGCAGACAGAAGCATAGAGAAGTATAAGGCCATATTTGTGGCCAAGGGGTGCTCTCAAGTTGAGGATATTGACTATGAGGAGACCTTTTCTCATATAGCAAGGTACTCATCCATTAGATCAATTCTTGCTCTGGCTACGTAGATGGGGTGGAAGATCCACGTGATGGATGTAAAAATAACATTTCTCAATGGGGTTATTGAGGAGGAGGTGTACATCGAGCAAACAAAATTTCTTGAGACATTTGATCGGGATTCTCATGTGTGCAGACTCAAATAAGCATTGTACAGTCTCAAACAAGTACCTCGTGCTTGGTACACCAAGATCGATAATTATTTCACTGGTTTGGGCTTCACCATAAGTGAAGCAGATGCAAACCTCGATCACATCTTGGTAGATGGTAAATACCTTATTATTGCCTTATATGTTGATGATTTTATTTTAACTAGTGATTAGTAGTTGATGATATTTTGATTAAAACTTCACAATTAGTTGAAAATTTACACCATAATTTCTACAAGGATGGTGGAGGAAAATTACAGAATATCCGTTAGCAGACAATAGACCCACTTAAAAATATCTACAACAAATTTTTTGAGAAGAAAACACTGAGGATAAACGATTGGATTATGGAAGCATTAGTCATAAAATTCACAAGGGTAGTAATTTTGGTTTGAGGTGTGGAGGTAGATGGATTAAATGTAGCCTTCGTTGGTGCAGTTGTTGGTGTTGTTGGGTCTAATATGTCTAAGCATAATTATCTGAGCTAGATTCAGTTTTTATGTTGCTTCCGGATGATCTCAAGTATCTCTACTATTTTTTTGTTTCAAGGTACACTAATAAAAATTTGTTTTCCACTCTAGCTATTGGTTTACTCTGTGGTATATTTGAAATGCACTGGTTGGTTGTTTATGTGGTCTTTATTCTGAACCTTTTCTCATGTGGATCTTCCTTCTCCT
This sequence comes from Pinus albicaulis, assembly GCA_034641835.2. Lineage (NCBI taxonomy): Eukaryota > Viridiplantae > Streptophyta > Pinopsida > Pinales > Pinaceae > Pinus > Pinus albicaulis. Next base: position 211,017,967 of record CM076583.1, on the reverse strand, counting down.
TCTCCGGTTTGGGATTGGTCGATTGGGGGATTTCCGAGGATCTTAGCTACTACTTTTTGGTCTTCTTTGTGGTCTATTTGAGATGCACTAGCTGGTTGTTTTATGTGGTATTTATTTCGAACCTTTGCTCCTGTGGATATTCATGCTCCTCATTAGTTTGGGATTGGTTGATCAAGGGATTTTCGAGGATCTTTACTGTTATGTAAGTGCATTCATTTTGGTTGGTGGAGTTGGCAAAATATTTGAATTTCATCACAAAGGAGTCTCTTGGGGTCATTAATTGGTCTAGGGGGATATTTATTTTCCAAGTTGTTCATTAATTATATGAGGGACAATCCATTAATGGTTTGTGTTGTCATTGAAGATCTTTGTCGATTGTTTCCTTGATGAGATTTTCTGAAGGATATTGGTTGGTGATGATTCGATAATCTATTTTATTTGAAATGGTGTCCTAGTGAATTGAGCTGGTGACGATCTACATTGAGTGGGGTCTATAATTTATAAGTGACATTAATTTTCCTTCTTTACATATTTTATTGAGGTTTTTTTCATAAACTACTACATAAGGTATTTCTGGTAATTTTATCTACTTTGGTGAACATATAGACAAGATTGTAGAGTGCCAACGATGTTAGTTGTACAACTGAACTTTGCATCTATTTATTATGATGTCACTTGATACAAGGAAATTGGGGCAGTGACATGCCATCACTCGATGCGTTGGTACATAAAATGGTTAGGGAGTGGGTGTTACAAATTGCTCCATTATATTTCTCATATATATCTTATATATTATTAATATTTGTCTATTACTTAGTAAATGAATTATTGTTTATTTCATTTTTCAAAGAATATTTTCCCTCACTCACGAATGTATTAAAAGTTAGAAGGGAGGATGGTACATTTTCAGTCCCCATAGGTTTACCTTTCTTTGTCTTCAAATGGAGCACAATAGTAACTAGAAACTAAAATACCAACTAGTAACCCTAAAATAATTAATAATATTTTGTATTGAGAGCTCTGCGAACTCTTTTGTAAGAGCATTTACCGATTGAATTAATCCTTATTTCCTCTCAATCTTAACTAAACCTTTGACACTTTATTATTAAAAACATTGAAATAAAAATCACGTATAATTAGTGGATGATATATTCCAATTTATCAAATAACTTAACAATCACAATATCAATTAGTCAATAATGGGAAATTTTATCAATGACATGAGGATAAATATTATTGAAGTAGTTTAGTTCTATGGTGTGCATGGAAATTGTTTTATACATGATGCATTTTGTTTTTCCAGTTTTTCCAATAGGCTCCTTTCTTGAGAAACATATCAAACACTAAGATCTACTAATGTCTTATAAATATTTAAATCTCTATAGTGGAATGATATTTGTTCATACTGGAATTGCAATCCACTAGTTCTACCTATTAGGATTAGTAAAGACACTCCAATAAATTTAATATATCAATTCAAATTACACAAGTGACACCATATAAAGAGAAAAAATTAAATTGAGGTTGGCTATTATCATATTTGCATTGAAATTATACATTTATTTTTTGGTTAAGTCGGGCTAGTCTAGAGAAAGAAATCTACTTTCATTACGAAAAAAGGGCAAACCAGAAGTTTTTTTTTTTGCAAGTAAATTCCAAATACATTATCATGTTAGTTTAGTGGTTTTCATTTATTAATATAAGTATTAAATTGAGGAATGGAAATGGAATCCAAATGAGAGACCATGAAATTAACAAACCTTGGACTTGGTGTGAGATCTCTGCCTTCTACCCTCATTTTCTTAGGAGTTTCTCCTATGATATGATGAAACATGTATCCCAACATAGACTAAACTAAATTAACACCCAATTTTGCAATAGTGTAGATATGACATCTTGTACAAAATGGAAGTAGTCCATAGTCATGGGCATCCATATCGACATTTTCTTCAATAAATATCTTAGTCCTGAAGGTAAATGGCTCTTCCATATATTTCGGTCTTTAAAAACCACCTACATATTTACATGTATAATAGATCCTTTACATATATATTATGGCAACCAATTGTCAATATTTTATGTTCTTCTATGCAAAATCACTAAAAAAGTGGGTGAACATGCAAATGACATTTTTTGTGATATATTACACGAACTATGAAAATGACCTTTTTTGTGATATATTGCATGAACTATAAATGATGAAAATCAATGTCACTCATCACTTTATCTAGTTTATCTTGTGCTTAAAATATAAACTTACCATTCCATAGGTGAAAATAAAAAAAAAATCCCAGTAGAAAAACCATTAATGAAAATGATCCCAAATAATAAGCACACCACCATTTGTCAAAAATCTCTTCATCCCAACATGATTTCTCAATATTACTTATATTTATTTTATTGATGATTATGGATATGATGTCACCCTAAAATTTAATGATAAAAATAAGAAATAAAAACATCCTCTAACCATATTTCCACTCGTTACACATAAATTTTAATATTAAATATGCATTAACCTTTGTCATAATAATAATGAATATAAAAAATGCAATATGAAAAAATCTAATTCACTACAACTCTAACAAACTTTATATATTTTACACGAAATAAAGTTGTTTTATTTCAAACTAATTTTCAAGTCGTGTACATGTATTTTCTTATACTTGTTCAATAATTTGTGCAATACATTCAAGTTTCTGATATCCCTTTGGAAAAATGAAACTCACTCAATTGATCTGGCGGGAGCCCGAAAATTGGTTTCTACTCGCTCAATTGATCTGGCGGGAGCCGGAAAACTAGTTTCTACTCGTTCAATTGATATGGCGGGAGCCCATAACCAAAGGGGAAAACTGGAGAGCAACGTGGAGATTGCCATAAGCTGTTGTCTGGCGAAAGCCCATAATCAAAGGGGGAAACTGGAGAGCATCGTGGAGATTGCCATGGTGGGAGCCCTTCACCATAATCAAAGGGGGAAACTAGAGAGCATTGTGGAGATTTCCATGGCGGGAGCCCATAACCAAACGAGATTTCCATTAGCTACAGTAACTATTGTCCGTTGGGAGCCCATAACCAAAGGGGAAAAACTGGAGAGCAGGGTGGAGATTTCCATAAGCCACAATAACTTTTTTGTTGAGCAGAATGGAGATTGTCATGAGCCACAGTAACTGTTTTCCCTCGTCATCTTAACATAGCTAGTGTGACCGTAGGATTTTCTCTCATTTTCTCTCAGCATCCATGATGTGCAGAGTCTGGAATGAAGTGCTCAGGAAAAAAAATCCAAAGCTCAGGTTCGGTGCTCTCCTCCTTTCTCTCGTTTCTCGCTTTTCAAACACGTTAAACACTTAAATATTTCTAAATGTATGAATCAGTTGTAGGACTGAGATCTACAGTGCCTCCAAATTCCTTAAAAACCTAGTTAAGGAACCCTGACTAACCACATGAATAAATTTCAAATCTAGGGTTTGTAGGGTTTGTCAATAAATGTAATCTTTTGGAGGATTTTGCCACTTCCATACCCAATTTGCAGGATTTAGGTATTAAGGCCTTGAATAGGGTTTGTAAAAGCTTAGCCCAATTTATAGTGGGAAATCCTTAATTTTTCCTACTAGTTCTCCTTCTCAGACCTTGACTACACTCTGTAGTCTTGTACGCAGCTCCTCTATAGTTTTCCACGTAGAATATATCCAAAGTCCGCAATCCTTTGTTGCTCCAGAGGCTCTCTAATTTCAGGATATTTTCCATCTTTGCTCCAGAGGCTCTCTAATTTCAGAATATTTTCCAGCTGGTCCAGAGGCTCTCTAATTTCAAGATATTTTTTCAACTCCGTTATCTTCAGTTGGTCTAGCAAGTTCCCTATCAGCTTCAAGTGCTGTGCTAAATAACAACAGTTATTTTTATGCATTCGTGCAGTGCTGACCGCTTTGACGAGCAAAGCAATCAGTTTCACGGCGTCACATCCAGTCAACTGTGCCACGTTCGCAAGCTCCCCCACATTCTGCGATTGCAGTAACACTCTCATGATGGTGATGAATAAATACTCCCAACAATATATACACACTCTGAGTAATATACATTCTGTATTGGTTGTATCATGTATGCCATCAAAATGTCTTTAGTGATTTTTCAACATCCCATCCTGCCCTGTATTACTCACCTGATTCCTTGTATTGTATTATGCATAATGAAGTGATGGAATTTTTGTTTCAAAATTCGTCTTTGGAAACAATTTATTAGTTTTAGTAATCATGATCTTGTTCGTTTGATGCTCCGTACCTGTTGTCATTTAATTTGTGATGCTTAATAATCCCACTTTGAAAACAAATTTAAGATATGGGTGATTCATGTACCAAAACTTTGTTGTTTTGGAAGCTATCCTTGGGGTGCAATTCCTTGCGTTGCCATGATATCATCCTCACTCGTTCTGGTATTAACATTTTTTAGAAATGGCTTTGTGCTTTGTAGGTTTCTTGCTTGTGATTGTCTTTGTGATGCCTTCTTAAATTAAAGCTTACTAAATGATAGTTGCAGATCCCTTGATGAGAGTTTTATTCCAAATTGTCAAACCAGGAGGTAACTCCGCAAATCAGAATGTGTATTAGATGAAGAATGTACATGTATTTATACATGGAGGTGAGGCTATTGGGATTCATCTCCTAATGACTCTTGGCCTTCCTTATTTCCTAATATTATTTATTATACAATATTACATATCCACACCCAACCCATAGGATTAGGTGTCAACATTCCCCCCTTTAATCCGAAGGGATGTTGGTGAGCCCAAACATCGATCTGAACTTTTCAAACTTTTCTCTTCCAAGTGCTTTGGTGAAGATATCAGCAGTTTGCTCATTTGTGGAACAATGATGTAGATGGATGGTTTTGGCCTGAACATGATGTTGAATTAGATGGTACTTTGTATTGATGTGCTTTTTTCGATCATGGAACTTTGGGTTCTTGGCCAACTTTATTGCAGAAGTGTTGTCGATCATGAGTGGTGTGGAGTACATTTGTTTCATCTGCAAATCTTCCAGGATTTTCCGGAGCCACACAATTTCCTTTGTTGCTTTAGCTGCTGCCACATATTCTGCCTCGGTCGTGGAATCTGCTGGAACTGACTGTTTGCGTGATCTCCATGAGACAGCTCCTGATCCAAGACTCATGGTGTAACCTGTAGTAGACACCCCTATTTCTTTGTCGCCATCAAAGTCTGAATCAGAGTATCCAATCAAGCTGAAGTCGCCTACCTGTGTATATTTAAGTCCAAAGTCTTGAGTCCCCTTCAAGTACCTTAACACTCTTTTTGCAGCAGACCAATGTCCTTCACAAGGTTTTTGCATGAACCTTGAGAGGATTCCAACAGCAAATGAAATGTCAGGTCTGGTGGTGGTCAGGTAGATAAGACTTCCTATAAGTTGTCTGTACTTAGTTGCATCCTCGTATTCCTTCCCTTCAATAGATGTGAGCTTCAAGTTTTGTTCCATTGGAGTGGTTTAGGGATTACATTCATCCATGCCAAACTTGTTCAAGAGATCTCTAATGTACTTCTTTTGAGAAATAAATATAAATTTAGGATTTTGAATTACTTCAATACCCAGATAGTAATGAACATGACCCAAATCAATCATTTCAAAACCTTTCTTCAACTCTTTCTGCATGGATGCAATATAGCTCTCATTGTTCCCTGTTATCAAAAGATCATCTACATATACCACAAGATATACAACTATTTTTTCAACTTTCTTAACAAACAAAGTTGCATCATCAAGATCAAAATGTTTGAAGTCAAGTTTCAGAAGATGCTCGGTTAATTTCTCATACCAGGCTCGTGGTGCTTGCTTGAGGCCATACAAGGATTTTATAAGCTTTCAAACTTTGTTTTCTTGACCCTTTACAACAAATCCTTCTGGCTGGGACATATAAACTTTCTCCTTTAGATCTCCATTCAAAAATGTTGTTTTTACATCCATCTGATGGAATTTCCATCCATTCTGAGCTGCTAGGGCAAAGAGAGTCCGGATGGTGGTCCATTTTGCTGTGGAAGAAAAAGTTTCTTCATAATTGATTCCTTCTTTTTGTGAAAAACCTTTTGCCACAAGCCTGGCCTTGTGCTTGTCAAGTGAGCCATCTACTTTATACTTGTTCTTGTAGACCCACTTACAGCCAATTGGTTTTGTTCCCAAAGGCGGATCAACCAGCTTCCAAGTGCCATTCTTTATCAGGGCATCATACTCCTTTTGCATCGCTTCTTTCCATTCATCATGAGAAGCGGCTTCTTTGAAGGAATTTGGTTCATGATCTGTAGACAAACTCAATTCACAGTTATAAGCAATATCCATATCAACGGGGGAATCAGAATTATCTACATCACCTTCGATTTCTTGAGTGGAACTTCTTGTTCCTGTTTTTCCAACCTCATCAGGATGAACATCCTCCAGTGTCTTTGTCAGCCATTTGGGGGGACCTTTCTGAGATGGCCCAGGCTGGTCACTTGACTGAGTTGGGATTGATTCAGATTCAATCTCCCAATTCTGTCAATCACATCATCCAATGTGTCATCCGTGGTTGTTTCTTCATGCGGGGGAGAGTGTGGTTCAGGAAATGATTCCACAGTTTGATTCAATATCGGAATCCCCCCTTCAAGGTGTGGAATCACATTATCAAATTCTTTGAAAGAATTTGCATGTGTGAATCTATCCAGGCGATCAAGTTGCCGCTCAACAACCTTGTCACTCTTGGATGATTCAAGAAATATGACATCTCTTGCTATCACAAACTTCTTATTTGCTTCATCATAGAGATGATATCCTTTGGAGGTATTGGAGTACCCCAAGAAGATACATTTTCTACTTCTAGCACCAAGTTTGTTCCTTTGACCCTTGGGTATCAAGGCATAACAGGTGGACCCAAAGACCCTGAAATGCTTTACCAAAGGAATGTGGCCATGCCACATTTCAAAAGGAGTTTTGTTTCTAATTGAAATGGAAGGACACCTATTCTTTATGTAAATAGCACATAGAACTACATCAGCCGAAAACATCAATTTTACATTCTTGAAAAATAACATGGAGCAAACCATATTTAAAATAGTTCTGTTTATTCTTTCAGCTACACCGTTCTGCTGGGGATTATATGGCACAGTTGTTTGATGTTTGATTCCATGTTGACGAAGATAATTTTCAAATTCGTTTGAAGTGTATTATTTTCCATTATCAGTACGTAGAGAGCCAATATGAGTTTTTGCATCATTTTCAATCCATGTATGAAAATTCTTGAATGTTTGAAAAGCATCAGACTTATTCTTCAATAAGTAAATCCAACACATTCTGGTGTAGTCGTCAATAAATGTCATCATGTATTTATTTCCATTTGCAGAAGCAACATGCATAGGGCCACATAAATTTGAATGAACAAGCTCAAGTTTTCTATGTGCTCTGGAGTGTGAATCATGAAATGGCTGTTTGCTATGCTTTCCTAGAATACAAGCATCACATTCCTTAGGTTTCCTAGGAATTGTATGCAGTCCATTAACACCATTTTTCTTCAACAAAAAAAGGCTTTCATAGTTTAAGTGTCCAAATCTAGCATGCCATAAAAGACTTGATGGGAATGTACCTTCATCATGATGTGAAGTGAATGCAAAGTTTTGAGCATGAGCAGATGAACCTTTCAGCTTCAAGAGTCTCCCTTCTTCTATTCCCTCCATGACAAGTGAGTGATCTGATGCTTTTCTGACCTCTGCCTTGCCATCAAACAAGTGGATGGAGTGTCCTTGTTGGCGGATTTGGATCAGGGACATCAAGTTTCTCCTCAACTCAGGGAGGTATAGAACCTCATGTAGAATATGATCTGGAAGACTAGGCAACTTAAGCCTAACTGTGCCAAGCCCTGATGGCTTGAGTTTGGATTTATCTGTGAAATATACTGCTCCATCAACTTTGTCAGTGAATTATTCAAAAAAATATTTTCTAAATGTCATGTGACATGTTGCTCCTGAATGTAGCAACCAATCATCTCGCCATGAAGTAAATGAAACATCAAACAAGTATTCAGTTACTCCATTGTTACAATGTGCTAGAACATAATGAGCAGATTCAAGTGCTTTACCTTTGTCTTTGTCATTAGTTTTACCTTTGTCTTGATTTCTTTGCTACTCAATTTTCTCCCAAGGTGTTCTGCATTTGGATGCATCATGTCCATCTTTATTGCAACGTGTGCAATGAAGATTGGATTTTTCAGATTGTCTGCCCCCCCTTTCTGTGAAGTTTCTTCCTCCTCTTCCTCTTCTGCCACCTCTGCCTCTGGATGAATCTGGAGCATGACTCTTTTCTCTATGTGCCAAGTATGCAACCTCTTCAGAAGACGAATGGACTGTCATCTTCCTGAAAGCTTTCTCTCTTTCTACACAATTTTTCTCAATTGTATCAAAGGTGATATGCTCAAGGTTTCCACTTGCTTGCAATGACACAAGATAACGTGAGTAAGTCGGATATAATGCCTTAACATATGCTATGAGAGATATGTCCATTTTTACACCAGTGCTTTCAATGTCATGCATTATAGATTTTACTTCTGAAGCTAAAGCAAGGGGATCATCATTCTTCATTTCAAGACTGAACAACTTAATTATAAATTAAACATTTTCTAATTCTGAATGTGAGTCATAGAGTTCTTTTAGCTTGCTCAAGGCTTCATAGGCATTTTAGAATGATGAAATATGGTGACTCACCTATTCATTTACGGAAACTGCAATCAAGGCATAGGCCTTGCAATTCTTGTTTTCCCAAATGGCGAGCTCCTTGTCTGAAGTGGGATTTTTTGGTGGATTTCCTTCTTGTCCTTCACAGATTCCTTTCCAAAACTCATTAAAAATGAGAGTGTGCTTGATTTTGCAGGACCATTCAAGATAGTTCACTTTGCTGGAGAGAACCACCCCTACAATAGATATGAGAGAATGCATTCTTCTGAAGGGAAAATATAATTACTTTGCTGGAAAAAATTCTTTTGAAGAGGAAAAAATTTGCTAGAAAATCTTCAATTTTGGAAATTTACTCAATTAAAGGGGACAAAAACTCTTTGCTAAAAGCACTGAATTCTCCACCAAAAAAATATATATTTTTTTTTGTTTGGAAAAAAAAAAATTGTATGAGTACTATATTATATGGTTGGGGAGGAGATGGAGTATAATATGGTGGGGGGCGGTATAATATATGGTGGGGTGGGAGATATTAAATAGGAGAGACAACGCTATCAGGAGAGGATGATGGGCGGTATTATATATGGTAATGTATTAATAATGGTGGGCGGTTTTGTGAATTGAATATAGTGGGGAGGGGGCGGTATTATAACATGTATTGAACATATGACAGAGCAAACAGAGCGGACATATGACAGAGCGAACATATGACAGAGCGAACAATGGTATTGTAAATATTATATGACAGCGTGTATTATAAAATGGTATGACAGGCGTATGGGAGGGGGATGTATGGAAGGAAGAGCGTATAAGACAGAGATGTATACCACGACAGACTACCACGCTGTATTATTGACATATGTATAGCACGGCAATGATGTATACCACGGCAGACTACCACGCTGTATTATTGACAGAACGCTGTATTATTTTATATGAATGGAGGGCAAGGAGGGTCCGTGGGACAAGGGAGGATAAGCTGTGCAGGGGGAGGGCCGAAAGGCCACGGGAGCGAGCAGAGGGGAGAGATGTGCGTGCGGCTAGAGGGGTGTGAGCGAGTGTGTAAGGGAGCTGGGTAGAGATCACGGTGAGAGGAACAACGTGTGGGAATACAAAAGTGTGTTTGCAGATAGGGAATAGAACAGTGCATTGGGTAGGGGATAGGGAATAGGGAATAGGGAATACAACAACGTGTTTGCAGATATGGTGAGGAAAGAGAGATAGCATAGTGTGAGGGGGTAGTAAGTGTTGAGAGGGGAGGGGCATTTGCAGTTGCATTGGGTAGGTGCATTGGGTGGTTGAGATTTTGAAATTACAGGATTTCAATAACTGCAGAATTTGCAGGTGTGTGCAGGGGCTGCAATTTGCAGAATTTCAGGGACTGCAGAATTGCAGAATATCCAGAAGTTGCAAAAATAGAACTGGGAAAAATAAAATTTCAGATAAAAAATGTAGAATTACAGTACAACAATTTAATAGAGCAGCAAAAAATATCATAAAAACTGACTGAGCAAAGGAATGAGGGAGTTACACCACAGGCAAAAATTCCAATAGTGGAACTGGCTCTGATACCATGTCAAACCAGGAGGTAACTCCGCAAATCAGAATGTGTATTAGATGAAGAATGTACATGTATTTATACATGGAGGTGAGGCTATTGGGATTCATCTCCCAATTACTCTTGGCCTTCCTTATTTCCTAATATTATTTATTATACAATATTACATATCCACACCCAACCCATAGGATTAGGTGTCAACACACATTAATTAAAGACATATTTGGTTAGTGCTTTGTTTATTGTTCTGTAGCAGAGAAACACTACAGTTGCTAGATGCTGTTTTACATGCCAAAGAATGGTATGAAAGTTTGCATAAGGTTTATTGTATTATTGCATCATCTAAAGACTAATAGATTTCAAACTTTAAATACATGCAACTTGCAAGCAATTCATCAAATATTAGACTAAGCATTTAAACGGTACAATAAATAAAAAGGATTTCGAGATTATCCAAGTTACCATATCTATGGAGACATTTTGGGAACAAGGCCAAGGGGAAATTAATTTCCAAGTTATTTTTACACGCATTAGTAACTTAAGAAACAAATGGTAAGTATAGTTTACCAAATATTCTAATGATGCAAGGTATGCTACATCTGTCTTAAGTTTTAACTATCAGCACCTACAGTTTGCCATAGTTACATACTTCTAGTTATGTGTGTGAGATTCAAGATATTGTGATATATTTGATATTCAGGGGCTTGATATTAGAGCTAGGGAAATCAAAAGTTGCTCGATTCATCTAAAAAACATCCACAAAAAGGCTTCTTATCATATTTACAAAGTTTTGTTTTGTAAATGGTTATCTTTGTTGAGTCTATTCTTTTTGTTTTATTTTGAATTGATCAGGACTAATATTATATTTTGAATTGGTCAGAAATTCAGAATGCATTCTCTGTGGTATGTTAAATATATTTCATCTACCTGTCTATCTTTTGCAGCAAAATATTTGGAGCTATTTTTACAAGACCTTTGTGATCGAACATACGAAATAACTCTTCAGAGGGGTGCTAAGACCATGAGTGCTTCACATTTGTAAGTTTCTTATCCCCATGTTGATATATTGTCTTGCTATGTTGATAAGTGATGAAAGTAGTCTGGAAGGTTTTCTATCTTGCTTTCAAGGCAAACAAAGAAGACTTCACTGCATTTTATTCCTGCAGGGATCTGTCTATTTTATTTTTCCTTAAACCATGATTGCGCATAGCTTCTTTTTATGGTTTACTAGTCACATTCTATAAATAAGTTGATAAATCCTTTTAAGATATTGGCTACAGATTGTGTTAAAATATGGTTTATACTATGTATATATACTAATATTTTTATTTTTTGTTAATGGTTGGCAGGAAACAATGTGTGCACACGTACACTGTTTTTGATTTCTTATGAGAGATAGTGAACAAGGTCCCAGACATGGGGGGTTCAGATGCTGCTACTGGTGAAGAGAGGAATGGTGGGCGGAGGAGGTAAATATAGATATTTGCTTCCTGGTGTTTGCAAAGAGGTCTAGGAAAATTTTCACATTTTGAAAAATTACAAGAGATCAGATATACTTTACCTTTTCTTGTGATGACTATGTGTTTTCATTTGCTTCAGAAAATCTCACGAAGGAGATGAAAATGAGAGTGATGAGGATGAATTTAAGAGGGCCAGGATGGTAATGACCTACTTACTGTTTTTATAAAATAGTTGTTCTTTGCAAGGAATGGAGTTATCCATATGTGTTTCTATTTGTCTTTTCTATGCTTCTAAATTCTTAATTTTCTCTGGGTTCTGAAACAGTAATTTCTAGTTACTTGGCCTTTTCTAAAATAAGGTGCACACCATGGAAGCGGACGAGGACGGGGAAGAAGAGGTAGAGGCAGAGGATCAAGAGGTAGGTCAAGTGGGAGAAATGGCATTATAGTTGAGAAGTTTGAGGATGAAGACCTAGATTTTTCATCTGAGCAGAGTGAGAAACATGAGAAAGTTTTGGAAATTTTTACTGATGTTAACACTGAGACAAGAGAGACCAAGGTAGCAGTGAATTTGGGGAGAAATCCTGTGGTAAGAGACTTTGATCTTAACATGGAGCTGGATGAGAGCGGGGCTGTTGCAAGCATGCCAATGCAACCTTCTGTCAAACTGGAACACGATCCTAGTGACATTGCAAATGTGCATGTTGTTAAAGAGGATGATGAATTTCCTAGTGATGTTCCAATTGTGCAACCTCCTATTAAATAGGAAGAGAAATATCCTAATTGGTCTCATTCTGATGTAGATAATGTAGCCCTAGATTTAATACAGTTTCATGTGCACTCAGATATAATTGTTGATTAGGATGAAGATGATTATGACAACGAGGATGGATAGTGTGTTATTAAGCAGGGATCTATTTTCTGCAAGAGTTTTAGCAAGGTTGCAGTGTAGAAATTTGGCAATCTTTCACATGCATCATAGATTAACATCATAGCCTCAATGACTGTCAAAGAAAGGGCACTAAAAGATCTCACCAACTGTAATGGGTTTTTGTACATACTATTTTGCAAGGAGGGTAAGAAATCCTTATTGATTTGAACACTTATTTTTCAGGCATTGAATAATTCGGCCAAGTGAAGTTCTTTCAATCTTTGTTATCTCTCTGGATGGTTGTATCATGTGCTCAAAGGAAGGATCTTGTATTCACCTTTCGGTCACTGAAGAATTTACAACCAGCTAGGTGGTCTTTTTCTCTTTATTTCCCTTGTATGGTTGAGTACATCCACAGGTGCCCAAATAGAAATATTGCTGTATAAAAATTATAGTTATATGCATATCATGGATAATTTCTTGTCAAGTGTCTTTTGATGCTTCCCAATTGCAACGTGATAGGAATTTTCATCCCATTTCCATGTGCCCAATTAATAATATTTCTTCTTGTTGCTTTGCGAGTTTTATAAGTCTCATGTGAAATATTTTTCCAGAGGCTGCAAAAATGGTGTTTTGTTTTGGGTGATTCTACAGAAGCTAGAAATGTCATTTGCTATTTTTTGTAAAAGAGGTGTAATCGAAGCTATTTCCTTTTTTTGTTCATAGCACCGCCTGTTGCATTTCAATAATGGATAAGTTTCTCAGCCTTCTAAATTGTTTGCAAAAGCTCATGGACATGAACTGAAGCTCTGATGGTGCATGTGAGCATAGACAAAGGTGGTTCTTCTCTGTTTCACTCATCTTAGTTATGTTAGTCTAAAGTTGATGGTTCTACCTTTTTGAATTGAACTAGCTATATTGGTCGTGGGTTAGAATTATTGTTTGGGACCATTCTAATTTGGTTGATTCTAAGGAGAACTTGAGGCAACAAGTGATCAAGAGAAGGAAACATATTGCATTATGCTGCAAAGTGATGAATAGCAAGCAAGTGAAATGATAACAAGTTAGGAAATGGCTGTGGCCATGGGTGACTGTAAAATGGAGCTGTAACATAAATATACAAATTAAATTAATAAAAGTTAGGAGTAAAGTTAGCATTAAAAGTTAGTAGGAGTAAAGTTTGTGTTAATCGGGATTTGTAGGACTAAAATGAACAGTACAGGAGTAAGTTAACATTTAAAATTGGAACAGAATCCCACCATATGGATCATGCCACTTTAGTCATCACACAGATAACAACTACAGTCTTGACAGGGACCAGAAGGCATGATACAAGTGATGTCAGTGCTAGATTGAGCAAAGATGCATTCAATCACATTAAACCCAGAGACTTGCACCTTAAATCTAGCTCCCAAACCATATTTTGTCTCGCCAAGGTTATTCATGTAGGGGTTTATACACAATACACAAACCCCATCTCCATGCATATGATAGCATTAGAGTAATAGTAATGTGGAACAAAATCCCACCAAAAGGAATGCCACTTTAGTGATAGCTTGTAAATTTCTAATAGATCACATATAGAAGAGCCACAAGTCAAAGAGGATCCACAAGGCATAGCACCATTATCAATAGCGCTGTTAGTACTAGAGTGAGGGAGGATGATATGACATCAGTCTGGGGATTTTCACCCCAAAGCCAAATTTTTCATTAGCAAGGCTTTTTTTGTGGATGATTCTTCATAGGCCTCCTTTGTCTTACTCTAGTTATCCATGTGGGATTATTGAAACAAACATATGGTAAGAATAGATCTATTATTAATGTGGAACAAAATCTTACCACAGGGATGTGTCAATTTAGTAGTACATTGTAATACATCACATAGATAACAGCCAAAAGACAAAGAGGGCTTACAAGGAACACCACTGATACCACTAGGGATGTTTGTGCTGGAGGGACAGGATGCTATTACTTGGCCTTGACATTCCTTCTAATTGATGTAACATGGTGGAACTTCTCTCAATTGTTTGATAATGTTTGAATTTGAGTTTGACAGTGTGGAGGTTTGGATTTATTTGCTTATGTTAAAAGATTGGAAATTCCTTGTCATAATGGTAGGCAGCTATGAAAATGCAAATTTTTGCATAAATTCATTTTTTTAAATGTCAGAATTACATGTATATAGTTGCACCTACTATCATATTCTTGCGTCCAAAATTGCACAATGAACAAATCATATTTCTCCTCAATATTTTGTAGGGGTAAAGTTGCTTCATCTTATGCTAAATTCCCCTCTGTGCTTCTATCTATTGCAACTTTATGTTGTTACTCTGTCTCATTTTCTTCTGCTCAAGATACTTCCTGCTTGATGTTTTTTGTCAAACCGTTGACTCCATTTTTCTTCCAATATTGCTCAATGTCCTGTACTGTTTTGTGGCTTGGCTCTTTGGCACTATTTTGCTTCTTATTCTGCCTAGTTGCATCCATTGGCATTTTATCGTTCTCACAATATTTCTTTATGTTTATAGTACAATTGCTCTCCATGCATATGACCGGGGTAGAGTAATAATAATGTGGAACAAAATCCCACCAAAAGGAATTCCACTTTAGTGATAGCTTGTAAATTTGGAATAGATCACATATAGAAGAGCCACAAGCCAAAGAGGATCCACAAGGCATAGCACCATTATCAATAGTGCTGTTAGTACTAGATTGAGGGAGGATGCTATGACATCAACCTGGGGACTTGCACCCCAAAGCCAACTTCTGCATTAAGAAGGCTTTTGTTGTGGTTGATGCATCATAGGCCTCCTTTGTCTTAACTAGTTGTCCATGTGGGATTATTCAAACAAACATATGGTAACAATAGAGCTAGTATTAATGTGGAACAAAATATTACGATAGGGATATGTCAATTTAGTAGTAGATTGTAATACATCACAGATAACAAACACAAGACAAACATGGCTTACAAGGAACACCACTGATACCACTAGGGATGTTTGTACTAGAGGGATAGGATGCTATTACATGGCCTTGACATTCCTTCCGATTGATGTAGCATGGTGGAAGTTTGGAACTTCTCTCAATTGTTTGATAATGTTGGAATTTGAGTTTGACAGTGTGGAAGTTTGGACTTAATTGCTTGTATTAAAAGATTGGAAATTCCTTGTTATAATGATAGGCAGGTACGAAAATGCAATTTTTTGCATAAATTCATTTTTTTAAAGGGCAGAATTATATTTATATAGTTGCACATACTATCATATTCTTGCATCCAAAATTGCACAATAAAGATTGGAAATTCCTTGCTATAATGATAGGCAGGTACGAAAATGCAAATTTTTGCATAAATTCATTTTTTTAAAGGGCATAATTATATGTCTATAGTTGCACATACTATCATATTCTTGCATCCAAAATTGCACAATGAACAAATTATATTTCTCCTCAATATTTTGTAGGGGTAAAGTTGCTTCATCTTCTGCTAAATTCCCCTGTGCTTTTACCTATTGCATCTTTATGTTGTTACTCTTTCTCATTTGCTTCTGCTCAAGATGCTTCCTGCTTGATGTATTTTTTCAAAGCATTGACTCCATTTTGCTTCAATTTTTTCTCAATGTGCTGTAATGTTTTGTGGCTTGCCTCTTTGGCACTGTTTTGCTTCCCATTATGCCTAGTTGCATCCATTGGAATTTTATCGTCCTCACAATATTTATTTATTTTCATAGTACAATTGCTCCCTGATCTGCTCCACAATCAAATGTTAATACCAAATACCAAAATTGAAAAGGTTAAAATATAGATTTTTTTTTGTAAATGGTAAAATACAGAAGAAACATACTAGAAGATAGACAAGTGGCAGGTTCTACAAGAGTTGGGTTCGGTTTGGTCTCAATCTAGTCTCCTAAACTGAGCTCATTTAATTGTCAACGAGGGTTGGCAATTAAATGAGCTCAGTTTAGGAGACTATATTGAGACCAGACATTTTGGCGCCGTTGTCGGGGAAGTGAAAACTAGGTAACCTTTGTTTCTTAGCATCCAAAAACAATTTTAGGCGTAGAGAGAGAGATTCAAGGGGAAGATTTATAAGCAGCAGAGGCAGAAGTTTGATTTCTAGAACACCACTTGTTTCATCCAGATCCAGAGCTAGTACACCTTCAACTCAAACCCATCTTCCATCCTCTTCTGATCCTGGACTTCTAGAAGATCTAAGGTCAACTATTCCATTAGAGAAACCTTCCACTTCATCCACTGAACCTGCCATAGAAGAAGATCTAAAGACTCCTAGTAGGGATACAAATCTTTCCACTTCCACAGGAGAGTCAACCATGGCAGAAGAAGGAGGAGGAGGAGTTTTTAATGGAGAAAACAAACTATTTGGAGGTAGAGGTAGAGGTAGAGGAGAAGGAGGTAGAGGTGCAAATGGAGGAAGAGGTAGAATAGGAAGCTCTTTTGGGTTCCCTATATTTGATGAAGAAACCAATACAACCATGAAAAACATTTCACCCTCTGTCCTTCCAAACTTCTATGGACTTAAAACTGAAGATCCTGAAACTTTCTTATTCAAATTTGAAGTGCTGTGTAGAACTTATGACTACCTACAAGATGCTCAAAAACTGAAATTATTTCCTTCAACTTTGAAGGGAGCAGCATTGAAGTGGTTTATGAGTCTAATCAGTAGTTCTATTAGAACATGGGAAGACATGAAACAAGAATTTCTAGAGAGATACTTGGATTATTGTATGTCGGTTAATCATAAGGAAGAAGTGTTCAAGATGTTACAAAAAGAAGATGAAAACTTGAA
Source organism: Pinus albicaulis (assembly GCA_034641835.2). Taxonomy (NCBI): domain Eukaryota; kingdom Viridiplantae; phylum Streptophyta; class Pinopsida; order Pinales; family Pinaceae; genus Pinus; species Pinus albicaulis. Next base: position 211,000,576 of record CM076583.1, on the reverse strand, counting down.
GATTTGTTGGAAAGATTTAATTACAACATCAAAAGGGCAAAAATGGAAAATCTAGATCAAGACACCTTAAAAGCTCTTTTGTTGAAAACAATTAGGGATGAATGGTTGGATATTCTTAACATGATGGGAAAAGGGGATATATCACAACTCACATTACCTGAAATATCTGAGTTATGTATCAACCTTTCCAGAGGGAAATCTAAAACTATCAAAGGTCCAAGAGATCCCGCTCTTGCAAGGGCAAGTAAATCTGCTTCTGGGACAGTAAGTAGATCAGAAATAGGACACATGCTTGATGACTTTAAATCTGATATCTTAGGGAGTCTTAGTGAAAAAATAGACACCCTTAAGATACAAAACAAGCAAAAGGCTGAATCTGATGCTTTGGCAATCTTTTGTCCCAAATGTAGAAAGAAACATGCCTTGAGAGAGTGTCCTTTAGATGTAAAAGTTGTAGAGACCTATGTCATTTGTTCTGAAAAACATGAAACCAAGAATTGTCCTTCTCTTCCTGGTCTCAAAGCTGTCTTTCAGGAATAAAATCCTACAGACTCCACAGAATCTCTTAACTTTGTATCTAGAAGACCTTGGCGGGGACCTCAGACACAAGGATTCCATGATCAAATGTATAATCAACCTCCACCTTGGAATTCTTGGCAGCAACCTTGGCCCAAATTTCAAAATCAATCTCAATCTTGGGCACAAGGATCACAAAGTCCCTATGGAAGATACTCTCCATACTATCAGTATCCACCATCCTATCCACATTTTTATCCTCAAAATCCTCAATAAAATTTTCCTCAAAATCTTCAACAAAATCCTCAACAACATCATCAGAACCAACCACATCAAAATCAACCACTTCCATTACCATTCCCTCAAAAATCAAATCAATTGCCAGCTCAACCCATACCAAACCCCAATAATAAAAAACCTCAGAATATATACATGATAGAAGGTCAACAGTTTCCAACTTATTTAATTACTCCTCTAGACCTTAGTGATGTTCAACTTAGGTCTGGAAAGATACTTGAAAGGAGGAAACCTTCTGTGATCATACAAGAACAAGATAATTCTGAGGAAGACTCTCTACGGGTGAATACAAATTGAAAAACCCACACATCCTTTCAAGACCCACACATTGAAAAACTAAAACAAAAAGATCCAATAAATCCAACTCCTGTATTAGAGTAACCATCCACATCTACTTCTATACCTCCCTTTCCGGAAAGATTAAAAATTGATAGAGGTGTAGAAAAACAAATCATGGTGCCTAATTATGATTTCTTAGATGAATTGAGAAATGTTTGCATTAAAATTCCATTATTGCAAGCCATCAAGGAAATCCCAATTTTAGCTAAAACAATAAAGGAGTTGAGTATGAAGACAACAAGAAAAAGAATAAGAGAAACCAAGAAAATTCAACTGGTAGGACAAATAGCAGACATTATGATGGGCAAGATTGCTATTCCAAAGTATCTTGACCTAGGAAATCCAGTTGTCAAAATTCACATCAACGGAATTGAAATTCAAAACACACTCATTGACTTAGGAGCAGCAATAAATATCATGAGTAGACAAATCATGGACAAACTGAAACTTCCTAATCTTCTCTTTACACCCACACTATTACAAGTAGCAGATAGATCTGTGATCAGACCAGATGGGGTAATAGAAGACATTCCAGTGTCCCTAGATTCTTGGGAGTACCCTGTGGATTTCATGATCCTAACTCCCAAGAATAATCTAGGAGGCCATCCAGTTATCCTAGGAAGACCTTGGTTGGCTACAGCTGATGCTTTTATTAGTTGTAGGTCCGGTGATATGTATATTTCTGATGGTAGTTCAACTAAGAGATTCACTTTATATCCTCCAGCTAGGACAATTACGGATCTAGATGACACTCAATGGATAGAGGATGAAGAAGATTTACAACCACTCTTCACAATTTCAGAAATTAGTGAAGATAATCAAATTCTGAATACTCTAGAAAACTTTGAATCCTCTCCAGAACAAAAACATGAATCATTTCAAGAGGGATACAATATTGAGTTTTTGTCATCTAGGCAGATGTCTCTTCATTCTATGGACAAATTTGGTAGCTCTACAAGTGAAATTTTTCCAGGCAAAACTTTGAACATAAACAAGAACCTAGAAAAATCTCAACAAGAAGAGTTAGTCAAAGTATTACAGAGACATTCTTCTGCATATGCATGGGAATACACCGACATGAAAGGGATAAGCCCCAAGACTTGTACTCATCACATCTATATAGAGGCAAATTGCAAACCAATCAGACAACCTCAAAGACGGATGAATCCAAATCTTAGGGAAATTGTTAAGGAAGAATTGCAAAAATTGTTAAATGTTAATTTCATCTATCCTATTTCAGATAGTTAGTGGGTTTCTCCTTTGGTGATTGTGCCTAAGAAAAATGGAAAATGGAGGGTGTGTGTTGACTACCGAGAACTGAATAAAGCTACTCTTAAAGACCATTTTCCTTTACCTTTCATAGATCAAGTATTAGATACATTAGCCGGCAAAAAGTACTTTTCATTCCTAGATGGGTTTAGTGGTTACAATCAAATCCAAGTAGCCCTTGAAGACCAAGACAAAACCACATTCACCTGTCCTTGGGGTACCTATGCCTACCGAGTATTGCCATTTGGATTATGTAATGCACCTGCAACATTCCAAAGGGCAGTATTAGGAATTTTTTCGGATCTAATACATGACTGTGTAGAGGTGTACATGGATGATTTCACAGTTTATGGGGACACATTTGAAGAGGCTTTAGAAAACTTCGAAAAAAGTCTTAAAAAGATGTCAAGAAGCAAACCTTTCACTTAGTCATGAAAAATGTTTTATGATGTTTACTGAAGGTATTGTTTTAGGGCACCACATTTCAGGGGATGGCATTAGAGTTGATGAGGCAAAAGTTGAAGTCATTTCTAACCTATCCATTCCTAGTTGTCAAAGAGATGTTAGAAGTTTTCTAGGATTCACAGGATATTATCGAAGATTTATAGAAAAATTCACCAAAATAGCATCTCCACTCTTCAAATTACTCACCAAAGATTGTGAATTTAAGTGGACTTCTGATTGCCAGTTAGCTTTTGAAACCCTGAAAAACAAAATTTCTGAAGCACCTATATTAAGGGGACCTAACTGGAAGTTACCTTTTCATATCTCGACAGATGCTTCCGATACAGCTCTAGGAGCAGTATTGGGACAGAAAGATTTGATTCCCTATGCCATATATTATACCAGTAAAAATTTGACTCCTGCAGAGTTAAACTATACTGTAACTGAAAAAGAGTTTTTAGTTGTTGTTCATGCCATAAACAAATTTAGACACTATATAACAGGCTATGAAACTTTTATTCACACTGATCATTCTACAATTAGATATTTAATGAACAAATCAATCACTAATGGTAGAGTGATAAGATGGTTGTTACTCTTACAAGAATTCAACATTACTATTCTAGATAGGCCTAGAAAACAAAACACAGTGGCTGATTTCCTATCTAGACTCCAAAATATCAAAGATGACACTCCGGTTGAAGATCAATTTCCTGATGAATATCTTTTCGCAATCTCTACTCAAACTCCATGGTTTGCTGATATTGCTAATTATTTAGTTTCAGGAAAATTTCCTTCAATTATGAATGCAAGGGATAAAAGAAAAATCATTAATGATAGTGCAAGATATTCATGGGTCGCAAATGAGTTGTACAAGACAGGTCCAGATTTGATCATTAGAAGGTGTATTCGTGAAGATGAGATGCCTGAGATTCTCAAGGCATGTCATGATGAACCTTGTGGCGGACACTTTGCAGATAAGAGGACAGCCTATAAGATCCTTAATCAAGGATATTATTGGCCATCCTTGTTTAAAGATGCTAAGGAGTATGTCAAAAGGTGTGACAGTTGCCAAAGGGTAGGGAAACCTTCTCCTTCAGGTGAGATGCCATTACAACCTCAAGTACACATTGAACCTTTTGAAAAATGGGCTTTGGATTTTGTAGGACCTATTAGTCCTCCATCAAGACAAAAGAAATACATATTAGTTTGCACTGATTATGTTACTAAGTGGGTAGAAGCTAAACCATTACTTGTTGCTAATGAATCATCTCTAGTTACTTTTCTTTTTGAGGATATTTTTACTCGTTTTGGTGTCCCAAGGGAAATTGTTACAGATCAAGGAGCTCAATTTACATCAAGGCTAGTGGAGAAAATGATGGAGAAGTACAAAATCAGGCATAGAAAAACTACTCCTTATCATCCACAAGAAAATGGTCAAGTGGAATCTACCAATAAAGTCATTGAAGTAATCATAACAAAGACTGTTTACATAGAAGAGATTGGGTAGATAGGCTTCCTGAAGCCTTGTGGGCCTATAGAACTACATGGAGAAACACAACAGGCCATACTCCTTATGAGCTTTTTTATGGAAAGAAAGTTTTGTTTCCCATAGAGTTCCAGATTCTAACTTTCAAAATGGCAGTTCAGCTAGGACTTGATTTAATGGAGGCACAAAAGCATATACTGGAGCAAATTAATGAATTGGATGAGATCAAACAAGATGCAGTTCAGAAAACAAGTCTATTCCAACAGCAAAGGGCTAGATGGCATGAAAAGTACATCAAAGAGAAGAAATTCAAAGAGGGTGACTGAGCTCTCTTGTTTGATTCAAAATTCAAGGATTTTCAAGGGAAATTTCAGACACATTGGCTTGGGCCATATGAAATTGTTCGAATTTTTGATAATGGGGCAGTAAAAATCAGAACTATAGATGAAGAAGAGGTCACTTTTCTTGTGAATGGTCATAGACTGAAACTATATCACAAACCACTCTCAAGAGAAGAATTTGTCAAGAAGTTCCAATAAAGCAATGATGTGAAGTTAATGAAGAAGAGTCTCTCTTCTTCATCAACTTGATTAAATTTTCTGAAGCATTTCTTTTTGAAAAAAAAAAAAAATGTATAAACATGAAAACCAATCATTGATTCGCATGTTTATACAGAAAAGATAGGGCGAAAATCAGAGTCTCTCTGACACTCTAACTTTTCCCATTTTTGTTTTTACAAGCAGCTGTTACAAAAATCATAAGTTCAGATCCATAGTGCTTATGATCCATCTCATTTCATTTCACTCCATTCACTTATTCATCCATACTCCATTTCATTCCATCATTCATATTTCACTCCATTCCACATATCATTCATCTCATTCCATCATCCATCCATCTCATTTTCATGTCAAAATACAAAATTTGATGTCTTGCTGTAAGTGAATAAAACATGTCATGAATTGCAGTACAGTTCTTATGTCCTTTCACTCCATTTCATAAACTGAATCCATTCCATTTCATCATTCACTTCATACATATCATAACTCATCATCCATCTTCATTCATACCATATAACATTCCACCTATATTCCAAAAATATTCCATTCCATGATTAAAATGCTCTACAAGAACATTCTGTAGCTCAACAGACATTCTGCAGATGATCAGCCTTTCTGCAGCCAGATAGTCTTTTCGTAGCTACAAATCCTGAAGGCATCAATCAGCAGACATTAGAATTACAAAAAAATGACCCAGTGTATCCATGAATCAAAAGCATCAAGAAAATTATGAATACTCTTCCAAAGGTGAACAAAGAAGACAAAGACTACAAAAATCAAATGAAAGGTAGAGGTAACAAGTTTAAATTATAATGGCATTTCATTAAAGTTTAGCATAGTTTTAGTTATGGATTGTTCGAAAAGGTTGTTTTAATTATTTTTATTGATCAAGACGAATAAACCCTCCACAGACTTTGGATTAAAATCTCTCAATTCAAATTCCATTTCCGACATCATTTAAGCAGTTAAAATGGTCGAGGTATTTGAATTCTTCATGTCTCTTAACCAAATCATTCAATGATGATTCTCTTTGCCGTCGTAAAAATCTCCGCCGTCTCTTCAATCATTAATTCATTCCCTCCACCTCACTCCACTGCTTCATTCTGCGACCACTGCCATCATTCCATTTTGTAGCCGGCATTTCATTCCGTAGACAGAGATATTCTTATCACCGAGAGAAGAGAAAAAGGATATCAGTTTGAATAGCATTGAGAATTATCATTGTAAACGCAGAGCAGAGAAAAAGGGTAAATTCAGAGGTATAGCAGCGTGAGAATTTGAAGCCATTTGATTCCGTGGGCAGACAAAGTATCACTGTGGGCAGAGATTGAGCATTATCACTATAAAAACAGAAGTATAGCAGAGAAGAATTTGAAGTCATTTGTCACCGGGAGACAGAGGTGTAGCATTGAAGAATTTGAAGCCATTTGTTACCAAGAGACAGAGATATAGCAGTATGGGAATTTGAAGCTATTTGCCACCGGGAAACATAGGTATAGTAGTGTGGGAAATTTGAAGCCATTTTTCACTGTCAAACAGAGGCATATCAGTCCAAAGTTCAATTGTCAACAGAGGTATATCATTCCGAAATTTGAAGACATTTGTCATTATCAATCAGAGGTATGACATTCTGAAGTTTGAAGCTATTTTCATTAAGAACTTGAAGTCATTTCAATCCGAAGGTGAAAGCTATTATTTTTGTGGGTAGAAGAGTGTTAATTTGAACATTGAAGAAGCAATCATGGGTTTCATTGTAAGAACAGAACCAGTGGGTTCAAAATACTTAGAAGGATACCCTCAATGCAAAGAAATTTTACAAAAGATAGGATGGCTTCAATTTTTGGAGAAATTTAATGGCTTCCACAAGGAAGTCACTAAAACATTTGCAAGATCATTTCAAGGAACCGAAGTTGAAGTGGGAGATGTCAAATTTACTGTCATTGAAGTTTTCATTGCAGAAGCTACAGGGTTGCTCAGAACTGGAGAGAGATGGTTCAAAAACAGAGAATTCCACAATGAATCCTGGAAACAAATTTTAAAATCACCAGGTATGGATGTCATTGTATTTAAGAAAGGAATTCCCAGTTCTGCATTGAAAAATAAATGGAGAAACATACTACTTCTTCTGCAAAAATTTATTACATGTGAGGGTAGATATGGGACATTTTATGTCTACCACATTAGATTGATAATGCATTTTTTGGGGGAAGACCTAAACCTACCTTACTTCTTGCTTCAAAGCTTGAAAAAGATGGCTTCCTGTGTTCAAAGAAGGGTTCAATTTTTAGAGACAACTTTATATCATCATGGGTTGGTTAAAATTTTGATTGAACATCATTTAACCCAAAAAAATGATACATGGGACGATTTCTTGATAAGAAATCATTTTGAAGAGCCAAAAGAACCCTCACCGAAACCACAGCCTACAAGGAGAAGTAGAAAATGGAGGGCTTCAAAATTTGAAATTGACAAAACAGTCCAAGAGAGCTGTGAGGAAATCATTTTAGAGAAGTTAACCCAAATCAAGAGGCAACTTAAGAAAGATAAGGTAATCAAGAAATCTGCCACAGAGAAAGGAGAGGGATCCTCTCAGCCAAGGAGAAGCCACAGACTAAAGGGAAAACTAAAGAAAACCCAAATCAAACAAACAGGGGTGATTGATATAGAAGATGAGGAAACATCCATGGAAGAAGATGTTGAAGAGGATTTTTATGAAGGAACCCCTGAAATTGACCCTGCTCAGCAGGAAATTTATGACTATGTGGAAACTTTGGAAAGGAGAGCTTCAGAAAGCAGAGAGAGAACCCCCAGTCCTCCACTGTCTGAAATAGATATATTAAGAAGAGATAGGTATGAGTTGGAATTACTGAATAGACACATCAAAAATGAGAATGAAATTCTCAAGGATCAAGTCAAGCTCAAAACTGATATGAACTCAACCTTATCCCTACATATAGACAAAGTGGAGAAGACCAATGAAAAGTTGAAGAAAAGGAACAAGAAGCTAATCAGGGCACTCACCAACCTAAGGTTCAAACTTGTTATCAAAAAACCCAGAAGATCTTTAGCTTCCAGAAAAAGGAGAAGGAGAGGATTAGATGTTCTTGCAGAAGCCTCTGAGTTCATAGGATAATTTGCATGAGGACATGCAAGGAGTCAGCAGTGGGGGTATGTTGAACCTCAAAATTGTGCTTTCTTTCATCTCATTTTACCTCATTTTCCCTTGTCCATTGCTATCTTAGACCCAATTGATCAATGAATATAGTTAAAATTACTTCTAGAATGATTTACATGACTGACTTGCTAAGTTTTGTGATTTTTTCCATTGTAAAGAATTTTGACCGGAACTAATTGCAGAATGCAGACATTCCGTAGCTAACCGGCGATTCTGCAGCTATCTTCACGTTTGAGTATGTTCCAGGTGGCCTCTCAAGAAAAATCGCATATGGGCATAATCCACGTCATGTCTACATGGTTCGTTGCTCATCATGGAGGAAGAAACGAATTCTGGGTATGGTTTTGGAACGTGGGAACACATATAGGAAGGAAGACTTCTATTAGGACTGTCTCAGTCCAGATGTCTTTTTCCTTTTCACGCAGCCACTTCAAGAGTCATAATGTGATTCCGATAAGGAAAGACAATGTTCCTGAAATTGTTGCAAATCTTGTTATTTACATTTGTTATATAAACACTTGGGAAACCGAGAGCTAGGCTAGATTTTATGCTAGATTTTGTTCTAGACTTTGCTTAGATTCTGTGCTACATTTCTGAAGACGCAGAGTGCTATGTTCAAGTTATTTCATCTTTAATGAAGCAGACAGTGTTGTTTTGAAAGCGTTGATTTAATTTGGAGTTGAATTCTGTCAGGTGGTAGAGGGCCCCTGCCTCTTGCATGGATTTATTTGCGTAAATTAGATAAGTATTCTAGCTGCCTTTACGTTTTTGAATTTGAATTAGTAGTTGTTTTAATTAGCTACTGTAGTTGTACTCATTCTAACTCTTCCACAAGAAGAATCTCTTCCAAAATATTATAATGATGAATGGGAAATAGCTATAGTATTGTAGGATTTGAAGTTGAATTCATAGTTGTTTTTAATTAGCTATTGTAGTTATACTCATTCTAACTCTTCCACAAGAAGAAGCTCTTCCAAAAGATTATAATGATGAATGGGAAAAGGCTATAGTATTGTAGGATTTAGTTGTAGTTTTTGTTGTTCACTATCACAGTTACACTTGTTCTAATCACTCTTCCATAAGAATAAACTCTTCCAAGAAACTATTAAGATGTTCAAGACATGACCGTGATAATGAATGATTTAGTTGTGTGTTTGCACTAAGTACCATCTCTGTTCTTACTCTTAAACGCTTGTCCAAAATATCATAAAAATGAGTGGGATATGGATATCATATCTTAGTTTTTCCTCGCTTTCAGCCTTTACATTTGCATTTGCACTAAATTACACAGTCAGAATTGTTCTAACTCTTCCAAAAGAAGGAACTCTTCCAAAATATCAACAATGATGGACAAACAGACTGTATAATTTCATAGAATAATGCATGATAGTATAGTTAGGATACTCCGGAGTTTCATTGCACTTAATTCATGTTCAATTATTTTATTTTGAGTTTGATGATGACTTGTAGTTCAGCATTGTTCTAGATTAGTGGCATCTTAAGTTCATTCTTAGATTAACTCATTGCACTTGCACTTCACATTCAGATTGTCATCCACTGCACAATAGATTACTTCAGTTGTTAAGATTAACGAGACAGCCTTCATTATTCACAAACCTCTTCTTGTTCTAAAATTCATAATTGACTCATCACTACATGAAAAAAAGACCATATCACTTTAAGGCCTGAAGTACTTCTGCAATTTCCTTATCATTTCATAAACAGAACCCTCCCTCAAAAGACTACTTTTAAAAGAAATCAATAACTCTTGAGTAAGGTCTTGTGACATTCAACTAAATTGCATAATAGAGATAGCAACTAGTTCTAGAATAGAAGATCTTATGATGATAACAATGTTTTTCCTCTAAATATGTTTCAAATCTCTAATCAAGGACAAAATGTTGCATCATTGTAAGTTAGTTGTTTAACTGTTTAGTTAGAGGATTTGCATACTTAGTGATCATTTCTCAAGTTGAATTTATATTTTGAATCATTTCCTTAGAAGTCATTATCAAGCTTTGTTTTTTCTTAATCATAGTTTAAATTTGATTCTGCTTTTAGTATTGCATCTGCATTTACCATTTGACATCAACCAATTAGGCTGCACTTTGTTTTTTCTCAATCATTAGCTCCTTTTCATTAGTTTTCTAGTCATTCTTCTTGTGAACATAAAATCACAAAAAGACCAAAAACATCATAAATCATCACAAAAGACCAAAAACATCACAAAACACTACACACAACGCATTAGGAAACAAGCACCTAGGTACATACAGTACACTTCACTTCAGCAATTTACCAACCCTGGTTGACAATTAAATGAGCTCAGTTTAGGAGACTAGATTGAGACCAAACAGGTTCCCCCCTCCAAAATACCATCCAGTAGTTCCAGTGGAGAAAGCATCGTTTGTACCAGGTGATTTCTCCCTTTTGTCTCTGATGTTAGGAGCAATGGGTTCTCTCATTCTTGTGACAATCGTCCCTGGTATCATAGAACTGGGTTTCTTTAGTATAGGTCACTCCCTAAAGGACATCATCTGCCAATGCTTTGGTCTTCTCATAGTGCTTGAGGACTCTGATGGTGAGCTTGCTTCTCGGCACCTTCACTCACCCTTGGCTGCAAGCTCCAGCAGGCATTGGCATCCTCTCCCTCTCTCACTCTAATGTGTGTGTATATCACATTATCTTGCAAGAAAAAAATAATAAGACAGACAAGGAGTAGTGGGTTCTCTCGTTCTTGTGACCACCCTCCCTGGTATCATAGCTCGACATTCTCACATAGCTGTCACAGAGCAGAAATGGAAATAGCTCTGCAACAGCTACGTGAGTCCTTAATGGATTCATGCCCGAAAAGAAGGTGAGGCAATTGAATGAATATGAATCTTCTGAGTTATTTCCCTAGTGTGCAACAACATTATACAAACCCCAAGAGAGGTATTTCATTTACTTTACTTTTCCCATTAGCATTTTAATGTTTCCGAAATCAATTTAGATTTCTCATCTCCAATTCCTAGTTCTTGCAATCATTTCGTCTACTATTTCTTTAGCTTTCTGAGTTCTGTGTATTAGGTTTGTTTCTATTGAATTATGAGCGTGTAAATGGCTTCATACACTTCTTATTATGGTAGAGGATTCCCTAACCAGGGTTTCGGTCAGTCTTCGTGGGATTACAATGCTTTGAAGAACATGAAAAATATCATCCCTGTCGTGCAGAGTCATCTGAAAAAGGTTTATTTGTCGCTTAGATGTGCCCTGGTAAGAACAACTATCGGGGTTTATTTACATCTTATGCTAAATATTGGCGGCCTCCTCACGGGGCTTGCTTGCATTGGTTGTGTAATTGGGCTCTTATCCATCCCTTCTAACTCGAACAATGAGGTAAGTTCTTTAATTCTTTGATCATGTAGGCCGTTCTGTTGATTTTTTATTTCAAATAGAGATTGGGAAGAGAGTTCCAACTCAAACATCAGAGCCCAAACCCCAATAGTGTCCAGGCTTCTTTTCATTATAAATTTGAAAATTATATAATGTATAAAGAACATTCTTTTTTAGAAAGCTAAATCTTGTTGTATACTCACTCCATAGTCCTAGTCCTACAGATTTGTATACTCACCACATTCCTGCAACAAATTCGGTTGAGTGGGGAGGAGAAATGTTTGTTTGGATAAGGTGGTCATATTATAATTCTGCTTTCAATAATGGTGCTACATTCCATTATTCAAAACATTATTCATTTTCGGTGGGAATAGTGCGTAAGATTATCCTTTTAGTTCTTGGCACACACAGTTCTCCGGCCTTATCCACATTTTAGTTCTTGGCACACACAGTTCTCTAGCCTTATCCACAGCCAGCGTGTTAAGTGGTTGTTTGAAGTCTGGGGTTAGGTTCATTATTTAGCTTTGCTTATCTTTCCCACACTTGCAATAATCTCTACTCTTTGTATTTTACTGGATTTTGGTACACCCATTCTGTACATTTAGATCGGATTGTGTTATTAAGATCGGATTGGGGATTAGCAACACAGTGCTCTAGCCTTATCCACATTTTAGTTCTTGGCACACACAGTTCTCCAGCCTTATCCATAGCTAGTGTGTTAAGTGGTTGTTTGAAGTCCGGGGTTCGGTTCATTATTTATCTTTTCTTATCTTTCCCACATTTGAAATAATCACTACTCTTTGTATTTTACTGGATTTTGGTACACCCATTCTGTACATTTAGATCAGATTGTGTTATTAAGCTCAGATTGGGGATCAAAATTTTTTGTTAGAGATCATGGCTGCCACTATTAGAAGACTTATGGGTGCTCAGGGGAATTCATTCTTGAGAAAGAAAAATGGAGAGAAGAAAAATTTGGCAGGCAGGAGGAATGTAACTGTGATGGCTTATGTTGCTTTCCATATGATGAAAGAGGAGTATGAGACTCTAAGATTGAGTCATGGGGATACAGAGGAAGATGCCAAGAGTACCTACATACACATACTTTTTGATCTCGATTCTTTTATATTTTGCACCATTGCTTATTTTTATTAAAATGGAATACTTTTTGGCAGGCCTCGAGTGTGCATATGGAGTTTTTAGCCAATTATTTGGCAGAGTTGACACTCATGGAATGCAGTTTTCTCCAACACCTACCATCATTTATAGCAGCTTCATCTGTATTTCTATCTCGATTGACTCTTGATTTTCTAACACATCCATGGGTATGGTCTACTCCTTGAAGTTTACTATTATACTGTTTTGTGTTGGCTTTATGTGCGGGCATAAATTTGTAGATTTTGTGTTATGCAGAATCCAACTTTGGCACATTATACATGATACAAGGCATCAAAGCTTAAGGACTGTGTAATGGCAATCTATAATGTACAAATGAATTGAAAAGCTAGTACATTGGTTGCAATAAGGGAAAAATATCAATAACACATGGTACGCATTCATATATCTTGTTTGGGAATTTAATGGTTTTTTTAATCCAACCTCTGAAAGCTATGAGGATTACATGCACACAGCTGCTTACTCTTATTAAAGTTTTATATATGTTTTATTGTTTTCCATGACAGTTCAAATGTGTAGCAAGCTTGTCTCCACCTCCTTTTATTGCTGAAAGGTTCTTTGAAGACACTCCAAACTAACCTATCTGTCATTGGTTGTGCACAAGCGCTTTGCTGAATCTTGTTTGGAAGCACAATCTCATGTAATAGTTGCAACTGAATCTGGAGTCTTTTAGTCCTGGATGGTTAATTTCCATTTTAATGTGTCAATTTGTTTAGGCTCTTGGTGCCCATAGTTTTGGTGCTCATATTTTAACTCAGCAACTTACTAGTCTACTAGGCAATGGGGTGCTTGCAGGTATTTGCATGTGTTAGTTTTGAGCACTCGAAGGGAAATGCCCATTTATCATATTTCTGGGACATTATCTACGTGGATACCAGATGATGAGTCAATGTGGTCATGGATTTGAGTCAATGTGGTCATGGATTGATAATTAACATGATTTTGTATAGAGAATAGTCGTTAAGGTTTTTTATTTGTATTTTTTATGTTTGTTTTGTGTAAATAGTTATTAAAATTTTAATCCTCGTTTGTTGGTTTAAATCCTTTTTGGGTTATTTGGATCTTGTACTATTTCACAAATTTTAATTATTTTTTTCTTAAAAAATGTTGTTTAATTATGCGTCAATGAGGCCTTTAATTACACCAATAAGCACGTAAATTATGCCATTATGTGTTGAACATTTTTAAAAAATCAATGCCTATTATACAATTTCAAGAACTGTCATAACTCCTCACATAATTCTTTAAAGGGTGGTAGCTCATTGGAAGAGCACCTGCCATGCAGGAGGTTGGTGGTTCGATTCCACTGTACCCTAACATGAATTATTCAAAGATATTGTTGATTTTTTTAAATTAAATTTTTTATATTGATTTATTTTAATGGTGAGATATTTTTCTGGATTCATTGTTTTATATTCTCTCTATAGAGACAATAGATAAAATTAAAGACATTGTCTAAATAAAGACAATATGTCTTCAATTCCAACTATTGTCTTTGGAGAGACAAAAATGAAATTGTCTCAAGTTAAGACAATTTACCCAGAAATTGTCTTAAAACCCCCCCTTGTGTTGTAGTGCAACTATTGTCTCTGGAGAGACAAAAATGAAATTGTCTCTAGAGAGACAAAAATGATTGTGTTATATATTGTATTTATAGAGACAATGTTTTAAGACGATTTAATTTGAGACACCCACTTAAAGACTATATTTAAGACAATACACAAGTTTTCTTTTGTCTCAAATTAAGACAATTTATCCAAAAATTGTCTTAAATGTTGTCTTAAAACCCCCCTTTATGTTGTAGTGATTTTCTTTTGAATTTAATTCCCAGAACACATGTTTGAAAGAGAGGAGTTGATAACCTTGAGATAAACACCAAATTTTTCGGAGGAGAGCTTGAAGATGAGGTGAATGAATGTGAGATATTTGAGTAGCCTAGTCAATTACCATTTTGGAGTCTCTGAAACATTGCAGAGAAGAAATATTTTTGGATTTGCTACATGTAGGATAGCCCAAAGAGCAGCTAGCTCAGCTTTGCTATTAGATCCGTGAATTGGAGCAATAGAATGTGATATTTGAGGGCTGTTAAGACATGGAAGACAACCCCTGCTCCTGTCAGAGGAGGAGTGCCTTGATAGGCACCATCAAAGAAAGCCCAAGCATAATTCTGATTGATTTCAGGAGGTACCACCGAACGAATTTTTTGAGATTTAGGAATGCATTTGTGCTCAGATTCCCACTGCACAATAAGAGCTACAGTCAGCTCTTCAGAAATAGCTTTGTCACTGAAAATAGCCAAATTTTGAGCCCAACAAATGTCGTAAGCAAACAAATCAGGAAAGGCTGAGTAGGAATTTACCCCAGGGTCCTTCCACCATTGATTTATTCTTTCTTCCAAAGAGTCAACCGACACCATAAGAGGGGAAACGAGTGATGATGATGAGTTATTCCAAACTGAATTTTCATAAGAGCAAGATAAGAATATGTGAGAGATAGATCTAGTTGTTCTTCTACAGAGGCAACACCGACTTGGGCCTTCCAAGCCCCGTCGTTGTAAATTATCCCAAGATAGAAGTCGATTTTTAAGTGCGAGCCACAGGACTAATTTGGATTTTTTTGGGCCCAATGATTTCCATAGGGATTTATACCAAAAAAATGCTTCTTTGTTAAATGAGTCTTCCATCATTGCCTTATATCCAAGCTTAGCTATGCATGTGCCATTTGAGGCATTTTTTGACCAGGCTAGCGTATCTTCAACCTCCTGTTCTAAATGAATGAAATTTTTTACGAGCAGGGAAATGAAAGAGGTCCATTCAACTGTTAGAGAATGTGGCAGACCCAAGGAATTAGCGTTTCTCCAGCCTAGGGTTCCTGATGCTTGAGGCAAGGCTTCTACTGCGTCCACAATTGTGTGAATGTGTTTTTCTGAAAGTATAGAGTGCAAGCTATGTGATAGTTTGTAATTTTCAGCCACTTCAACCCATGGATCTATTCCAATGTGAACTAAATTTCCATTTTCTATAATCCAAGCAGTCCACTATCCAATGAAAGGAAAAGTTGATACCATTGCCTTCCAACCGATTGATGCATTTTTGTGTGATTTGGTTGGATTTCAAAACCACGAGATAATAGATTGGCCTGGAAAATATTTTGAGCTTATAAATCTGTACCAAAGAGAGTCATTGTTTTCTGAAAGCCTCCAAAGGGATTCTACGGCAAGAGACATACAGAAAGTAGGGAGTTTCTTGATGCCCCACCCTCTAGATCTTTAGGCCTAGCCAACGAAGTCCATTTTACCAGAGGGATCCCTTCAAATTTTTTGCTAGCAGTCCAAAGGAAAGAAAAAAATTTCTTCCTTATTTTGTGAAGGATGCCTTTAGGGACAAAAGCAATGGTGGCCCAGGACACAGGGATGCTTTGGAGCACAGATTTGGGGAGAACCAGAAAACCTCCCCGAGAGAGAAAGCAGTTATTCCAATGAGAGATTTGAATTTCAACCTTATGATAAAGCCATAAATAGTCCTTAAAACAATATGAGTTTGGTTTTAGAATAAATCCCAAATATTTGAAACCCGCCTCCCAAGAACAAGTTGGGAAGGGGAGAGAGAGCTTTATATGGGATAGAATATTATCGTCTATGGTATTATGAACCAGAACTGAATTATTTATGTTAATCTACATCCCATATGCTATCTTAAAGAGCCTGAGGATATCCTGAACTGCCTTAGCATTCTGACTGGTAGTGTTGCAGGAAAGAAGGAAATCATCCACGAAAAGGATGTGGGAGAGTGAATCCAGGCTTGCAATATGAATTCGTTTAATACTGCTAGAGGAGATAGTGTTTTTGCATAGTCAGCTCAGTGTATCAGCAATTAACAAGAAAATAAGGGGTGATATAGGGCACCCCTATCTAAGCCCCCTAGAGGAGCAGAAGAAAGCAGAAGGGGAGCCATTTATCATTACTGCAAATGAATAATTTTGGATACATCCCATTATCCATTCTACAACTTCCAATTCGATATCGATTTGTATAAGTAACAACCCGTGGAAAGTGCAATTCACTCTATTGTATGCTTTTGACAAATCTAGTTTAAGAGTGAAGGAAGGTTTTTTGTTTAGATGGACAGAATGAAGAGCTTCCTGAGCCAAAGATAAAACATCGTGGATTTGTATTTTGTCTAAGAAATCAATTTTTTCTTCAGAAATGATGCTTCTTAGGATTGGTTTTAGCCGTTGAGCACTGATTTTGGCTATTATCTTGTAGATCAAATTGCAACAGGATAAAGGTTGAAAGTCATAAAAATCCTTTGGAGCGCAAGTTTGTGGAGTTAGAGTAATGAAGGTAGAGTTGATTGAGCCCAGCACTTTGCGTGATATTTCAGACTCCTTAATTACAAATAACAAGTCATCCTTTAGTAGCTCATAGAAAAACAGGAAGAATTCGATCGCTAGACCATCCAGGCTAGGACTTTTTCCTTTCTGGAAAATTTTAAGAATGAGTTCGAGTTATGAATCGTTTACTTCTTTAGTGAGAGTTGAATTCATTTCATTAGTAATCAAATGCGGGAAAATTTGTAATACCTGAAGGATTTCTTGGATGGGTCAACCCTTAGGTGCAGTGAAAACATTTTTAAAGTGTTGGACCCACCCTTAGGTGCAGTGAAAAAGTTTTTAAAGTGTTGGACCCCTGCCTTGGATTTTCTTCAAATGAATGAACCAATTGACCACTCTTAGATTTTATTTCAACAATGGTATTTTGGTTCCTTCTATGAGCAGCATAATGGTGAAATTTTTTTGTCATATTATCCCCTTCTTTACTTCAAATTGCTCTTCTCTTTAGGTGCCATTGTTGTTCTTCCTTTTTTATGAGTTCGTGACATTTTAGCTCTAGATTTTTCAGGGTCTCCATCTCTGTTTCATCCATAAGACCAAAATTGTTCTGATTAAAAAGAAAGCTGATCGAGGCCTCAGTTGATTTTAGGAGTTCATGCTGTTTTTCCTGAAATGCCCTTGCCCAAGCCTTAGTTACCTTTTTGATTTTTTTATATTGTCAGCCCACATCTGCATAAAGGAACGAGACTGAGAAGGTTCCAAATGGACCCAATAGGATATCACATATGATTTATAATCATCCTCCAATAACCATGCAGGATTGAACTTTAATGGTGCAGGGGGTTTGGATTCGGGATAAACCAAAGATAAAACAATAGGCCTATGGTAAGAGATGTAACCTGATTCAACACAAGCCTGAACCCAAATATGAGAATTTAATAAAGATTCGAAAACTATGAAGCGGTCCAATATTTTGGCAATGGCATCCTGAAATTTCCTATTATTGTGCCATGTTTGTTCAAGATAGCAGGTCAAACATCAACTAATCCAAATCTGTCATAACAAGAATTTATAAAAGGGGCGAGAGGATCGGGTCTGGCATATGTCCCCCCAAATTTCATCCAAGGACAGAGTAAAATTGAGATTTCCTCCCAATATTTTGATATCAGAGGTCACTAGTTAAGAATTAAAGAAATTCCCCCAAAAAGAGCGCTTTTCATTACATGGCCCATAAATATTATAGAGGGAAAGGGACCCTCCAGATAAAGGATCCAAAATGAAAGTCTTAATAAACGTTGAGGAACTAACAGATGAAGTGACACTGATTGAAGGGTTGATTCCAGTGATAAGTCCCTGAGCTGACTGTAACACCCCTAGTTTTATGTTTCTGCAAACTAGACATTTGAACGTTAATCCAAAGGGGAGTGGACCCCAATGGATAGGTATGGTGTGGATGTAATTAAGTATTAAATTATGGAAAATTAAATAAAATAATTCTATGCAGATTGACCAAATGAGAATTAAGAGATCACCTACTAAATCCATGAGGATGGAAAGAGGCAAATACTTTCCCAAAAAATCTTTCAAAAATCCTTGAAAGAATTTCCAAATTAGATTTTTGAGGAAAAATCTAGTTTTCCCCAATGAGGTGGAGAGTAGTTGTGAAGAGCTAAAAAGCTGGGAAAAGAAGAAAGAAGCTTTAAGAATCCATAAATAAGGGAAGCCTAGGCAAAGAGGAAGAAAATCATCCTGATATTTTGGACGCAGAATTAGAAACATGCTTTTGGGAGCAAAAGCTTAAATAAGCTATTCCTGAACAGATTAGAGGTTGGTCTGTTCTGGGAGATGATCTCAGCTCGGGGGTGAGTTCTGGAGGACAGAAGAACTCTACGGTTGGGAGGTTGGTCAATTTGCAGAAGTGGTATGTTTAACATTCACTAATGTTTACAACATCAGTTATGGTTTACTATGGTTGATTGTAATAGGTGCTAAGTAGATCAATATTGTGAAATTTTTATTCTCTACATTTAACAAAAGTCTGTAGAAGAAAATTATCCTCTCAGCTCTGTGTAGTTGTAGGAATAATATCTATGGGAAGGAATTCAGCAGAATCTCTAAACCAGTGTTGGTCTAAATCTGAGAATACATTTTCCCACAGATGACTTACATATTAACTTTAATCTTCTTCTGTATTATTAACTAAATACTGTATATAGAAACATGAAGCAAAGTATTCTGATATCATAGATGACTGAAGCTAGACATAAATTACATGGCAATGACATAATTAAATGCAACAAAAAAAATATGAGTATACCATTTGGTACCAATGCAATGAATAAATAACTAAAGTATACAGAATACAATTAAATGGCAGTACCATGAATAGGTGCTACAGGTATACCTATATGTATATTCACATAATTAAACTAACTCAAAATCTAAGTACATATCTGTATAATTATAGAAGTAATCCTGCTTGTAGGAAGATAGATTTAAATTCTACAATAAGACTGAAAGAGAGAAAGAGAAGCATAGATTTTCTCCACAGCTAGATATGTGTAGAAATACAAAAATCTAGAGCTAGATAGACCTAACTAATGTTGTAAAAAATTCCGTACTGAGAAGAAACTATACACTGGTGCATGAATAACCTTCCTTCCCTGTGAATGGTCCCAAGGGAATACTACATTTGAAAAATGACTATGATAAAAATATTATGAAATGGCGTGCAACCTATGTAAACTGTGAATGATAAAAATTATTTCACCCATCTGACTTACAGGAAATAATGGTCAAGAGTACTATCTTAAAAACTAGACACATTAAATCTGTTATACATTATGGTTGTTATCAGTAAGTAATACAGGAAAAACTTCAAACTAGGTAGTATACAAAGAACCTACTGTTGGAGTAAAATAATACATATTAAAAATATAAACCTGGTGGAAATTGTAAAATTATCTTTCAAAGGACTTCTGTAGCCTTGAACGCTCTTGTAATAGAGCCCTTTATATTCACGGATGTATCAAAATGAAGAATAGAAAGGGAAGATAAGACTATATATCTACAATTTCCTTTAATCCAATATAAGCAGATTGTTGCTAAAGGAACAAACTTAAAAACTTTCATAATAACATGAGATAGGAACGTGGCAACCATTAGAAAATAGTAGTGATCTATCATCACAAACAAAGACGAATCACACCTATATATATATATATATTAAATTCGGAAACAAAATTTAAGAACTGAGATGGCCAGGTTCATTTTAACATAGAAAAAGAATTATATCTATCAATTCCGGGAACTATCTCGACCGGATTAAATTTTTTAACAGTTCTAGTCTCTGAACAAAATTATGGCTACTGTAAAAATTGTTATGAAAATAAAATTTGAATCGTGTAAACCCATTTTCGGCGATAAGAGTGAGAAATCCGGTCACACTCATATTCAGGACGCGTCGATACCGACCTGAAAATTCATGATAGGGAGAATTCCAGTGAATTTAATTTTTACTTCACCAAAATCCAAAGGAAGAGAACCCTTGTCAAGAGTCAAACTCATCTGAAACAAAACGAATGCAACGTGAGGTAGCAAACGGTGAGGTGTGAAGGTACCTCGGAAAAATTAATACATTCGAACTAACACAAAAACCAAGGTTACCTTTGAGATTTGAAGGCCATGTAACCAAATGCGACCTGCAAAACGAGCATATGAGCATATATATATAAAACAAGACAAAAAAAAAAAAAAAAACGTTCACCAGAATGAAAACAAAACCTAGGATAAACTAAATGGGAACGAACCGATAAGTTACCTATGTAGTACATTCTCATTTATAGCCGAACACCTCAGCGAAGGAAACACGCATAATCACGGAAGACAGGAGGAGTAGAAATTCCTACTCACAAGGGATTAATATTAGTGCGCATAACTGAACAAGGGACAGTAGAATAAATATCAAGCCAATATAATAGAACGATAAAGCAACAGGAGGTTGACTTGTAGGGGCTGAGATGGTTTGACAACTTAAGCGATAGGGAAAATCAAACGAAAGAAAAACAACAAATCAAACGTAATCATACTGGTGAGGAGAATGAAAAACGTTTATACTTGAGAACTCAGTGAATCGAATAGAGGGCCATGTTCAGAAGCCGGGAAGAGTTCGACGTTTCGCTTCTCCAAATGAGCAGAGTATAGGCACCAGTAGTCAGTCAAGAGAAACGAAGCGAAAAAGAACACTCCATTCGACAATTCCAGAAATTAATACAATTCAGTAAACCAAAACGAGCGAAAAAAACTATCAAACTTGAATCCTCTCCACCATCCAGGTGTCAAAATATTGATGGGAGGCACGCAGATCGATTGGGGAGAAATCGAAATCCATTGCATAGTCAGTCAACATAAATGAAAATCCATGGTATGCAGATTCACAACACTCCAAATTGTATGAGCAGACCGGCGATATTAATGAATGGCCATACGCTAACAATATAAAAATGTAAATACACAACCATTGTGTGTACCCATGACCTAAAGTTGGGTCGCGGGATAATAAACCCGCCTTTCACTCCACAGAATGCCTTGAAACAAGGTTGATGTGGAAGGCTCGACGAACTATTCGATACTAACCCTAGTAACTCCACTTTGCCATCATGTAAAGATAAGTATGACAACTTTAATGTCATCTATCCACACATAAACATTTTCCTAGTGGTGAGTACGTGGGAGAGGTAAGATAATTACACCACTCAACCAAGTCCGCAAGGATGGACTGAACTCATATGAACGATATATGAGAAACGATATAAATCAAATTTTAATTAGTCAGAACTTTGGGTAATTCGGGTTCTAGCCATAGTTTAAGAACTATGGGAAAGGGGACGAGGAATTAACAACAATTGAATAATATATCCGCTATGCCCTCTTAAAAATATGATACCGAAACCCAAAACATATATGTGGTGAACTTTAATAAGGAATGCGGGTACAAATTGATATATATGGGAGTGTTCTAGGGATAAGGAATAAATACATACACCATAGGTGTGTAAAGTATAGTTATATATTAAGGTATATATAACATAAGCCACAAAAAAAAGGAGACCTATGAAATTATGGCAAGAATAAATAAGAACTAGAATAGTTTGCCAAAGATACACCTATGGAAAATAGGAAAACTATGTTCAACAGAATTTCATAATTTTGGAATTCAATATTATATCTGAATGGAGGTGGCAATTAGAAGAACCGAATTATACATTCCAATGAAAAAAAAAAAATTAGAGTGGGAAAGAAGAGATGTTACAAATGGTATCAGAGCCCATGTTACATAAAATGGGTTGTTGTTGTTGTGCTCACTGTTGTTGTGTAATCACTGTATAAATTAATTATTGTTGATTTTATTTTATTTTTATTACTGATATGTGTTGTTTAGTGTATAGTGCTGCTGAATAGTAAGATAAAATGGTTGGAAGTGACGAGATTTATGTTGATCTGCGTGATGAAGATAATACACCATATCCTAATGCTCTGGCGATGGATATGTTGCACAGTCTACAATGAGAGATGGCTGAGCTGAGAAGTCAGAAGGACAAACTGTCATTAGCCAGTGAGGAGCAGGAAAAGATCATCATAGAATTAACTTCGTGGAATAGTCAAGAGGGTGAAGGTTCTGGAAAGAGGAAAACTGATGAGTCTGAGGAAGATGACGTTGTTAGGCATTAGTATAAGTAGAAAAAGGAATTACAGGGGGAATTCCGAAAGATCAAACCTCCCTCCTATGATGGAGAGAAGGAGGAAGATGCCGAAGCCTGGTTGTTGAACATGATTAAATATTTCCAAGTCTATGAATATGAAAGAAATCTGAAGGCTAGATTAGCTGTCTACCAGCTACAAGGTAAGGCTACCTTGTGGTGGGAAGAGACGAAAATGGTCCATGCCATTGATGAAAAGACAGTTACTTGGGAAGACTTCCAGGTTAAGTTTAAAAACCTCTATTCAAATGAACGTTATTATGATGATAAAGAAAAGGAATTCCATGAACTCAAACTAGGACAACTCACTATCGATGAGTTTGTCACCAAATTTACAAATCTTTTGAGATATGTCCCTTACATTCGAGAAGAGAAGGCCAAGGTGCAAAGGTTTTTGAATTGTTTGCCTGCTGTGTACAAAGAGAAGATTGAGTTTGATAACCCAAAAACTATGGACGAAGGAGTAATAAAAGCTAGATTATGCTACTAGCAGTTTAAAGAAAAGGGTGAGCATGGAAAAGGCTGGATAAAAAAAGGTGAAATCAAAGGAAGGAAATAGAAACCAGCTTATTTAAAGAATTTTGGCAGGGATCATGAGCGGAAAAAGTTTAATAAACAAAAAGAAAGCCAAACTGCTCAGTCTCAAGTTGGTTCCAAACAGTTGGATGGAGACAATAAGAAAGAAGGCACATTTAAAATGAGGGAACCTTTGAAATGCTGGGGATGTGGAGAACCTCATCTGTTGAGGGATTGTCCCCACCAAAACATTCAAATGATTATGAGGGATCGAGAAGCTACCACAGTGAATGACATAGAAAGAAATATACCCACTATCAGTGCAGCCTTGGAGAATCGACAAGAAGAACACCAAGCTACTATGGTTGAAATATAAGGTAATATTCCTGACCAATTTGTTACAATTTTAATTGATCCGGGTGCTTCTTTGAGTTACATTAGTTTACAAGTGGTAGAAAAATGCAATCTTAAAACTGAAAAATTTCAGCAGTCTTGGTTGGTCTAGTTAGCCACTGGCACCAAGAGGAAAGTAACTCATAAGTTACCTCAAACAGAAATCAAATTAAATTATTTTCAAACAGAAGTGAATTTAAAAATTCTACCATTAGGTTCATATGAATTGTTGATAGGAATGGACTGGCTGGAAAAGAAGAGGGCCATGATGAACTGTTGGGATAAGACCCTGCATTGTATAGATGAAGAGTGGAAACCTTTTATTCTACAGGGAAAACAAAAACCTATCTCTGTAAGACGAATATCAGCACTGCAACTAAAATGAACAGCTAGGAAAGGATACCAAGTATATGCAGTACATGTTGAAGAATTAGAACAGCAACCTGAAGCAAACCTAATAGATACTCTTCCAGTAGTGAGAGAGTTTAAGGAAGTATTTCCAGATGAGATTTCTCATCTTGCCCCCAAGAGAGAGATTGACTTCTCAATCGATTTGGTGCCTGGGGCAACACCTGTTTCCTGAGCCCCTTATCGAATGAGTCCCCCTGAACTCATGGAGCTAAAAATGAAATTGCAAGAATTGTTGGATAAAGGTTATATCAGACCGAGTGTGTCTCCTTGGAGAGCATCGGTGCTATTCATGAAAAATAAGAATGGAACCTTTAGAATGTGCATTGATTATCGTCAGCTGAATAAGTTGACAATAAAAAACAAATACCCTCTACCTCGAATTGATGATCTTTTTGATCAAAGAGGAGCTTCAGTCTTTTCTAAGATTGATCTAAGGACTGGTTATCACCAGCTCCAAATTAAGGACGAAGACATTACAAAACAACTTTTCGAACCAGGTGTGGGCACTACGAATTTGTAGTCCTACCTTTTGGTTTGAAAAATGCCCTCGCCACCTTTATTTGCTTAATGAACAGTGTTTTAAACAGGTACTTGGATAAATTTGTACTAGTGTTCATAGACGATATTTTAGTTTATTCCAAAAACGAGGAGGAGCACAAAGAGCACTTGAGGATA
Organism: Pinus albicaulis; assembly: GCA_034641835.2. Taxonomy (NCBI): domain Eukaryota; kingdom Viridiplantae; phylum Streptophyta; class Pinopsida; order Pinales; family Pinaceae; genus Pinus; species Pinus albicaulis. Next base: position 210,975,850 of record CM076583.1, on the reverse strand, counting down.
GTTCTACAAACTTTGAAAGAAAACCAGTTGTATGCCAAATTCAGCAAATGTGAATTCTATAAGGACAAGATCCAATACTTGGGACATATTATTTTGGAACAATGGTTGGCTGTTGACCCTGAAAAGATAAAGGCTATTAAAGAATGGCCTATGCCAACTGATGTTTCAGCAGTGAGATAATTCATGGGGATTGCAGTTTATTATCGCAGATTTGTGGAGAGATTTTCTGCCATCGCATATCCCATAACCTCACTACAAAGAAAGGGTGTAAAATTTGAGTGGACTGAAAAATGCCAAAACAGTTTTGAACAATTAAAGTTAAAACTCACCACAGCCCCAATACTGAAAATTGCAGATCCGGACAAAGAATTTGTTGTGTGTACAGATGCCGGTGGAGAGGGGTTGGGAGGAGTCCTTTTGCAAGAAAATTCAGTTATTACATATGAGTCTAGGAAACTTAAGACACATGAGCAAAACTATAGTGCATATGATTTAGAGTTGGCTGCTGTAATCCATGCCTTGAAGATGTGGAGACACTATCTCCTTGGAAAGAAATTTACATTGATGACTGATCATATTAGTCTTAAATACTTCTTTTCCCAGACTGATTTGAATGCTCGACAACCAAGATGGCTGTCTTTTTTGAGTGAATTTGATATGGACATAAAACATATCAGAGGGAAAGAAAACAAAATTGTTGATGCCCTGAGCAGAAATGCTTGCCAACACATAAACAGTGTTGGGAGTAATGTAAATTTGGAGTTAGAAGATCTAGTGAAACAGGTAGCAGACTAGGGTCCAAATTATGAGAACCTACGGGTGAAAATACTAAGGAAGGAGATGGCTGAATACACTCAAAACCAGAAAGGATTGATCTGCTACAAAAATAGATTATATGTTCCCAATGTAGAGTCTTTGAAAAGAGAAATTCTAGATGAATATCACAAACAACCATATGCAGGACATCCTGGATATCAGAAAATGGTAACAACTTTGAAAAAGAAGTTGTTTTGGCTAGGAATGAAAAGAGATGTAGAAGAATATTTAGCTAGATGCATGGAGTGTCAACTAGTTAAAGTTGAACATCAGCATCCTGCTGGTCTTCTAAATCCTTTGCCGATTTTAGAATGGAAATGGGATACCGTTTCTATGGATTTCATAACAGGATTACCCAGAACCAAGTACCAACATGACTCAGTTATGGTAGTAGTAGACACTTTAACAAAAGCTACACACACTTTATACCTGTAAAGTCTACTTTTGGGATAGCCCAAGTGGCAGATGTGTTCCTAAAAGAGATAGTAAGGTTACATGGGGTTCCAAAGATGATTGTTTCAGACAGAGATGCTAAGTTCACAGCAGGTTTTTGGAAAGGTCTATTTGGGGGGCATGGGCACTAAGTTGAATTTTAGCACTGCCTATCACCCTTAGACATATGGTCAAACAGAAAGAACAAATCAGATTTTGGAGGATATGCTGAGAATGTATGTGATGGATAGGTCATTAAAGTGGGAAGCCTACTTGCATTTAGGTAAATTTTCCTATAATAACAGCTATCAATCCTCCATAAAGATGAGTCTGTTTGAAGCACTCTATGGAAGGAAATGTCGTACTCCTTTGAGCTGGAGCCAACCTGAGGACAAGCTGACGTTGGGACCAGATGCTTTACAAGAGATGGAAAGAATTGTTAAACAAATACAAAGAAACATCAAGACAGCACAAGATCGTCAGAAAAACTATGCTAATAAGAAGAGGGTACATCGAGAATTTAAAGTGGGGGAGCATGTGTATTTGCATATTAAACCCAAAAAGAGCACACTTTATGGTGGAAGTTGTGCAAAATTGGCTCCTAGATATTGTGGGCCTTTTGAGGTGTTAGAAAGGGTGGGACCAGTGGCTTATAAGCTGGCCTTACCACCCCATGTTAAAGTGCATGATGTGTTTCACGTTTCATTACTAAAAATATATATACATGATGCTTCTCACATTGTTGATTGGAATGTGATACAGGTGGAACCAGAAGGGGAGTTCCTTCCAGAGCCGCTTCAAATATTGGAGCAGGAAGAAATTGAATTGAGGAATCGAATGGTAGCAAGAGTAAAAGTGCAGTGGAAGCACTTTACTGCTGAAGAAGCTACCTGGGAAAGAGAAGCTGAAATGATGGAAAAATATCCATTTTTGTTTGAAAAATGAACTCTAGTAGTTAGTTATCAACACCAAGGACGGTGTTTGCTTTCAAAGGGGGAATATGTAACACCCCTAGTTTTATGTTTCTACAAACTAGACATTTGAACTTTAATCCAAAGGGGAGTGGACCCCAATGGATAAGTATGGTGTGGATGTAATTAAGTATTAAATTATGGAAAATTAAATAAAATAATTCTGTGCATATTGACCAAATGAGAATTAAGAGATCACTTGCTAAATCCATGAGGTTGGAAAGAGGCAAATACTTTCCCCAAAAAGCTTTCAAAAATACTTAAAAGAATTTCCAAATTAGATTTTTGAGGAAAAATCTAGTTTTCCCCAATGAGGTGGAGAGTAGTTGGGAAGAGGTAAAAAGCTGGGAAAATCAGAAAGAAGCTTTAAGAATTCCTAAATAAGGGAAGCCTAGGCAAACAGGAAGAAAAGCATCCTGATATTTTGGACGCAGAATTAGAAATAGGATTTGGGGAGCAAAAGCTTAAATAAGCTATTCCTGAACATATTAGAGGTTGGTCTGTTCTGGGAGATGATCTCAGCTCAGGGGTGAGTTCTGGAGGACAGAAGAACTCTACGGTTGGGAGGTTGGTCAATTTGTAGAAGTGGTATGTTTAACATTCACTAATGTTTACAACATCAGTTATGGTTTACTATGGTTGATTGTCATAGGTGCTAAGTAGATCAATATTGTGAAATTGTTATTCTCTACATTTAACAGAAGTCTGTAGAAGAAAATTATCCTCTCAACTTTGTGTAGTTGTAGGAATCATATCTATGGGAAGGAATTCAGCAGAATCTCTAAACCAGTGTTGGTATAAATATGAGAATACATGTTTTCCCACAAATGAATTACATACTAACTTTAATCTGCTTCTGTATTATTAACTAAATACTGTATATAGAAATAGGAAGCAAAGTATTATGATATCATAGATGACTGAAGCTAGACATAAATTACATGGCAGTGACATAATTAAATGGAACAAAAAAAATAGATGAGTATACCATTTGGTACCAGTGCAATGAATAAATAGCTAAAGTATACGAAATACAATTAAATGGTAGTACCATGAATAGGTGCTACAGGTATACCTATATGTCTATTCACATAATTAAACTAACTCAAAATCTAAGTACATATCTGTAGAATTATAGAAGTAATCTTGCCTGTAGGAATATAGATTTAAACTCTAGAACAAGACTGAAAGAGAGAAAGATAAGCATAGATTTTCTCCACAGCTAGATATGTGTAGACATACAAACATCTAGAGCTAGATAGACCTAACTAATGCTGTAAACAATTTTGTACTGAGAAGAAACTATACACTGGTGCATGAAAAACCTTCCTTCCCTGTGAATGGTCCCAAGGGAATACTACATTTGAAAAATTACTATGATAAAAATATTATGAAATGGCGTGCAACCTATGAAAACTGTGAATGATAAAAATTATTTCACCCATCTGACTTATAGGAAATAATGGTCAAGAGTACTATCTTAAAAACTAGACACATTAAATCTGTTATACATTATGGTTGTCATCAGTAAGTAATACAAGAAAAACTTCAAACTAGGTAGTATACAGAGAGCCTACTGTTGGAGTAAAATAATACATATTAAAAATATAAACTTGGTGGAAATTGTAAAATTCTCATTCAAAGGACTTCTGTAGCCTTGAACGCCCTTGTAATAGAGCCCTTTATATTCACGGATGTATCAAAATGAAGAATAGAAAGGGAAGATAAGACTGTATATCTACAATTTCCTTTAATCCAATATAAGAAGATTGTTGCTAAAGGAACAAACTTAAAAACTTTCATAATAAAATGAGATAGGAACATGGCAAAAATTAGAAAATAGTAGTGATCTGTCATCACAAACAGAGACAAATCACACCTATATATATATATATATATATATATATATATATATATATATATATATATATATATATATATATATATATATATATATATATATATATATATACATAAATTAGAAAACAAAATTTAAGAACCGAGATGGCCAGGTTCATTTTAACATAGAAAAAGAATTATATCTATCAATTCTGGGAACTATTTCGACCAGATTAAATTGTTTAAGAGTCCCAGTCTCTGAACAAAATTATGGCTATTGTAAAAACTTGTTATGAAAATAAAATTTGAATCTTATAAACCCATTTTTGGCGATAAGAGTGAGAAATCTGGTCACACTCATATTCATGACGCGTCGATACCGACCTGAAAATTCATGATAGGGAGAATTCCAGTCAATTGAATTTTGAATTCACCAAAATCCAAAGGAAGAGAACCCTTGTAGAGAGTCAAACTCACCTAAAACAAAATGAACGCAACGTGAGGTAGCAAACGGTGAGGTGTGAAGGTACCTTGGAAAAATTAATACATTCGAACTAACACAAAAACTAGGGTTACCTTTGAGATTTGAAGGCCATGTAACAAAATGCGGCCTGAAAAATGAGCATATGAGTATATATATATATATATATATATATATATATATATATATATATATATATATATATATATATATATATATATATATATATATAACAAGACAAAAAAAAAAAAATAATGTTCACCAGAACGAAAACAAAACCCAGGGTAAACTAAATGGGAACGAACCGATAAGTTGCCTGTGTAGTACATTCTTGTTTAGAGCCGAACACCTTGAAGGAAACGCACATAATCACGGAAGACAGGAGTAGAAATTCCTACTCAAAAGGGATTAATATTAGCGCGCAGAACTGAACAAGGGACAATAGAATAAATATCAAGCCAATATAACAGAACGATAAAGCAACAAGAGGTTGACTTGTAGGGGCTGAGATGGTTTGACAACTTAAGCGATAGGGAAAATAAAACGAAAGAAAAACAACAAATCGAATGTAATCATACTGGTGAGGAGAATGAAAAACTTTTATACCTGAGAACTCAGTGAATCGAATAGAGGGCTACGCTCAGAAGCCGCGAAGATTTCGACGTTTCGCTTCTCCAAATGAGCAGAGTATAGGCACCAGTAGTCGGTCAAGAGAAACGAAGAGAAAAAGAACACTCCATTCGACAATTCCAGAAATTAATACGATTCAGTAAACCAAAACAAGCGAAAAAACTTATTGAACTTGAATCATCTCCACCGTCCAGGTGTCGAAATATCGATGGGAGGCACGCAGATCGATTGGGGAGAAATCGAAATCCATTACATAGTCAGTCAACATAAATGAAAATCCATGGTATGCAGATTCACAGTACTCCAAATCGTATGAGAAGACAGGCAATATTAATGAATGGCCATACGTTAACAATATAAAAATGTAAATGCACAACCATTTCATGTACCCATGACCTAAAGTTGGGTCGCGGGATAATAAACATGTCTTTCACTCCACATAATTCCCTGAAACAAGGTTGACGTGGAAGGCTCGACGAACTATTTGATACTAACCCTAGTAACTCCAATTTGCCATCGTGTAAAGATAAGTATGACAACTTTAATGTCATCTATCCACACATAAACATTGTCCTAGTGGTGAGTACGTGGGAGAAGTACGATAATTACACCACTCAACCAAGTCCTTAAGGCTGGACTGAACTCATATGAACGATATATGAGAAACGATATAAATCAAATTTTAATTAGTCAGAACTTTGGGTAATTCAGGTTCCAGCCATAGTTTAAGAACTATGGGAAAGGGGACGAGGACTTAACAACAATTGAATAATATATCTGCTATGCCCTCATAAAAATATGATACTGAAACCCAAAACATATATGTGGTGAACTTTAATAAGGAATGCGGGTACAAATTGATATATATGGGAGTGTTCTAGGGATAAGGAATAAATACATACACCATAGGTGGGTAAAGTATAGTTATATATTAAGGTATATATAACATAAGCCACAAAAAAAAAGAGACCTATGAAATTATGGCAAGAATAAATAAGAACTAGAATAGTTTTCCAAAGATACACCTATGGAAAATAGGAAAAATCTGTTTAGCATAATTTCATAATTGTGGAATTCGATAGTATATCTGAATGGAGGTGGCAATTAGAAGAACCGAATTATACATTCCAATGAAAAAAAAAAAATTAGAGTGGGAAATAAGAGATGTTACAGTGACCCATAAGCATTCACGATGAAAAATGACCAATTAAAAAGACATTTAGATAGGATTTCTTGCGCTTGTAGACTGGACATCTTTGTCTCCTGGAGGAAAATAATATCAGGTGAGACAGATTGACAGAAGATTAATGGAAAAGACATTCTGTTTTGGGCCGCGAGCTATTATGAAACACATAAATCATTATAGTGTTTACCACGAAATGACAACAACAATAAAAGAGGGGAATCGATTCCAGATTTGTCTTTCTTCTCCCATGTTTGAATAATTGTAACAACAAATCCTCTAGATGGTCAAAAAGTATTGTTTTCTTTTAGAGGCATTCTGTTGGTCTCTTTCCTATATTCAAATTTTAGTTTATGGGCATGTGAAACAACTCCTCCTTCTGTGGATCTGCCCCCCTTGAAACTAATCTATTTAATGTAGTTTTTCATCATTTGTAAGGAAAAAAAAGGTGGAATAAGTTGGAATCATTGAGGACGCTCTGCGCTCCATTTTGTAACAGTTTGGCGGGGAATTAATAAAGAAATGCAACACTGATTTATGGTATCCCTGTGGTATGGATTTTAGCAGTGTTCTTTCCTTTGTGATCATTTTTTAATTGTTTTGTTTTCCATTAATTCATTCATATTTATGTTTGGATGTTTTCAAGATAGATAGGTAGAATCCATTGTATAATGCTCTGCCCTGGGAAAGTCATTCAATACTTTATGTTTTCTGCTATTTGAAGAGAATCCATCTCCTCATGCCCTTTTCAGCTTCTCACTAGTCTTAAACATTCCATCATTATTAAAAACAAAGATGTTAAAATCCCTACCTACCTTGCCCCATAGAATACCCTATATCTCTGATTTAATTCTCTAGATTCAAAATTCCTAGCACCATCTGATCCATACAACCCAGGAAATTGATAAAACATTTCGAGCTACTATACCTAGCCTAAAATCAATTTTCAGTTATATTTCATTGAACATTTTTCACGGAGAGAGTGATCTCCTGACCTTGTAGGGCTAGCTACAAGGCTGAGCGTGGTTTGAGGTTACACTGATTTTCCATCCTTCAACCTAAGGTTCAAATTAGGTGCTAACACATACGTTGGATAACACTCTGAAGACAATCCAGCAAAATCAGTGCAGCATAGATATGGCCACCGAAGGGTTAACCACAGAAAAGTTGGTTTACCAAGTGCAGGGTGTCGTAGTGCAAAGTTTGGAATTAATAATATTTCTAAAATCTTATGTCAAAACGCTCCAAGCTAATATCAAGAAGAAGGCGACTCAGTGACTCGGGACAAGTCACATGTTTGTGTTGGGGGGTTGTTGGAGTGGGGTCCCCAAGGGCACAAATTTTGACATAATTTTGTATAATTGTTGTATATGTGTGTTCCACGATTGAGTCAAAGCGCTTTGGGGTGGATCAATTTCCATAATTTTGATGTAAATGGATTTAAAGGTAAAATTTAGGCCTCAAACCATAGTTTGAGACCATAGTATCTATGTGCGGAAATATTATAAATTGATAGATAGATTCTAAGGAAAGTATCTTCAGACTATTATTGATGTTTGATAAGTTTATGTGTCTGTAATACATTGCAAGGGTTTTTTCTGGGTTGGATGGAAAGGCTCCTACTAGATGTGTGAGCAGAGACCTAGTCCTCGTTGTGTATAGACTTTGTTGGCTATGTACACGAAAGGGTTATGTAAGGGAAAGTATGATATGTATTGGATGGATCTGAATTAATGCAAAGGACAGATTTTGGTGAACTTATTGTGTTATGAATATAATTTATTTACTATTTCTGTTCTATTAAGATCACATAGTTTTTTGTTTCCTATTGCGGGAACATATATGTTATGATTGGTTATGAATATTGATGAATCTGGTTAAGTAATTACACATCGTTTAGATCTAGATACTTTATCTGCGTTTATGAGATCTACGAACTCTGTTATTCTTTTAAATATTGCACACTCTCTATGATTCTGCTTTATTTGGTTGCGCCAATCTGTTTATTTTTGGTATAAATCTGCCTTCGATTTTCTTATGACCACTTCATTATTTTCTCCCTCAAGGTGCATAAACCTAGTTCCAACATCCCCCCATACTACTTTGGGTGAGACTATGATCTGTGCAAGCAGGTCATTGCCAAAAGGGTCACTAGTTGGAGGGTTTTTTGGTTTATCCATAAACTATGAACCTGGGTCAGGACCCCTTTAGCCAACACCTAGTAGTAGAATGACCTAGCCTTCACTTAGAAGCAACATGACCTGATCATACTCATTTTCGGCAACCCAAGATGAAACAAAATCTAGAAAAATTTGAACTCTTGACCACAAAGGTAATAGCTTGAGAATTCTTAATATCGGCCTTGAAACAATTTTTGGGCTTATTGATAATGATAAAGGAATCTGATTGAGCTCCCATTTTTCTTAATACATGTAACCAATAAAATACCTTTTCTATTATAGGTATTACCAAAGAATCAATTTTTTTTTCAACTTAATCTCATGTTCATCAATGCTCCCAATTCTATCATAGTTTACAACATATATTTTGAAACATATTACATTATTTTGAAGACAATGAAAGTTCTCCTTCTAAGTCTGCATCATAGTGCTAGCTGCACCTAAGATATCTCCAATGTCCACAAGAATTTTCAGCTGCTCAACATGTCTTGCTCCAGCCTTTTTTTCTCACAATAAAGCTGAATAACACTTGAATCATCTCTCAAACTCATAAAGACAAACTTGCCAAAGTACCTTCATGCTATAATCCTGCCAGCAACTAAAAATTTATCCTCTTCATTTTCGGCTACTTCTCCACTTTCAAAATTTGCATACAACCTCTGAAATTGGCTCGAATAATGTGTTCTTCTATATCTATATGCACAGGGATCAAGGCCTCAAGGCCATAATTCTTGAACATTGTTTAGGCCTCGAGGGAAGAATTTTTTTCTTGGAAGAGGGTGCATATATGAGGAAGCAGCGAATATGAGGAGGCTATGTATATCGAGGAGGCTACACATATGAGGAGGAAGCGAATATGAGAATTCGAGGGATAGTATTACTGTGTGTGGAGTTGACTGAGGCCGAGACTGTGTGGGAGAAGAGTAGCATAAGGAGGATTTCTATGAGACTACATTGGGAAAGAGGGAACAGTGTAGAATTACTACTAGAGACTACACTTGGCCCCATGTTGAGGAGGAGTGGTGTAGAGGAGCGTGGGCTGCATTTTCAACCAGTGGAATTAGAGTCGTAAGGTTGAGTTGTATGGGAGAGAAACTAGTGGGAGAGAAATTATGGGAGAATGAAGTGGAGAGAGGTCGAGGTACGTGGAGGGAGGTTCTACTACTTGGAAGTGGGGTTGTCTGGAGACATTGCATGGGTCATATTAGAGAGTTTTATGATCAATTCATTTGGTGAACTATGAATCTTGTAACAATGTGGACTACAAGGAAAGGAAAGTTATCAAATATTGGCTTCTTTATTGTCCATGGGCACTTGAATTATACAACGATATCAAATTAGAGAGAAATGCAAAATACCCTCAATGTGGCAAGGGTGATCGAATCTGTAGTGTGTGCTTAGGGGCTTCCGAGGAGAATAGACTTGGAAAGAAATGGCCACCAAGCACATAATGAGGCATCTTCAAGGTTTAAAAACCAATATTCCCTCAATATGTAGTATTGTTGGACCCATAAGAGATGATATATTTCACTGGAACACTGTTATTATAGGGCCTATTCACAACGCTTTTAACGAGGGAGTTTTTGATATAGATATCCAAATTCCTCCATATTACTTACTCAATCCTCCTAAAGTCAATTTCTACACGAAGGTTTATCATCCAAACATCAATTGCAACAAAAAAATTTCTCTAGACATTTTGAAGGATAATTGGTCTCGTGCGCTCACAATTTTCCAGACACTAATGGTATTATTCTCTCCTCTAATTGTTCCCTAGTTTATTAACTGACTAGGAGGTGCGAGAAGATGTGTGGGTAGAGTCATATCATAAGAGTGGTATGAGTGTAGCCACACAAAAAATGAGTGTGCAGTAGCAGTATGGAATAAGAAATTGAGGCGTGTAGTTCAAAATTCAAGAAAGAGGGAATCCAGAAGAGCAGAAGTCAAGGAAAACTCATAGAATACAAATCGAATTTAGCTGATTGGAGCAGGGCCAACAATCGTCTTCTTTGATACCATGTCAGCCACACACATGGAATAGACTGAAGATGAATGATAAAAATTGAATTCCATTTATTATTCACATTTATTTACATTTATAATACATTCTTGTGACTGTTGGATTCATATTTCAATGTCTCTTGGACTCTCCTTGACGTTCGCCTTCCACGCCAACCCTTACAAGATTAGGTGTCCAACAAAATAGTCATGCAATTTCAACCCCACCAAATGGTCATCCACAATGAAGTAGCACCATAGTGAAGACCCATATAAAGAAGTAACCCTCACGCTGATTATAACTTCCTTTGCTAAAGAGAGAGCATCTTTATTTAAAATCCATGGGACATCACCTTATTTGAAAGACCAAGTGGGGCCAACCTCTCCTCTAGTTTCCTGTCTTGGCCAATTTTTCTTTTTACTTTTTGAAGAAATAAGAAATCTCCTAACATCCAATGCATCTCTTTCTTTTCATGATATATTCCTTCATAAATAAGAGGAAACATTTTTAAATATATGCATAGGATCTAGTAAGTTGGAATTCCTAATATTCTCCCAATATGGGAGCTCATAATAGGTAGATTTAATTTTCATCCTAGCAGGAAATTTCTCAACATAGGTGTCGAAGAAATCTAGATCATTAAACATAGGCTCCACATTTGAGTCGAACATTTCTACAAACTCCATTTCTATAAGCCATCATTTTGGTGTCATTATTGCAAGACTTTAGGCTCTCTCTAGTTTACCATTGAAAGTGAATGCTTCTGTTTTGTAATGGTGTTCTTCTGGGAGGAATACCCTCGAGAATTCATACACTAGCTTTTGTAGGTGGTCCGACTGCCTAGCCTTCAAAAAATGTCCCTAAAATTTACACCCAAGATACCATTTTGTTACAAGACTTGTGAAATTATTTTTTGCAGACCAAAACATTAGCGACGATGAGGATATGAAAAAATTCAATGAGTTAAATTAATATGTGAAACAATATTGTTAATATAAAAATCAATAAGAATCTGATTTACTAGAGAAAACTCCTAAGCCTTGATAATCATGTATGGTGTAAGCACATATGTCATACAACATAAAAGTCCTATTTCTTGGATGGGTCTTGGTACATCATACACATGTATCATTTTCCATAATTACTTAAATTCAACTACCAATGGATGTAAGTAGACATACATATTCCTCACCTGTCTTCTACGATGGACTATGAGAGGCAACATAAGATGTTAATTCTTCTTGGATAACCATTGGGGGGTATAGTTATTGATCACTACTATAGGAAAAAGAAAATAGTTAGTGTTTTGGAGGGAATATTGGTTGACGCCATCCATGGCTATGCTAAGTCGTAGACTTCATACTTGATCCTTTAATTTTTCAGGCCATGTATCTTCTATATGCTTAATGGATACTAAATCAGTTGGGATTCACATAACTCCTAAATCACATATGTGTGAGGCATGCCATCCCTGAAACATAGCTAATTATTTGTAATGAAAGAGTCTTTGAATCCTTGGGATTATAGGCATGTGCCTCAATATTTTATGAGAAAGTACCATGTGATTTAACCATTTTTTTAATTACAGTACCTATCATGACCACATTTCAGACATATCTATTTGTCTACATATTTTCCTCTAAATAAAATATAATCATTGTAAAACGCATGATATGATATATACTCAACGACCAACATTTTCAACAATTTCTTTGCCTCTTCATAGCTACTCATTAAGACATTATCTCTCAGAAGAACGTTATCTTTGAATATCTCGCAGTTGGTGGGGAATATATTTGTACAATTTCAGTATTTAACATTCATAAAATCGACCATTTTTAAATTTCATTGTTTGACATAATATAAGGAACATGATCGATCATGAAAGTAAATTGCCTATATATTTATGAGAAACATGCATTTGACATGCCAAAAATTTCTTTCACATTTTACATCATCATCTTTTTCCCCAATTGAGTAGACTTTGACTTGCCACCAAGTTCAAAGATAAGGGCGGTGGAAGCATATTTCAGGCTTTCGAATAAGTTATCAGTGATATGAGCATCGTCCCCTAGCTTATCATTCTAGAATGAATATAACAATATTACCTCCATGGAAACTGTATCCCATAAGTAATCATCCATACCAGCCAACATTTAATTGGCTTCATTGAAAACTTGTGATGAAGAACTACGATTGTTGTATTCATCTCTAATCAGTGAATCTGAGCATAGTGGGAATTGAATACGCAGTTGATTCAACCATTCTTCATATTCTTCTTCTCTAATTCTTTCTCTTAATGAAACCTTCTCTCATTTTGACGTTGTAGTGGGGTGCACCGAAGGATGGTAGGTGGTTCGCTCATCATCGCTAAAATATTAATTGCAAAAAATCTTGAATGTCATTAGTATAATATTAATGATATTTGTAAGCAGGTTAATGGAATTGGTTTATTCCAAATTTCAATATACCAAACAATTATTATCATTGTTGATGCAGAATTGTCGTTAGAAAATGACATGTTCCAATTGGTAGATTGAAGAGGTTGTCCATTTTCATCTACCGACTCTTTGCAATATTTTTTTAAGAACCACTTTAATATGAAAATGTATACCGTGAACCTCTATGATTCATGTGTATGTGTCATAAAGGATAATACAAAGCACCGATAACGAGTGCTACTTGAGTAATACAAAGCACCGATAAATTATAACACTTTCGATTATGTCTAGTATGTTCATATTTACTACCGGTGTACTATAACACACTCGCGTACCTATTCCTAATAACATCTTTAAATCATTTTGGTACATTAAGACTTATAAATCGCATCATCAACCCTGTCCATTTTTTTAAAAATGCTTATATGTTTCGCAATGCGTGTTATGTAACATAACTCACTAGGGCTACCTGAGTAAGAAAATGCACAAACATATAATAAAACTTTGGATTATGTCCAATATGTTCATCCTTGCTCTTAGTGTAATTTAAAACACTGATGCGCCAATTACTAACAACACCGTTAAATAGTTTTGTTGTGTTTAACCTTATAAATCGCACCAGCAACCCTCTTCATTTCAAAAAAAAATGGTTATAAGTTTCGAAGTGTGCCCTATGTAATATAACGTACTGGGGCTACTAGAGTAATAAAACGCTACAGTAAATGGTAAAACTTTCGATTTTTTCTAGTATGTTCATCGTTTCTCCCGGTGTAATATAATGCACCGGTGTGTCTGTTCCTAGTAGCACCGTTAAATCAATGCGGTACATTTAGCCTTACAAATCACACCATCCTAATTAAAAATTATTTTTACAAAATAAATTTCCATGATGGTGTCAGACAATTAAAATCTCAGTGCGTTTAATGTTATAAATGCATTGATTTGTTTATTCAGATAAACAGACCGGTTACAAGAGTTTTTTTTGGCTGAAAATTATTTGATTTATTTGTAAAATATATCTAATGTAATTTTTATTGAATGGTACATGTTCTATATTGATAAAAAATGTCTCAATATGTCTCAAGTAACATAAATATTAATTGACACAATGATAGCACATTAAAAAAAATCAGATAAGGAAAGTTCTTTGTAAATTCTTTATACAAATAATATGTTTAAAATATATGTAAGTTTAACTAATATGTAATGTTTGGTGTTTGTCATGTAGAGCCACAAAATGAAAAATTTCAATAAGGCTATTTCTAATCTAAGTGCAGAAGAGCATAAAATCATGATAGAAAAATTACAGAATTAGGAATTAGGTGAATGAAACAATACTTTTCAATGATTTTTATTTTTTTTTATTAATAACATATTTAATAATATTATATAACATGTTTCAAATGATAAATTAATTTATATGTGTTTAATATTCTATACGGAGCAACAATGAAGGAAAATATCAATTTCGTTGTAAAAAAAAAAGTATGGAGCATCTAAATGAAGATGAATTGGCCATTACCTCATCTGGAGTGGCTTTGGAGGTTAATGAAAGGGGGATTTTTTTTACAAAATTATGAGGGATTTAGTGGAACAAATGTATAGACGTACTTTCCACTTACAATACAAAAATCAATCCAATTATTCTAACCACCAAATTATATATAAACTACACGAAGTGTTTCTAGAGCAATGGTCAATGAGACATGTTAGACTTGTAATAGAAAAAATATATAACAAAAAAAAAGAATAATTCAAAAGGTAATATTCCTAGTTATATAAATTGATTTTCTAGAATTATATGTATATATTATTATAAACCATTAATTTATCAATATTGATTTTGTTATAGTTAGTTTTCATTTTTAATTATAAAAATAGTTTATTATTTTTTTTCAAGAAGATTACGAAAATCCGAAATGATCAACGTGCTGATATGTAAAACATACCAGTAGGAATGTCCAAAAAAGTGTTTAAGGAGATGGTCAAAGAAATGGATGTAATTGCATCACAGGGGCAGCCATGTCAACAACAACATGCTTCAAATGTATGTAATCATGATTGAATTTATACATATAAACAAATAATTTGGCATTAAATATTAATTTTCATGTATTTTTTACAGAAAAGAAAACAAGATGGAACTCATTTAGCACATAGAACATGACGAAAAGGAAGAAAATGTTGATTTCAAGGTTTGTGAGTAATTATTAATATTTCCTTATATTAACTCAAGGTTTCATTTTTTATATTTTAAGTTGTTTTACAACAACCATCCTTGAATGTCTTCAAATAGGTGCTAACATATAAAGAAGAGTCATCAGAAGAATTTATTGACATTAGGTTACATAACGATTGTAAGTATATGGTGGCATATGAAAAAGTAGATGTGGAATTGGTAAGTATCTATGTTGTTTTACTTCTCCGAGTTTATAATGAATAGAACAAAAAGATATTTTATATTAAATATATGATTTATTATGGGGTATAAAAATTTCAGGAAACAAAGCTTGGAACTAGGATAACGAATGAGTTGCTGAAAGAATGCATGAGATTTGGTTATGAAATAATATGTATAATTGACGAGTCACTTCTTCCTATGGTATATTTCTTTTAAATTTACGTTTATTTATATCATTTATTTCAATTTTCAATATTATCACCAATGTAAATACACTCATTACATTTTATTTGTATGTTTACAGATGGAACAAGATGAAAAAGATTAAAACGATCTATGCAATCAAAAATACATTCCTCGAAATAAGCCAAGTCATCGAAGTAGCTCGAGCACTGAAAAAAATTCCAATGAAGAATGGTGACATATTTGGATATCAATGAAAATTGCTGTATTTTTAAAATATTTTTTTGTGAAAATTATACATTTTGTTTAATGTAATCTTGACATAGTGTCCTAATTGAAAGACAAGGGGTTAAAAATAACAATCCCATTTTGTATGACAAGGAGTCTCTTATTGATATATAATAAAATACATTTTAATTTATTCTACTGTGTTATCCAATGTTGTTATAAAATGTTCCACGACTGATTAAATACATGGATGATTAAATATTATAATGAAGCGATGTGAAATCTGATAATATAACAAATTAATCCAAACATTATATACAAATGCATTAATCAAATATTAATTTATATGAGTATTGTTATAAAATATGTGTCGATTTTTCAATGAATAATGAATTTAAAAATTACAATAATTGCACCATTACTGGTCGGTTTCTCCAAAAAAGAGAAAATATCTTACAAAAACATGTGTGCATCCATAACATAAAAACACATTGGTGCTTTACTTTAAATAAAAGCACTGCGATGTCTTCTTTTAGCATAATTGGTGCTTTTTTTGAAAATGACAACACCACGACTTTCAAGTCATCAAGCACTACTATTATTTTTAAATTTTACCCCAATGCAATGTATGTCTTAACGCATGAGTTTTTTCATAGAACTAACACCCCCCCACTCTACAAAATATTATTTCCATTCCCGGTGCACTATTAAAATTAACAATACTAATACCTCTATATAACAAAGACATTTGTGTGTTTATACAAACAATACATGTTGATGTTACATGATTAAGAGAAAGAATTGATACGTCAAATAATTTTTGCATGCATTAGAGTCATTCCTTCATCAAAAAATGACCATGGCTTTTTTTATATAAGCACCAGTGTGGTATACGTTTCGAGCTTTGGTGCGATTTGAGTTGAACGAAACGAGGATTTTTTTATTGTAAGAACCTGGTTGGTTTACAGTTCATGTGTTTTTATTCTTTGAATAAAATGCTTCGATGCTTTTAATTGTGTATGAAGCTCGATTCCTTTCTATCAGTAGTGCACCGGAGCTTCTTGTTCCATAAAGCACATTGGAAAAAAATAACATCTTCTAAAACCTTTGGTTGCCTAGATTTTTTTAGTTGTGATGAAGTTTCATTATAAGCTCCACTAAAAAATTTGTTCCCACAATGGATGTTTTAGAGAATGTTTTTTTGACATTTTTTGCCAATTTTATAAAAATAAAAACCTCGTTTATAAACTCCGCTAGAAAATATTTTCCTTGTGGTGTAGAGCATATCTTTGTATTCATTATATTTTCCATGTGAATGTAGTTCATTTTTCTTTATTTTATGCATTATATTTGTTTCATGCATACATAGAATATATATAACTAACAAATTCAGAATCTAAAGAAATTTAACCTTCATGGTATGGATTTCGATTTAATTTTATTAGATCTATTATTATGATCTATCTAGAATAATATTCATCATAATTTAAAAATAATATCTCCTTCATGTAAATTTAAATTCTAGACTCTCACACTTGGTGAGAGCCTTGAAAGAAGCCATAATTGACAACAACAAAACAAAAAAATAATTTTTTTTATGACACAGAGCATCTAATGAAGGCATATATGACTAATCAACCCTTTAAGGAAGAAACACCATATGGACAGAAACCCAATTTGATTAAAGTACAAGAGGACAACACAAAAATATTTGAACTAATTAATCCCACTAGTATGAGAATAGTAGAATAATTTATTGGGTTGTAACCTTACAAGACGAAAATTAGATAAATGGTAGGTTAAAAAAAACATGTGGCTTGATTTTATGGTGTCATGAAGGGGTATGATGAGAAAAAAATGAGAGAAGCACCAATACAAAGGCATGATGGTGTAACACGATACCCAAGAGAACAATTAATGTACAAAATAACTGAGCACTAGAGACTCACTAACTACAAAGGCATTTACTTGATCAAAGATGGAGGCTAAAGAGTCACAAGTCATATTAGAACATTTTATACATATATCTTCATATATTGTTTGTGGCTATTTGGTCTAATTTACCTATGCATACCATTATGTATGGTTGACGCACAATAAAAATACTTCTACGATAGTAGAAACCCATGATGTTGTTGTACAATTTGTTAGAATATGCAAGGATTTGATGGTGGGGGAGATGTTGGGAGGCCTTTTAGGACCTTCTAATAGCGATCAAACATTACACATTAGACATTAAATAGTTATATTAATGTATATCTAATAGAGGATAAATGTAGAAATGAAAATCATTGAATGACTAGTTGGATTGGATACAACCACCTCATCCATCTCATTGTTGTATCAATACTCATGAGGATGAAATTATAGCTTGGTTCGTCAACCTTACCACAATTATCTCTCTTCTCTTGAGTTATATCTATGTCCTTACTGTACTTCCCCTAAGGTACTTTTTGTCCATGAATTCCCATGTATTATAGAAGACTAAATTGATACTCTTGTTTCGTAATTGAGAAAAAAATCGCAGTGCGTAGCCTTGACATTCTAGTTAGGTTTTTCACATATCAAGTTTTCGTAGAGTACATATTGTGTTCATATTGTGGATGGTGTGTCATGAATGGTCTCCTTAATTTCAAAATTTTAACCTATTTCAGTAATTTCACGTTAAAGAAACAAATATTGAGTCTACAATTTTAGGCATAATTTTGTATAGTGAAAAAAAAAAAATTACGAGATATGTTTTGATGAACTATTCCAATGCAATATCCATGGAAGTTTACACATCACTCAACTACACCCTTATGTGCTAGAATTTTCATTGGTTTTTATTTCCTAAATTTCTATAAGTATTTATCATGTTGGCCATCTTCTATCTATTTCATAAGTCGAGTCCTTTCTGAGGATTCATAAATTACAAAGGAAATTTGAAATTGGAGAAAAACAATATATTAACATGGGAAATAAAGAGAAGAAATTCATGACCTTGGTGTAATATCTTGAGTTAAAGGTTTGAACAGTGTTTGCCTAATGAGCCTAACGAAGAGAAAGAACCAATGCGCTTAATAAATAAAATATAATCGATATGACATATATACTATATCTAATGAATGACTGGAAGAAATGAATGGCAGAAGTGAGCGAAATCGATCAATCGACAGACCATAATGACATATATAATAGCAGCATTGTCTGCTAACATTAACCTCCTTTCTCATAAAATTCTATTCAAAGTTCAAAATTTAGTGATTGTCCCTAGAAAAAAAAATATTGAAGAATACAAATTGAGAATATCACTTAGTAACATATTTATTGTTTTTTGGAATCTAAACTTCTGTGATCCATCATATAAATTAGTAGAAATTATTTCGGTAATAATCACATGCAAAAGAACGTGGTCGACGCGTTTCAAACCAACCAGTGTGGTTCATCATCAGGACTATGTGAGAGATCAAATCCAGACATTAAGTATAAATAGATGTAGAAATGGCTCAACTAGCCGTTAGGATAATGGCTAGTTTGACTTTGAAAAAGTAAATATTCCATTATTTATTTAATTTAATTAATTTTTATTTATTTATTTATTATTATTTTATTTATTTATAAATTCTTTAATATATTTATACAACTAATTAACCAATTAATTAATATAATGGTAATTAATTTAACAAATCGTGGTGTATATATGTATATTTTCCTTATTCATTTAATTGATTAAATTATATAATAATCAATTATTATTAATAATTAAAAATATAATTAATTATTATTCATATAATTTAATAATAACAAACTACCTATCAAATAATCAAACACTGAGTTAAAAAAAAAAAAAAAAATTATATATATATATATATATATAAAGCATAATAATAATTTTAAAAATAAATAAATTAGAACGAAAATAAAAATATAATCCATAAAAATAAATAAAAGCTGAAAAGAAAAGAAAAATAATAATAATAATAAATAAATTAAAATAAAATAAATTAAATTAAAATAATAATAATAAATAAATAAATAATAAATAATAATAAATAAATAAAAATAAATCAAGAATATAAGGCAGGAATCCAGCACCTATTGATATTCCAACCGTCATCTCTATTGAGATTAACGAGCCTTTTCTCAATTTCAATGGCCTCTCTCAACTTACGATGATGGAAATGGTCGATTCTAGCAATGACCTTAGCATCTTCTATGCAAACATGATGGTTAGTCTTTTCTGCATGCTCAGCTAAGGTGGACGAGCGAGATCTTCTGTGCTTGATATCAGCAGCATGCTCACAGATCCTTTGATTAATAGATCGACCAGTCTCACCAATGTAAGGAGTCCCACAGGAACAAGGAATGATATAGACACCTTTTCCATCTTTGGGGTCAATCGGATCTTTAACCGATTTTAGATAACTACGAATTGTATTAAGGGGCTTGAAATAAGAGGATATCTTATGATTTTTAAGGATCTTAGCAATCTTATCAATGGTACCCTGGATGAACGGAAGGCTGACACTGCCACACCATTCTTTTTTATTTTTATTTTTAACAGAAGGACCTTTTTCCACTTTGAGGCCCTGCGACATACTATAACCATTATTACAAAAGACATTCAACAGATGGGTATTTTCCGCCTCAAGGTGAGACTCATCAGAGATTCTCAGCGCCCTAGTGGCTAACGTGCTAAGGACGCCTAATTTTTGAGTAGGGAAATGGTGGGAGCTAGCATGAAGATATTGTTGAGTATGAGTTTTCTTATGAAAAACTTGATGGGAGAAAGAACCATCATCATTTCTAGAGATAAGGACATCAAGGAAAGGAAGGCTACCATCCACCTCATGTTCCATGGTGAATTTTATGAAACGCGATTGGTTATTAAGATGAATGAAAAATTGATCTAATTTATCTTTGCCATGAGGCCAGACAACACAAGTATCATCAAAAAAACCTTTTCCATAACTTAGGCTGGCAAAGGGCTGAGGAAAGAGCCCTAGATTCAAAGTCCTCCATAGACAAATTCGCAACTATCGGGGAAAGGGGAGAACCCATGGCAACGCCACAAGTTTTCTCATAGAATTCACCTTCAAAACTGAAGAAAGTGGAGGTTAAACAAAGTTCTACTAAATGGGCCGTGCCTGGATCAGTAATGCGATTAATAACATCAATAGCCTCATTGATGGGGATATTGGTGTAAAGCGAAAAAACATCAAAACTAACAAATCTATCATCAATATCCAACTTAACGTCCTTCAAATCCTTAACGAAAGAGTAGGAATCCTTAACAAAGGATTCAGTACGACCTACGAGGGGCTTAAGTTTAAGGGCTAAAAACTTGGCGAGAAGGTAAGTCAGACCCCCAATTGTATTAACAATAGGTCGGAGGGGAGCACCATCCTTATGGATTTTTGGAAGACCATAGATTCTTGGAGTAAGGGGGCTGATTTCAATCAACTTATTACTTAAGGAGCTCACCATGTTGTTTGATTTAATAGCATCAGCAATCGCCTTTGAGACCTTTTTTAAGGAATTTTTGGCAAGTTTCTTGTAGCTCCCACTATTCTCCAAATGATCTAACGTTTTCTTCCTATAATCATCCTTATTAAGGATGACATTTGCACCACCTTTGTCAGCTTTAAGAACAACAATATCCTTATTATTATTTAAATATTTTAAAGCCTCAAATTCGAGCTTACTTAGGTTGCTCTTGGGGGGTTTGGCTTTCCTCAAGATAATCGCACAGTCTTGTCTAATAATTTCCTTGGAGGAATTCGGCAAATCTCTAATACAAAATTCTATGTCACAAATAATATCATGAATAGGGATTTTCCTAGGGGCTAAGGAAAAATTGAAGCCTTTCTCCAAAAGATTATAAACAGAGGGGTCAAAAGAGAAACTGGATAGATTGACAACTTCATTATTAGAGCTATTATTAATATTCATATTATTATTATTAGAGCTACTATTAATATTCATATTATTATTATTATTATTATTATTAAATTTATTTTTATATTTACAATTATTATTAACATTATTCTTAATAGAAATATAAAAATTATTTTTATTGAAGTAATTATGTTCATTAATATTACTATCTTTATTATTCTCACTATTATCATTCTTGATAATGTTATTGAAATGATCGCTACCTATCTTCTTATTACATTTTTCATCTCTTATCTTGTCATTAATTACACATCTTTTATTAATATTATTAAGGTTACAATTATTAATGTTAGTCTTATTAACTAAAAACGTACTACGTAAGCCATTACTATTCGAATTACAATTCGTTTTATTAACAAAAGAAAAGTCAGGGCTGTGAAGATTCCCAAACGAATTCAAGATTAAATCAGAATTGAAAATAATAGGAAGAACGGTACCTGAATTAGAAAGCTTTGATTTGAGGGAATTGGTTTCAACGGTCGCACCCGGAACTAATTGTCCACCCGAGTCACTGGCACTCAACAGACTTTCTTGCGGAGAAGAAGACCCGACGACAACATGAGCTAAATCATTGTAGATAACATGGATGACGTCTTCTGATGCTATCAGATTAGACGTCAAGCTACTTCATTCTCCAGATATTATTTAAAAAAGGGAAAAACATTTCATTAAAGGGAGATCCTTCTTTACTACCACAACATTTTTCCAAACTCTAAGAAAATATATCAAACCACTTGATTCTCCAATACAAAATACAAAAGAAAAGAGCAGTCTATAAAGGGAGATCCTAGTTTCCTCACCACAACGTTTGTATGAACTCTAAACAAACATATCAAATCACTTCATTCTCCAACACAAAATAGAAAGGAAGGAAGGAGCTCGGCAACACACAATTCTTATAAATATTTCACACAAAATAATTCATATATTATTATCATCTCATAGTATCATATAGTTTGATTATCTTAACCCATCAATATACTTAACTGAGATGATATCTCAGGCACACCTCGGAACTAAATAACCATGTCCTACTAAACAACTCAGATAAATATAGGAATACCAAATGTTAAACAGAAAACAAATAATAAAGGTATATATCCAACACTCTTAACAAGAAACAACGTCTACGATGAAAACTTCTACTTTCATGGATTACCCTAGAAATCTGAAGTCCTATTTAAGTTGAGCAATGCAGTCAATGCGTGGTGTCGGAAAAGCTGAGATTTCGTGAGCCTTGAGTAATGTGACTCCATTAAACCTTTCAGTCATATCCAGTTCTTGAATCTGGTTCTTGTCATCCAACGGAAGCCTCTAGTTGAAACAGTGCAAGAGCTGCGCCATTCCAAA
Organism: Pinus albicaulis; assembly: GCA_034641835.2. Classification (NCBI taxonomy): domain Eukaryota; kingdom Viridiplantae; phylum Streptophyta; class Pinopsida; order Pinales; family Pinaceae; genus Pinus; species Pinus albicaulis. Next base: position 210,952,776 of record CM076583.1, on the reverse strand, counting down.
CTCTACAATTAGTGCCCCCAACTACTGTCCAGGTCATACTTTCCTCCCTGCTCCGAAAGGAAGCGACGCAAAGTTTTGATCTCCATCTCTCTCTACTTTGGAGAAAACTCCTTCAATGAATCTCTCTGGCTTGAAACTTTCAACATCCTCCCATGAATTTGGATCCCTCCCAATCACCCAAGCATTAATGATAATGCGAGTGCTTTTTGGGAATTCGTAGCCCAACACATTGCAGGACTCAACAGACAAGCGGCGAAACAAAATAGCACCCGCTGGGTGTAGTATAAGCGTTTCTTTCACCACGGCCTATAAATAAAGTAGATGAGGCAGATCAGACTCACATACCATGCGATCCATTTGAACTACACTTTCCAGCTCATCCTAAAGATTTTTCATCACTGTAGGGTTTCTCAGTGCTTCCAACATTGCCCACTCCATCACCGTAGGCGCCGTGTCCGAGCCACCAAGAAACACATCCTACCAACATCATATCATTATCATGACCATTACAAAATCAAATTATTACAATATCAATTTATATTAAAAGTTATCTAAATCTAATTTCATATGAGGTTCATCCACGTCCGTGAATATTAACTTACATAGAGAACTCCCTTCATACCATCTCGAGATATTTGGAACTCTCCATCTTTATCTGCAGAGGCTGCAAGTAACACATCCACAAAATCATGTGTAATTTTGGGGTCATCCCCCATAACGTGTTCGTCTATTACTTTCTAATAACTGATCTTGGGTCTTATGTAGCTTCTTCATTCGGCGATTGACACCTTGCAAATCCATCCAGCTTAAGTAAGGTAGGTAATCTCCAATATTAAATGAGCCGAGTAATAGAAGACTTTCTCTAACCATGGAATTGAAACCTTTTAGGTCCTTGTCTGAATACTTTTTACCAAATGCCATCCTACAGATTATAGCCGTAGCCAGGGATGACAAGTCTTTCCTGATGTTTAAGGGACGAGAATCGTCTGAATTGATAATAGAGCGAATCATAGCAGAGACCTCCTCTTCTCTAACAAAGCGGAAGTAATATAAGCGCCTGGAGCTCAACAACTCCGAAGTGCAGAGCTTGCGCATTTGCCTCCAGTAAGGGCCATATGGAGAAAATGCGAATTCTGCAAAATTATATGTCAAATGTTTAGCAGCGGTCGACTGCCATTTGTTCGCGAAAAGCTGATCGTGGGTTTTGAGAAAATCTCTGGCCATGTCTGGAGAGGAAACCACTAAGGTGAGGGCGGAACCGAGGTGAAGAGGCATTGCTCCTTGAGCTATTTTCTACTCATTGAGAGTTTTTTCATTACCATTACTGGATTACAACAAAAATAATTCTTGTTCCTCTTCTATCTTTGAGAATTTATCTCCCACTATTTTGTGACAAGACTTTCCATTTTTTGTTGTATTGGCATCTTTCTATTGTACTCGCTCAAAAATGGTAATCCCTTTAAAACAAAAAGGTGTTAAAACCTTGAAGTATATAAGGGATTGTATTGTCCCTTTTGTGTAAACTGCATCTCTCATTGACATGTCCAGGATTATCCAGATTTTAAAAATCTTAAGGACTAGAAGAACTCCACTGTTCATTTTAAACCTAATTGATTTCTTCCATGTTAGCAGAAGTATCCATAATTTTCAGTGTGCCTGGAGGGAGGGTGAGAACCGATTTTGATAGATCATTTTCTTCTGAATTTAATTCCCGGAACACATGTTTGAAAGAGAGGAGTTGATAACCTTGAGATAAACATCGAATGTTTCGGAGGAGAGCTTGAAGATGAGGTGAATGAATGTGAGATATTTGAGTTGCCTAGTCAATTACCATTTTGGAGTCTCCGAAACATTGTAGAGAAGAAATATTTTTGGATTTGCGACATGTAGGACAGCCCAAATATTAGCTAGCTCAGCTTTGCTATTAGATCCGTGACTTGGAGAAAAGAGAATGTGATATTTGAGGGTTGGTGAGACATGGATGACAACCCCTGCTCCTGTCAGAGGAGGAGTGCCTTGACAGGCGCCATCAAAGAAAGCCCAAGCATAATTCTGATTGATTTCAGGAGGCACCACCAAACGAATTTTGGGAGATTTAAGAATGCATTTGTGCTCAGATGCCCACTGCACAATAAGAGCTACAGTTAGCTTTTCAGGAATATCTTTGTCACTGAAAATTGCCAAATTTCGAGCCCACCAAATGCCGTAAGCGAACAAAGCTGGAAAGGCTGATTAGGAATTTACCCCAGGGTCCTTCCACCATTCATTTATTCTTGCTTCCAAAGAGCCAACCCGGGCCATAAGAAGAGCAGCGAGTGATGACGATGAGCTATTCCAAACTGAATCTACATAAGAGCAAGAGAAGAATACATGAGAGATAGATCTAGTTGTTCTTCTACAGAGGCAACACCGACTTGGGCCTTCCTAGCCCCGTCGTTGTAAATTATCTCAAGATAGAAGTCGAATTTTAAGTGCGAGCAACAGGACTAATTTGGCATTTTTTGGGCCCAGTGATTTCCATAGGGATTTATACCAAAACAAAGCTTCTTTTTTAAATGAGTCTTCCATCATTGCCTTATATCTGAGCTTAGTTTTTTATGTGGCATTCAAGGCATTTTTTGACCAGGCTAGCGTATCTTCAAACTTCTGTTCTAAATGAATGAAATTGTTTACGAGCAGGGAAATGAAAGAGGTCCATTCAACTGCCAAAGAATGTGGCAGACCCAAGGAATTAGCATTTTTCCAATCTGGGGTTCCTGATGCTTGAGGCAAGGCTTCTATTGCATTCGCAATTGTGTGAATGCGTTTTTCTGAAAGTATAGAGCACAAGCTATGTGATAGTTTGTAATTTTCAGCTGCTCCAACCCATAGATCTATCCCAATGCGAACTGAATTTCCATTTCCGATAATCCAAGCAGTCCACTATCCAATGAAAGGAAAAGTTGACACCATTTCTTTCCAACTGATTGATGCATTTTTGTGTGATTTGGTTGGATTTTCGAAACCATGAGATAAAATATTTTGCGCTTATAACTATGTACAAAAGAGATTCATTGTTTTCTGAAAGCCTCCAAAGGTATTTTGCGGCAAGAGACATACAGAAAATAGGGAGGTTCTTGATGCCCCACCCCCCTAGATCTTTAGGCCTAGCCAACGAAGTCGATTTTACCAGAGGGATCCCTTCAACTTTTTTGCTAGTAGTCCAAAGGAAAGAAAAGCATTTCTTCCTTATTTCGTGAAGGATGCCTTTAGGGACAGAAGCAATGGTGGCCCAGTACATAGGGATACTTTGGAGCACAGACTTGGGGAGAACCAAACGACCTCCCTGAGAGAGAAAGCAGTTATTCCAATGAGAGATCTGGCTTTCAACATTCTGATAAAGCCATAACCAGTCCTTAAAACAATATGAGTTTGGTTTTAGAATAAATCCCAAATATTTTAAACCCGCCTCCCAAGAACAAGTTGGGAAGGGGAGTGAGAGCTTTATATGGGATAGAATCTTATCGTCGATGGTATTATGAACCAGAACTGAATTATTTCTGTTAATCTGCATCCCAAATGCTATCTGAAAGAGCCTGAGGATATCCCGAACTGCCTTAGCATTTTCACTGGTAGTGTTGCAGGAAAGAAGGAAATCATACACGAAAATGATGTGGGAGAGTGACTGTAGTCCTGCAATACAAATTCCTTTAAGACTTCTAGAGGAGATAGTTTTTTTGCATAATCGGCTGAGTGTATCATCAATTAGCAAGAAAATAAAGGGTGATAGAGGGCACCCCTGTCTAAGCCCCCTAGAGGAGTAGAAGAAAGAAGAAGAGGATCCATTTATCATTACTGCAAATGAAGAATTTTGGATACATCCCATTATCCATTCTACGACTTCCAATTCGATATCGATTTGTATAAGTAACAGCCTGAGGAAATTCCAATTCACTCTATTGTATGCTTTTGAAAAATCTAGTTTAAGAGCGAAGGAAGGTTTTTTGTTTAGACGGACAAAATGAAAAGCTTCCTGAGCCAAAGATACAATATCATGGATTTGTATTTTGTCTAAGAAACCAAACTGTTCTTTAGAAATGATGCTTCTTAGGATTGGTTTTAGCCGCTGAGCAATGATTATGGCTATTATCTTGTAGATGAAATTGCAACAGGAAATAGGTCGAAACTGATAGAAATCCTTTGGAGCGGAAGTTTTTGGAATTAGAGTAATGAAGGTAGAGTTGTTTGAGCCCAACACTTTGCGTGATATTTGAGACTCCTTAATTACTAATAACAAGTCATCCTTTATTAGCTCATAGAAACCTAGGAAGAATTCGATCATTAGACCATCCACGCCAGGAATATTTCCTTTCTGGAAAATTTTAAGAATGAGTTCGAGTTCTGAATCATTTACTTCTTTGGTGAGAGCTGAATTCATTTCATTAGTAATCAAACGCGGGATAATTTGTAACTCCTGAAGGATTTCTTGGATGGGGCAACCTTCAGGTGCAGTGAGAACTTTTTTAAAGTGTTGGACCCCTGCCTTGGCTTTTTCTTCAAACGAATGAACCAATTGACCTCTCTCAGATTTTATTTCAACAATGGTATTTTGGTTCCTTCTATGAGTAGCATAATGGTGAAATTTTTTTGTCTTATTATCCCCTTCTTTAATCCAAATTTCTTTGCTCTTTAGGCGCCAGCATTGTTCTTCCTTTTTTAAGAGTTCATGATGTTTTAGCTCTAGATTTTTCATGGTCTCCATCTATGTTTCATCCATAATACCCGAATTGTTCTGATTAAAAAGCGAGCTGATAGTGGCCTCGGTTGATTTTAGGAGTTCATGCTATTTTTCTTTAAATGCCCCTGCCCAAGCCTTAGTTACCTTTTTTATTTATTTTTATATTGTTAGCCCACATCTGCATAAAGGAACGGGACTGAGAAGGTTCCAAATGTACCCAAGAGGATATCACATATGCTTTATAATCATCCTCCAATAACCATGCAGGATTGAACTTTAATGGTGAAGGGGGTTTGGATTTGGGATAAACCAAAGATAAAACAATAGGTCTATGGTCAGAGATGTCACCTGATTCAACACGAGCCTGAACCCGAATATGATAATTTAATAAAGATTCAGAAATTATGAAGCGGTCCAATCTTTCGGAAATGGCATCCTGAAATTTCCTATTATTGCGCCATGTTGGTTCAAGATAGCAGGTCGAACATCAACTAATCCAAATCTGTCATAACAAGAATTTAAAAAATGGGTGAGAGGATCGGGTCTGGCATATGTCCTCCAAATTTCATCCAAGGATAGAGTAAAATTGAGATCGCCTCCCAATATTTTGATGTCAAAGGTCACTAGTTCAGAATTAAATAATTTCCCCCAAAAAGACCGATTTTCATTATATGGACCATAAATATTATAGAGGGAAAGGGACCCTCCAGGTAAAGGATCCATAATGGAAGTCTTAATAAATGATGAGGAACTAACAGATGAAGTGACACTGATTGAAGGGTTGATTGCAGTGATAAGTCACCCAGTTGATCCATAGGCATTCACGGTGAAAAAAGACCAATTAAAAAGCCATTTAGATAGGATTTCTTGCGCTCGTAGACTGGACACCTTTGTCTCCTGGAGGAAAATAATATCAGGTGAGATAGATTGACACAAGATTAATGGAAAAGACATTTTTTTTTGGGTTGCGTGCTATTATGAAACACATAAATCATTACAGCGTTTACCACGAAACAAAAGCAATGATAAAAGAGGGGAATCGATTCCAGATTTGTCTTTCTTCTCCCCTGTTTGAGTAACTGTAACAACAAATCCTCCAAATGGTCAAAATGTATTGTTTTTTTTTTAGAGGCATTCTGTTGGTCTCTTTCCTATATTCAAATTTTAGTTCTGGGCAGGTGAAATAGCTCCTCCTTTTGTGGATCCGTCCCCCTTGAAACTGATCTATTTAATGTAGTTTTTCATCATTTGTAAGGAAAAAAGGTGGAATAAGTTGGAATCATTGAGGATGCTCTGCACTCCATTTTGTAATAGTTTGGCAGGAAATTAATAAATAAATGCAACATTGGTTTATGGGATCCCTGTGGTATGGATTTTAGCACTGTTCTATCCTTTGTGATGATTTTTTAATTGTTATGTTTTCCATTCATTCATTCATATTTCTATTTGGATGTTTTCAAGATAGATAGGTAGAATCCATTGTATAATGCTCTGCCTTGGGAAAATCATTCAATACTTTATGTTTTCTATTGTTTGAAGAGGATCCATCTCCTAATGCCCTTTTCAGCTTCTCACTAGTCTTAAACATTCCATCATTATTAAAAAAAAAGTTGTTAAAATCCCTGCCTACCTTGCCCCATAGAATACCCTGTATCTCTGATTAAATTCCCTAGATTCAATCTTCCCAGCCCCATCTAATCCATACAACCCATAAAATTGATAAAACATTTCGAGCTACTATACCTAGCCTAAAACCAATTTGCAGTTATATTTCATTGAACATTTTTCATGGAGAGAGCCCTCTCCTGACCTTGTAGGGCTAGCTACAAGGCTGAGCGTGGTTTGAGGTTACCCTGATTTTCCTTCCTTCAGCCTAAGGTTCAAATTAGGTGCTAACACAGACGTTGGATAACACTTTGAAGACAATCTAACAGAATCAGTGCAACATAGATATGGCCACTGAAGGGCTAACCTCATAAACGTTGGTTCAGCAAGCGCAGGGCGCCGCACCGCAAAGTTTGGAATCAATAATCTCTCTAAAATCTTATGTCAAAACACTCCAAGATAATATCAAGGAGAAGGCGCCTTAGTGACTCGGGAAAAGTCACATGTTTGTGTTGGGGAGTTGTTAGAGTGGGGTCCCCTGGGGCACAAATTTTGACATAATTTTGTATAAGTGTTATATATGCGTGTTGAACGATTGAGTCAAAGGGCTTTGGGGTGGATCAATTTCCATAATTTTGATGTAAATGGGTTTAAAGTTAAAATATGGGCCTCAAACCATAGTTTGAGACCATAGTATCTATGTGCGGAAATATTATAAATTGATAGATTGATTCTAAGGAAAGTATCTTCAGACTATTATTGATGTTTGATGAGTTTATGTGTCTGTAATATATTGCAAGGGTTTTTTCTGGGTTGGATGGAAAGGCTCCTACTGGATGTGTGAGCAGAGACCTAGTCCTCGTTGTGTACAGACTTTTTTGGCTGTGTGCACGAAAGGGTTATGTAAGGGAAAGTATAATATGTATTGGATGGATCTGAATTAATGCAAAGGATAGATTTTGGTGAACTTATTGTGCTATGAATATAATTTATTTACTATTTCTGTTCTGTTAAGATCACATATTTTTTTGTTTCTTATTGCGGGAACATATATGTTATAATTGGTTATGAATATTGATGAATCTGGTTAAGTAATTGAACATTGTTTAGATCTGGATACTTTATCTGTGTTGATGAGATCTACGGACTCTGTTATTCTTTTAAATATTGCACACTCTCTATGATTTTGCTTTATTTTGTTGTGCCCATATGTTTATGTTTGGTATAAATTTGCCTTCGATTTTCTTATGACCACTTCATTATTTTCTCCCTCGGGGTGCATGAACCTAGTTCCAGCATCCGCCCATACTACTTTGGGTGAGATTATGATCTGTGCAAGCAAGTCATTGCCAAAAGGGTCACTAGTTGGAGGGTTTTTTGGTTTATCCATAAACTATGAACTTGGGTTAGGACCCCTCAAGCCAACACCTAGCAGCAGAATGACCTAGCCTTCACTTAGAAGCAACATGACCTGGTCATACTCATTTTCGGCAACCGAAGATGAAACAAAATCTGGAAAAATTTGAACTCTTGACCACAAAGATAATAGCTTTAAAATTCTTAATATCAACCTTGAAACAATTTTTGGGCTTATTGATAATGATAAAGGAATCTGATTGAGCTCCCCGTTTTCTTAATACATGTAACCAATAAAATACCTTTTCTATTACAGGTATTACCAAAGAATCAATTTTTGTTTCAACTTAATCTCATGGCTGTCAATGCTCCCATGTGTATCATATTTTACAACATATATTTTGAAACATATTACATTATTTGGAAGACAATGAAATTTTTCCTTCTGAGTCTGCTTCATAGTGCCAGCTGCACCTAAGATATCTCCAATGTCCACAAGAATTTTTAGCTACTCAACATGTATTGCTCCAGCCCTTTTTTCTCACAATAATGTTGAATAACACTGGAATCATCTGTCAAATTCATAAAGATAAGCTTGCCAAACTACCTTCATGCTATAATCCTGCCAGCAACTAAAACTTTATCCTCTTCATTTTCAGCTACTTCTCCACTTTCAAAATTTGCATACAACCTCTGAAATTGGCTCGAAGAATGTGTTCTTCAGGAGCTATATGCACAAGGATCAAGGCCTCAAGGCCATAATTCTTGAACCTTGTTTAGGCCTCGAGGAGAGAGTTTTTTTCATGGAAGAGGGTGCATATATGAGGAAGCAACAAATATGAGGAGGCTGTGTATATCGAGGAGGATACACATATGAGGAGGAAGTGTATATGAGGAGGAATCGAATATGAGGAGTTGAGGGATAGTTTTACTGTGTGCGGAGTCGACGGAGGCCGAGACTGTGCGGGAGAAGAATATAATAAGGAGGATTTCTGTGAGACCACATTAGGCAAGAGGGAACAATGTATAATTACAACTAGAGACTACACTTGACCCCATGTCCAGGAGGAGTGGTGTAAAGGAGCATGGATTGGGTTTTCAACCAGTGGAATTACAGTCATAAGGGAGAGTTGTATGGGAGAGAATCCAGTGGGAGAGAAATTATGGGAGCATGAAGTGGAGCGAGGTCGAGGTACGTGGAGGGAGGTTCTACTACTTGGAAGTGGGGTTGTCTGGAGACACTGTATGGGTCATATTAGAGAGTTTTATGATCAATTCATTTGGTGAAATATGAATCTTGTAACAATGTGGAATACACGGAAAAGAGAGTTATCAAATATTGGCTTCATTGTTGTCCATGGGCTCTTGAATTATAGAGCGATATCAAATTAGAGAGCAATATAAAATACCCTCGATGTGGCAAGGGTGATCGACTCTGTAGTGTGTGTTTAGGGGCTTCTTAGGAGAATAGACTTGGAAATAAATGGCCACCAAGCACATAATGAGGGATCTTCAAGGTTTAAAGACCAATATTCCCTCAATCTGTAGTATCGTTGGACCCATAAGATATGATATATTTCACTGGAACATTGTTATTATAGGGCCCATTCACAATGCTTTTAACGAGGAAGTTTTTGATATAGATATCCATATTCCTCCATATTACTCATTCAATCCTCTGAAAGTCAATTTCTACACGAAGTTTTATCATCCAAACATCAATTGCAACAGAAAAATTTGTCTTGACGTTTTGAAGGATAATTGGTTGCGTGCACTCATAATTTTCCAGACACTAATGGTGTTGTTCTCTCCTCTAATTGTTCCCTAGTTTATTAACCAACTGGGAGGTGTGAGCAGATGTGTAGGTAGAGTCATATCATGACAGTGGCATGAGTCTAGCCGTGCAAAAATTGAGTGTGCAGTAATAATATGGAAGAGAAAATTTAGGTGTGTAGTTCAAAATTCAAGAAAGAGGGAATCCAGAAGAGTAGAAGTCAAGGAAAAATCATAGAATACAAATCGAATTTAGCTAATTGGAGCAGGGCCAACAATCGTCTGTTTTGATACCATGTCAGCCACACACATGGAATAGACTAAAGATGAATGATAAACATTGAATTCCATTTATTATTCACAATTATTTACATTTATAATACACTCTTGTGACTTTTGGATTCATATTTCAATGTCTCTTGGACTCTCCTTGACTATTCACCTTCCACACCAACCCTTACAGGATCAAGTGTCCAGCAAAATAGTCATGCAATTTCGACCCCACCAAATGGTCATCCACAATGAATTAGCACCATAGTGAAGACCCATATAAATAAGTAACCCTCACACTCATTATAAATTCCTTTGCTAAAGAGAGATCATCTTTCTTTAAAATCCGGACATCACCTTCTTTGAAAGACCAAGTGGGGCCGACCTCTCCTCTAGTTTCTTGTCTTGGCCAATTTTTCTTTTTACTTTTTGAAGAAATAAGAACTCTCCTAACATTCAATGCGTCTCTTTCTTTTCATGATATATTCCTTCATAAATAAGAGGAAACATTTTTAAATATATGCATGGGATCTAGTAGGTTGGAATTCTTAAGATTCTCCCAATATGGGAACTCATAATAGGTAGATTTAATTTTCATCCTAACTGGAAATTTCTCAACATAGGTGTCGAAGAAATATAGATCATTAAACATAGGCTCCACATTTGAGTCGAAAATTTCTGCAAACTCCTCCTCCTTCTCTATCTCATATTTTATAAGCCATCATTTTGGTGTCATTATTGCAAGACTTTAGGTTCTCTCTAGTTTACCATTCAAAGTGGATGCTTCTATTTTGTAATGGTGTTCTTCTGGGAGGAATACCCTCGAGAATTCATACAATAGCTTTTTTAGGTGGTCCAACCACCTAGCCTTCAAAAAATGTCCCTAAAATTTACATCCAAGACATCCTTTTGTTACAAGACTTGTGAAATTATTTATTGCAGACCAAAATGTTAGCGACGATGAGGATATCAAAAATTTCAATGATTTAAATTAATATGTGAAATAATATTGTTACTATACAAATCAATAAGAATATAATTTACCAGAGAAAACTCTTAAGCCTTGATAATCATGTATGGTGTAAGCACATATGTCATACAACATAAAAGTCCTATTTCTTGGATGGCTCTAGATACATCATACACATGTATCATTTTCCATAATTACTTAAATTCAACTACCAATGGATGTAAGTAGACATACATATTCTTCACCTGTCTTTTACCATGGACTATGAGAGGCAACATAAGATGTTAATTCTTCTTGGACAACCATTGGGGGGTATATTTATTGATCACTACTACAGGCCAAATAAAATATTTAGTGTTTTTGAGGGAATATTGGTTGATTCCATCCATGGCTATGCTAAGTCGTAGAATTCATACTTCATCCTTTAATTTTTCAGGCCATGTATCTTCTATATGTTTAATGGATACTAAATTAGTTGGGATTCACATAACTCCTAAATCACATATGTGTGAGGCATGCCATCCCTGCAACATAGCTAATTATTTGTAATGAAAGAGTGTTTGAATCCTTGGGATTATAGGCATGTGCCTCAATATGTTATGAGAAAGGACCATGTGATTTAACCATTTTTCTAATTATGATACCTATCACGACCACATTTCAGACATATCTATTTGTCTACATATTGTCCTCTAAATAGAATATAATCATTCGAAAACGCATGATATGATATGTACTAAACGACCAACATTTTCAACAATTGCTTTGCCTCTTCATAGCTACTCGGTAAGACATTATCTCTCAAAAGAACATTGTCTTTGAATATCCTACAGTTGGTGGGGAATATATTTGTACAATGTCAGTATTTAACATTCATAAAATCAACCATTTTTAAATTTGATTGTTTGACATAATAGAAGGAACTTGATCGATCATGAATGTAAATTGCCTATATATTTATGAGAAACATGAATTTGACATGCCAAAAATTTCTTTCACATTTTACATCATCATCTTTGTCCCCAGTTGAGTATACTTTGACTTGTTTCCAAGTCCAAAGATAAGGGTGGTGGAAGCAGATTTCAGGCTTTCAAATAAGTTATTAGTGACATGAGCATCATCCCCTAGCTTATCATTCTATAATGAATATAACAATATTACCTCCATGGAAAATGTATCGCATAAGTAATCATCCATACCAGCCTCCATTTAATTGCCTCCATTGAAAACTTGTGATGAAGAACTACTATTGTTGTATTCATCTCTAATCAGTGAATCTAAGCATAGTGGGAATTCAATATGTGGTCGATTCAACCATTCTTTGTATTCTTCTTCTCTGATTCTTTCTCTTAATGAAACCTTCTCTCAATTTGATGTTGTAGTGGGGTGCACCAAAGGATGGTAGGTGGTTCACTCATCATCACTAAAATATTAATTGCGAAAAATCTTGAATGTCATTAGTATCATATTAATGATATTCGTAAGCAGGTTAATTCAATTCGTTTATTCAAAATTTCAATATACCCAACAATTATTATCATTGTTGATGCAGAATTGTCGTTAGAAAATGACATGTTCCAATTGGTAGATTGAAGAGGTTGTCCATTTTCATCTACCGACTCTTTGCGATATGATGCCCCTGATAAGATCTTCTAGTGTTTTTGAAATGGAAGAATATTTTTTTCATATGAAATCGATTATGAATCTAGATCCTGCAAATAATTTCCATACATTTCGTTTCAAATTGACATGGATTGAGAAAATAAATTCAATTAGATAATTAAAATATAAATAAAATATAAACTTACTCGAGATGGAAAAGTATAACTCTATGAAGGACTTTGATAAGAAATTTTGAATGAGATGGAATTTGAACAATTGGCCATTTGATATTATTAATATTATGTCCTTTTATTTGAGAAAATTAGAAATAGATTTTTGTGTGAGTATATAAAATTAATCTCGAGAACCATATAACAACAATGTGAATTTCAATATAGTTTTGAAACCATTTTTTTAAGAACCACTTTAATATGAAAATGTATACCGTGAACCTCTATGATTCATGTGTATGTGTCATAAAAGATAATTTGAGATTAAGATGTCATTTTATGTGAAGATAAATTCTGGATATATTTTAAACCCCATTGGTGCACAAATCAGAATAAACCACAGTGGTGTGTTTAAATAATAAGAGCACTAGGGAATATAAATAATACTCGCAATCGTTTTCGATATTCCAAAAAAATAGAAAACAAGTTGACACATCAGTGTTCTTTACTTAAAAATGAAACGGTACGTTTAACTAAAAAACAACACTGGTATGTAATTGTTTCCCAAATTTCAAAAATAAAAATGAATTCAATTGTCTCAGTTCTCCTTTAAATATATATCGCATTGTTGTGTTAAAAAAAATAATCCTAGCATTTTGGAATTTCGAAATGAAAAAGAATTGAATCATGTCGGTGCGTTGAAAAAATATGATGCCTCAGAAATATTGGTGCACTTTTTATATAAATTCACCGGCACACTTGACTATCAAATGTACCGATGTGTAGAGAAACTAGATTAAAAAAAAAAAAAATGATTTTTTTTCCATTTTAAAATGCAAAAGTGAGCAGAAATTGATTTTTTAACAAAAAAATACTTTGGAGTAGAAACATTATTGAGAAGATCAATAGCTAAAAGGTATGGTGATTCACTCAAAAATCTGCATAGTAAGTTTTAAATTTTATTGTTTATTTTACGAATAAAAAAAATTACAATTTTTGTTAGGGTTAAATTAAAAGAGAGATCATTTTCAAGAGAAGATCAAATCAAAGCTACAAAATATTTTGGATCTGCTGAAAGATCAGAAGTTGAAATGTATGGTTATTCACTCAAAAACCTAGATAGAAAGAGTCTTAAATTTTACTATTAAATTTTTTTACAATTTCTGTTAAATTTATTCACAATTCAGGAAAAAAATGAAAACCTTGTATAATAAAAAATTTAGTATAGATTTTACTAGTAAATTTTTTTACGATCTTAGTTCCTATTTAACTTTAATTAAAATTTAGAAGAAAAAAAAACAATACTTACCTTATACCCTTCCTTCTTCTTGCAAAATTTCACAATAACGTTTAAATTTATCTACCACTTCACAATTAGGGTTTTTCAATTTAGGAATTTTAGATTTAATGTGTTTGTGTACTCATTATATAAATGGTGTTTGACATATCAAGTAGGGGAATCACTTATTCAATTAGATCCAAACCTTGTTGGTCATCTCCATTTTAATTAAGTAACTATATGGTGTTCAATGTGCCATCTGTAACATAACACATGAGTGTTACCTGAGTAATACAAATCACCGATAAATTATAACACTTTCGATTATGTCTAGTATGTTCATCTTTACTACTAGTGTACTATAACACAATTGCGTACCTATTCCTAATAACATCTTTAAATCATTTTGGTACATTAAGACTTACAAATCGCATCATCAACCCTCTCCATTTTTTTAAAAATGTTTATATGTTTTGCAATGTGCACTATGTAATATAACTCACTAGGGCTACCTGAGTAACAAAATGCACAAACATATAATAACACTTTGGATTATGTCCAATATGTTCATCCTTGCTCTCACTGTAATTTAAAACACTGATGCACCAGTTCCTAACAACACCGTTAAATAGTTTTGTTGTGTTTAACCTTATAAATCGCACCTTATAAATCGCACCTTTGTTGTGTTTAACTTATAAATCGCACCAGCAACACCGTTAAAAAAAATGGTTATAAGTTTCGCAGTGTGCCCTATGTAATATAACATACAGGGGCTACTAGATTAATACAACGCTACAGTAAATGGTAAAACTTTCTATTTTTTCTAGTATGATCATCATTTCTCTCGGTGTAATATAATGCACCGGTGTGTCTGTTCCTAGTAGCACTGTTAAATCAATGCGGTACATTTAACCTTACAAATCACACCATCCTAATTAAAAATTATTTTTACAAAAGAAATTTCCATGATGGTGTAAAACAATTAAAATCTCAGTGCGTTTAATGTTATAAATGCATTGATGTGTTTATTCAGATAAATGCACCCGTTACAAGAGTTTTTTTTGGCTGAAAATTATTTGATTTATTTGTAAAAAATATCTAATGGAATTTTTATTGAATGGTACATGTTCTATATTGATAAAAAATGTCTCAATATGTCTCAAGAAATAGAAATATTAATCGACACAATGATAGCACATTAAAAAAAAATCTGATAAGGAAAGTTCTTTGTAAATTCTTTATGCAACTAATATGTTTAAAATATATGTAAGTTTAACTAATATGTAATGTTTGGTGTTTGTCATGCAGAGCCACAAAATGAAAAATTTCAATAAGGTTATTTCTAATCTAAGTGCAGAAGAGCTTAAAATCATGATAGAAAAATTGCAGAATGAGGAATTAGGTGAATGAAACAATACTTTTCAATGAGTTTTTTTTTTCATTAATAACATATTTAAGAATATTATATAACATGTTTCAAAAAATAAATTAATTTATATATGTCTAATGTTCTATATGGAGCAACAATGAAGGAAAATATCAATTTCTTCATAAAAAAGAAAAAGTATGGAACATCTAAATGAAGATGAATTGGCCATTACCTCATATGGAGTGGCTTTGGAGGTTAATGAAAGGGGGATTTTTTTTACAAAACTATGAGGGATTTAGTGGAACGAACGTATAGACGTACTTTCCACTGACAATACAAAAATCAATCCAATTATTCTAACAACAAAATTATATATAAACTGCACGAAGTTTTTCTAGAGCAATGGTCAATGAGACATGTCAAAATTGCAATACAAAAAATATATAACAAAAAAAAAAGAATAATTCAAAAGGTAATATTCCTAATTATATAAATTGATTTTCTAGAATTATATGTATATATTACTATAAACCATTAATTTATCAATATTGATTTTGTTATATTTAGTTTTCATTTATAATTATAAAAATAGTTTATTATTTTTTTTCAAGAAGATTACAAAAATCCAGAATGATCAACGTGCTGATATGTGAAACATACTAGAAGGAATGTCCAAAAAAGTGTCTAAGGAGATGGTCAAAGAAATGGACATAATTACATCACGAGGGAAGCCATGCCAACAACAACATGCTTCAAATGTATGTAATCATGATTGAATTTGTACATATAAACATATAATTTAGCATTAAATATTAATTTTCAAGTATTTTCTTACAGAAAAGAAAATAAGATGGAACTCATTTAGCACATATAACATGACGACAAGGAAGAAAATGTTGATTTCAAGGTTTGTGAGTAATTCTTAATATTTCCTTATATTAACTCAAGGTTTCATTTTTTATATTCTAAGTTGTTTTACAACAAACATCCTTGAATGTATTCAAATAGGTGCTAACATATAAAGAAGAGTCATCAGAAGAATTTATTGACATTAGGTTAAATATCGATTGTAAGTATATGGTGGCATATGAAAAATTAGATGTGGAATTGGTAAGTATCTATGTTTTTTTACTTCTCCGAGTTTATAATTAATAGAACAAAAAGATCCTTTATATTAAATATATGATTTATTATGGGGTATAAAACTTTCAGGAAACAAAGCTTGGAACTAGGACAACAAATGAGTTGTTGAAAGAATGCATGAGATTTGGTTTTGAAATAATATGTATAATTTATGAGTCACTTCTTCCTATGGTATATTTCTTTTAAATTTACGTTTATTTATATTATTTATTTCAATTTTCAATATTCTCACCAATGTAAATACACTCATTACATTTTATTTGTATGTTTGTAGATGGAACAAGATCAAGAAGATGAAAAAGATCTATGAAATCAAAAAAAAATCCTCAAAATAAGCCAAGTCATCGAAGTAGCTCGAGCACTAAAAACAATTCCAATGAAGAATGGTGACATATTTGGATATCAATGAAAATTGTTGTATTTTTAAAATAATTGTTTGTGAAAATTAGACATCTTGTTTAATGTAATCATTGGCATAGTGTCCTAGTTGAAAGACAAGGGGTTAACAATAACAATCCCATTTTGTATGACAAGGAGTCTCTTATTGATATATAATAAAATACATTTTAATTTATTCTATTGTGTTATCCAATGTTGTTATAAAATGTTCCACGACTGATTAAATACACGGATGGTTAAATGTTATAATGAAGCAATGTGAAATATGATAATATAACAAATTAATCCGAACATTATATACAAATTCATTAATCAAATATTCGTTTATATGAGTATTGTTATAAAATATGTGTCGATTTTTCAATGAATAATGAATTTAAAAATTACAATAATTGCACCATTACTGGTCGATTTCGCCAGAAAAGAGAAAATATCTTACAAAAAAAATGTGTGCATCCATAACATAAAAATGAATTGGTGCTTTACTTTAAATAAAAGCACTGGAACTTCTTATTTTAGCATAATTGGTGTGTTTTTTGAAAATTACAACACCAGGACTTTCAAGTCATCAAGCACTACTATAATATTTAATTTTTACCCCAATGCAGTGTAAGTCTTAACACATGAGTTCTTTCATAGAACTAAATAATCTGGATTTATGCAGGAACGCAACAGAATAAACATATAAACATAAATACAGAGATGCAGTGGAAATAACATTTCATTTCATTAATATCAAAGAACTTAAATTTGCTTACAGACAATGGAAATAAAACTAGCTAGGGCGCTGGTAGCTATCTCTGAGAAGAGATGTGGCGGCTACAGGCCTCTGAACTGAGTTACAATGAGGGTCGAGGATGTATTTATTATTGAGAAACAATGGAGAATCCTAAAAATCCAAAAACCTAACCCTAGGAGATGAAGCGCCAAAACTATGGGCCCCGTTTGGGTAAATTGGTGTTTCAGCTTCCCAGGGACGTAACTTTGGCATATTATCTCCGTTTGATGCACATGATACATCATTAGAAATCTCTATCAGAGGAATACAAATTTCGCCACAAATATCATTCCGAAATGGAATGATATTCACTGGAGGCGCGATGCCCAAAAAACGTCGTTTAGGGCCTCAAAACAGCTCCGGAACTTTAGGACCCGAAAAACTGCTAAAAATAGTAAATTATGCTGAAATTGAAAAACTGAAAGAGACAATGGTGGGGGCCCAAGTGGAATAGGCAGGTGGCCACCAATATCCACCTGGATCATTCCTCCCCCCTTAGGAAGCAATGGTCCCCATTGCGTTAAGTTCCTCCATGAGATGAGGAAATTTCTGTTGAACTTGGTCCTTGGAGAACCACTTTCCTCGATGCGTTGTGCATCTTTTTACGACAACTCGTCTGATTGGAACACGATGGCGGTATTGGTGCCATGTCCATGATACAATACGCTAATTGGCCTATTCCATGCGATGCAGGTTTAACTGTTGGTGTCGGGTTGTTGCAATGTCTTGGGGTATCAGAGTGAAGGTGAAATGGAGGACGAGAGCAATCACATTGAAGAAGCTGGGTGCGAGCCAGGGAATGAGAGGAATCGCTCGAAGCATTGTTCCCCTACAGCCTTGGTGATGGTGTACGACCCATGTCGGGCGGGTGAAGCTTGCGGTGGGGGTCCGGTGAGGCACTCATGCAGCAAGTAGCCATACATTATCGCCCACACAGAGGTTGTGTGTGCCGGTGTTGATCATGCTTGTATTCGCATTGGCTCTGTACAATATTTCATGAACCTGTTGGTGGATGTGTTGAATGCACTCGATGAAGTTGTTCGCTTTGTCAGCTTCAAACTGGACATGAGCCGAATTGTCCTGAGTAGCCGCAAATGGCATGGCTATGTCAATGGGACATAGTGGCTGGAATCCCAAGCCCACCTAAAAGGGGCTGTGGCCAGTTGAGCTGTGGATAGCCCGATTATAACTATGTTGTACATAGGGGAGGATCTTGTCCCATGTGCGTGGATGCTTTGAATTGTACATGCATAGAATGTGTACAATCATTCTGTTGACGACCTCTGTCTGGCCATCTGTTTGGGGATGGAAGGCTGTGGACTTGGTGAGCTTGGTGTCCAGCATTGACCAGAGGCTGGACCAAAATGTGCTGAGGAACCTGTTATCCTGATCTGATATGATAGATTATGGGATCCCAAAGTGCACCCACACTCGTTCAAAGAAGAGTTTAGCGGTGGCTTCTGTTGTGATATTCTTCTTGCAGGCCGCCATAATGGCCATCTTCGAGAATTTTTCGACGACCACGAAAACACAGTCATTTCCATGCTTAGTAGAAGGCAGGCCCGACATGTAATCCATGGAGATGGATTCCCAAGGTCGACTAGGGGTAGGTAGAGGAGTATATAGGCCTTGCTTCTTGATGGTCGGTTTGGCAATGGCACAAGCAATGCATGATCTGATGTGCTTCTCGACATCCTTTCGAAGGTTCGACCAGTAGAAATACTTCTGCAGGATTGCTACTGTTTTCTCGACCCCGAAATTCCCAGCGACTCGACTGTAGTGTGCTTCCCATATCATCTTGGCACGCTCGCTTGAAGGAACACAAGGTGTCCCATGTGACATAAAAGTGCATCTTGGAGGTGAAAATTTGGAACTTGTGTGCCCAAAGAGTGCCTTGTAAAGTGTGGCCGAATACCGGGTCACTCTCATAGAAGTGGCCAATCGAAGTCTCGTGCCCACGAGTTGAGGCATGGTGGTGAGCACCACGATCGGTGGTCGGGTGAGCGACTGCAACATTATTGGTGCTACCCTTCTTGTATCTGATGTTCAAATATGACTGTTGCGGATATGTGGACCACTTCTGATGGCAATAATTCTGCAAATTCCCTTCTGCCTGTATGAACTGTAGGGTCCAGTGCTCTGTGTGGATGATTGTTTCCTTCCCCAAAATGTAATTCTTCCATTGTCGACAGGCTTGCACAATGGAATACATTTCTTTTTCATAGGTAGGATACTTGCGAACTGTCTCAGACAATGTCTCACAGTGATATGCCACTGGATGTCCCTGTTGAGTAAGAACTGCCCCAATAGCATAGTCGGAGGCATCTGTCTCGATCTCAAATGGTTGTTGCAAGTCTGGTAATGTGAGCACTGGGCAGAACAGAGGCGATTTTTCAATTTTGTGAATGCCTTCTGTTGAGGTTCTGACCAAAATAATTTTTCTCTTGCTCCTCCCTTGGTGACTTGACTCAAGGGCCAAGTGATATGAGAGAATCCCAACACGAATCTACGGTAGAAATTAGCAATACCCAGAAAGTTGCGAAGCTATGTTATAGTGGTTGGGGCTGGCCAATCCTGAATGACTTGGATCTTGGCTGGATCCACATGCACCCCCCTTTCATCAATAATGTATCCAGATATTGAACCTGGGTCATGCCAAACGTGCACTTCTCCAAATTGGCACACAACTTGTGTTGCGGTGTTGGAGGACCTATTGGATGTGGTGAAGGTTATATTTTAAATCTTCTTGAAGATCGGAATGTCGTCAGAAGTACACCACACAAAATGAGTTGGTGAATGGGCGCGAATGTCATGTACATCATCCTCATGAAGGAGTTGCGGGAACGTAGAATCGACCGAAAGGCATGACTAGCCATTCAAAAAGGCCTTCCCTTGGCTGCGAAGAGCGGAGTCTTCGACACAAATGGTGCAATTGGTACTGTTGATACCACAAAGTCGGTCAATCTTCTTTGAAATATTTTGCACCTTTGAGTTGGTCCAGAAGGTCATCAATCCGTGGGATTGGGTACCTATTCCGGACAGTGATCTTGTTCAGTGCCCGATAGTCAATACAGAGTCTCCACGTCCCATCCTTCTTCTGTACCAACACGATCGGGCTACTACAGGGCGATGAACTTGGTCTGATGTGACCTTTATGCAACAAATCCTGAATCTGCCTCTTGATTTCATCATTCTCCAGAGCAGAGCGCTGATAGATCAGTCCATTGGGTAGCGGCACACCTGGGGTCAGATGAATCAGGTGCTTGACTTGACAGTGCAGAGGAACCCTGTGGGTGAGGTGAAGATGTCCCCGTACTCCTCCAAAACCTTATCCATTTGTTGTTGTTGTGTAGAGGAGCCCTTTCTGGAGGTCGTGGCCATAGTCTTCTTCTTGCCCTGGGGGTGGATCATCAGGAAAACGAATTTCCTGGTTTGGGAAATGAGCTTGCTGCATTGTTTTGCACTAACCAAAGAGATAGCTGCAGAAGGTGGTACCTCTGGTATCCTGTACAACTTATTTCCCAAAGTAACAATGACAGCACGAGTTCAAGACTCATACACAGCATGGCGCTTCCACAAGTATGGTTGTCATAATAATACATCGAAAACATCAATAGGAGCAACATCACATAATACCTCATCTGTGAAGGGCTTGATGCTATAGGGAAGGCGGCACTGCTGGCTGGCGCGAAGATCTCGTCGTTGGTGAAGCCACCCGATGGTGTATGGATGTGGGTGAGCTGTGGTCAGCAAACCCAACCGCTTCACGGTGTCTACTGAAATGAGGTTATTTTGACTCCCATTGTCGACAATGAACTATACAGGGGAGCCCTTTACCCACATCTGGGAGTGGAAGAGATGTTCCTCCTCCTCTGGATATTTCGGTTCCTCCTTCTAGATCTTTGTAGTGGAAACAGTGGCATTGGGCTCCACATCAATAATTTGTTTCCCTTTCTCATTCCCCTTTTCAGGTTTTGATTCGGAGTCAGAGCATGCATCTGACTCAGAAGCCCTCATCTCGGCCACTAGCAACTGCTTGGCCCGACACTCACTTGTGTTGTGAGTGGAGCTCTTATGGAACTCACACCACTTTCCTGTGTCCTTCTTTGGCTTTGTGGTCTTGTTATTTTCTTATTGGCTTTGACGGGTTGTCTTTAGCCGCCATGCCTTAACTCATCCTTTGTTCTGCGGTTTGGAAGCACCTTTCCCTTGCTTTTGATTTGCGAGATCAAAGTCTCGCTTCTTCTGTTTGAATTTACACTCCAATATTGGTCCTATGCGGTATGCGGTATAGCGAGGAGATGACAAGAACTCATTTTCCTCTTGAATGTATACCTTGGAAACAAGCTGCGATACTTTAGCACCAAATGTTTCTGCGAATCTTTGATACCCAACTTTGTGCGTAGGGTATGGAGCCAGTTAAGTGACTCATACACATCTTGATCCCTTTGTTGTCGCAACGTGGTCCATTGTATGTACTTGTCCTCATAGCTCCCCACGGGATAGTACTGTTCCTTGACGGCGTCTCGGAAAGAATTCCAAGTTGGTATGGCTGAGAACAGAGAGGGTTCTGTCTGGTCCTTGTTCTCACATTAGGTTTCCCACCAGTCCTTAACATGGGGGGTAGCTTTGAGGAGTGCAAAAATATTCTTCTCCCGGTCTGAAAAGTCATGAACAGAGAAATATCCTTCTAATAGATTCAACCATCTATCTACGGCATCTACGTCTATTTGACCCTAAAATATGGGAATGTCAAAATTTACTTGTACCTTAAAAGGAGTCGCACCTCCAGAGTGGCTGCTCGATGCAGATGCGCCGCCGGTGGGCAGTCGTTGAAGGATCTGAGCAAAGTTATCCATCATCGCGTTCCTTTGTTTTTCGAGGGCCTCCTCGAGCAATATTTTGATAGGATCTCCTGCTCCCTCATCTTTCTTTTCGTCCCCCATGGGCGTCGTGTCGAATTTGCGAAAGTTCTTCCAAAGGTTCCACCGGATCGAGCCCTAACTTCTTATACCCCAACCTCATTGGGGACATGCAAAGAAGGATCGAGAAAAAGCAGACCGCTCTGATACCACTGATCCAGATTTATCGAGGAACGTAACAGAATAAACATATAACCATAAATATAGAAATGCAGTGGAAATAACACTTCATTTCATTAATATCAAAGAACTTAAATTTGCTTACAGACAGAATGGAAATAAAACTAGCTAGGGCACTGGTAACTATCTCTGAGAAGAGATGTGGTGGCTACAGGCCTATGAAATGAGTTACAATGAGGCTCGAGGGCCTATTATTGGCTGTAGAGAATCCTAAACATCCAAAAACCTAACCCTAGGAGATGAAGCGCCAAAACTATGGGCCCCGTTTGGGTAAATTGGTGTTTCAACTTCCCAGGGACGTAACTTTGGCATACTATCTCCATTTGACACACATGATACATCATTAGAAAGCTCTATCCGAGGACTACAACTTTTGCCACAAATATCTATCTAAAATGAAATGATATTCGCTGGAGGCGTGATGCCAAAAAAACATCGTTTAGGGCCTCAAAATGGCTCTGCAAGTTCAGGACCCGAAAAACTGCTAAAAATAGTAAATTATGCCGAAACTAAAAAACTGAAAGAGACAATTGCGGGGGCCCAAGTGGAATAGGTGGGTGGCCACCAATATCCACTTGGATCACTAACACCCCCCCACTCTACAAAATATTATTTCCATTCCTGGTGCATTATTAAAATTAACAAAACTAATACCTCTATATAACAAAGACATTGGTGTGTTTATACAAACAATACATTTGGATGCTACATGCTTAAGAGAAAGAATCGATATGTCAAATAATTTTTGCGTGCATCAGAGTCATTCCTTCATCAAAAAATGACCATGGCTTTTTTTAGATAAGCACCAGTGTGGTATACGTTTCGAGCTTTGGTGCAGTTTGAGCTGAATGCAGCGGGGATTTTTTTATTGTAAGAACCTGGTTGGTTTACAGTTCATGTGTTTTTATTCTTTGAATAAAATGCTTCGGTGCTTTTAATTGTGTATGAAGCTCAATTCCTTTCTATCAGTAGCGCACTAGAGCTTCTTGTTCCATAAAGCACACTGGAAAAAATAACATCTGCTAAAACATTTGGTTGCCCAGATTTTTTTAGTTCTGATGAAGTTTCATTATAAGCTCCACTAAAAAATTTGTTCCCACAATGGATGTTTTAGAGAATGTTTTTTTGACATTTTTTGCCAATTTTATAACAATAAAAACCTCAGTTATAAACTCCACTAGAAAATATTTTCCTTGTGGTGTAGAGCATATCTTTGTATTCATTGTAGTTTCCATGTGAATGTAGTTCATTTTTCTTTATTTTTTGCATTATATTTATTTCATGCATAAATAGAATATAGATAACTAACAAAGTTAGAATCTAAAGAAATTTAACCGTCATGGTATGGATTTTGATTTACTTTTATTAGATCTATTATTATGATCTATCTAGAATAATATTCATTGTAATTTAAAAATAATATATCCTGCATGTAAATGTAAATTCTAGACTCTAACACTTGGCGAGAGCCCTGAAAGAAGCCATAATTAACAACAACAAAGCAACAGAAGAAATTTTTTAATGACACAGAGCATCTAATGAAGGCATATATGACTAATCAACCCTTTAAGGAAGAAACGCCATATGGACAGAAACCCAATTTGATTAAAGTACAAGAGGAGAACACAAGAATATTTGAACTAATTAATCCCACTAGTATGAGAATAGTAGAATAATTTATTGGGTTGTAACCTTACAAGACGAAAAGTAGAGAAATGGTAGGTTAAACAAAGCATGTGGCTTGATATTATGGTGTCATGAAGGGGTATGATGCGAAAAAAATGAGAGAAGCATGAATACAAAGGCATGATGGTGTAACACGATACCCAAGAGAACAATTAATGTACAAAATAACTGAGCACTAGAGACTCACTAACTGCAAAGGCATTTACTTGATCAAAGATGGACACTAAAGAGTCACAAGTCATATTAGAACATTTTATACATGTATCTTCATATATATTTTGTGGCTATTTGGTCTAATTTACCTATGTATACCATTATGTATGGTTGACGCACAATAAGAATACTTCTATGATAATAGAAACCCATGATGTTGTTGTACAATTTGTTAGAATAAGCAAGGATTTGATGGTGGGAGAGATGTTGGGAAGCCTTTTAGGCCGTTGTAATAGTCATCATACATTACACATTAGACATTAAATAGTTATGTTAATGTATAACTAATAGAGGATAAATGTAGAAATCAAAATCATTGAATGATTAGTTGGATTGGATACAACCACCTCATACATCTCATTATTGTATCAATACTCATGAGGATGAAATTATAGCTTGGTTTGTCAACCTTACCACAATTATCTCTCTTCTGTTGAGTTATATCTGTGTTCTTACTGTACTTCCCCTAAGGTACTTTTTGTCCATGAATTCCCATGTAATATAGAAGACTAAATTAATACTCTTATTTCATAATTGAGAAAAAAATCGCAGTGAATAGCCTTGACATTCTAGTTAGGTTTTTCGGATATCAAGTTTTCCTAGAGTACATATTGTGTTCATATTGTGGATAGTGTGTCATGAATGGTCTCCTTAATTTCAAATTTTAACCTATTTTAGTAATTCCATGTTAAAGTAATAAATATTGAGTCTACAATTTTAGGTGTAATTATGTATAGTGAAAAAAAAAATTTATGAGATATGTTTTGATGAACTATTCCAATGCAATATCCATGGAAGTTTACGCATCACTCAACTACACCCTTATGTGCTAGAATTTTCATTGGTTGTTATTTTCTAAATTTCTATAAGTATTTATCATGTTGGCCATCTTTTATCTATTTCATAAGTTGAGTCCTTTCCAAGGATTCATAAATTACAAAGGAAATTTGAAATTGGAGAAAAAAAATATATTAATATGGGAAAGAAAGAGAAGAAATTCATGACCTTGGTGTAATATTTTGAGTTAAAGGTTTGAATAGTGTTTGACATTAACCTCCTTTCTCATAAAAATTCTATTCAAAGTTCAAAATTTAGTGATTGTTCCTATAAAAGAAATATTGAAGAATACAAATTGAGAATATCACTTACTAACATCTCTATTGTTATTATATACATCATGTTATTTTCTTACCATTAAGTTTCTTCATTATTTAACATTGCTATTTTATTTTTTCAATTTATTCCTCAAGTAACTATTGAAATGTCATTCTTCATAATATTCTCTTTTATCATATAAGATATTTATAAATGTCATATAATAAAATCCATCTAAAGTAGGATGAGGATAATCTAAATTTAATAGAATTGTTAACCACTCACAATAAAATGGATTAATTCTTAACTCCTAATGTATCAAATGCTGATAAGGATATGATTATTAAAATGCAAATATTTCCTCAAATAATAATGAAAATTAAAAATTAATATATAATTTAACATATAATAGGAATTATGAATATTTATTATTCTTAAAAATAATTCTAATAACGTGTAATCTATAATTTAACATTTTTAAAATTTATTGTCAATTAAAATTAGTTTTGGTAGGCTAATAAATATTTATTTTTTTAATTCTAATTCTACTTTTGAATTCAACTAAAGATTAAAAAAATATACATATAAAAATTGTCAAAATTTCATGATATTAAAAAAAACATAGTAACTACATATTCTTAATTAAATTCTTTTTATTTTTCTTTAATTAAAATTTTAAACAATATATTATAAAAAAAAATTATTAAAATTATTTTTTTAATATAATAAATATTTTAATAATAAAATAAGTAAACTATTTATAAAAAAAATTGCATTTACCATCCCAAAAAATGAAGTCCCTACATTACATGTCTATATGGTTAAACATATATTTTGTAAAGAAACCTAAATATAAAGTATCATACCTTCTTATTAAACATACAACCATATATATTTGAGAATAAGCATATATGTAATACAAATACAATTACAACCCCACATATATATATATATTTTGCCGCTACCAACACAACAAAAAGAAGAGCAGTGGCAAGTTTAAAATAAAATCCTACGCTCTGCGAAACTGGCCGCTGCAGAAATCCCAATTCCATCCTCTTCGTTGTACTCAGCGAGGCAGCCCACAGAAGAATTTGCTACACCAAGTTAGTTACAGTTGTGTCCAGGGTTAGAAAGTGCACATATTTCTATTCATTTATGCCAAACCATTTGCACCTTTGCCATGGTCTCTTGAGATTGCAGAGGTTTAGTGAAATTTCTAGTTTTATTGGAAAATATTAAGAATTATGAAGTAAATTAATCATTTGCTTATTAAATAAAATGATTACATAAGCATCGCAAATAAAATGATTACCTAAGCATCATATAACAATTTAATGATTTAATCACTACCTTTATTTGATATTCAATGAAATTTTGTTTATTAAATAAAAATAAAATTATATTCCACAGACAAAATATTATATACTATACACTAAATTAATTATTCACTTACTATAACATATATTCACTTACTATCTTTATGTGATATATTCACTTACTATCTTTATGTGATGTTCAATTAAATTTTAATAAAAATAAACTAATTATTCAATATATCATCATGAACAAAGCATTCAAAATATTCTGCACCATACAATTAATATTCACTCACTATCACTATCTTTATTTGATATTCAATAAACTCGTGATAAAAATCTAATAATATTAAATAGAGAAATAGGCAAAATATTAAACACCATATAAATCTACACTCATTATCACTATCTTTATTTCATACTCAATGAAATCTTGACAAACATAAAATAATATTCAATAGAGAAATATGCAAAAGTATTTAAAAAATATTAAACACAATATAAGTCAACAATGATTCTAGTCTATAAAATCTTACGAAAATATTGCCTATTTTTTTGATACTCTGAAAAATGTGGATTTTCTTCATCAATCTTATGAATTAAATGAAAATACAGTAAATATAGAAATAATTTAGAAGTTCCAAACCGACCCAGCTGTACTCACTCCGCGTGACTTTACTATTTTGGTGTTTTTTTATCGACGAAAAAAAAAAATCAAATAGTTGAAATGTTTGGATTGTATATTTTTACGATAAAAATAAATTGTTTAGATATCCAAAATACGAAACTATAACTCAAATTTTCAAAAATCTTTGACAAAATTTTTTAAAATCTTACCAAAATTTCTAAATTATTATGTACATTTGTTTAGACCAAACTATTCTATTATTCTGTCCGCAGAAAACTACGTAAAGCAATGTTTCCTATTGTGCATCTCTGCAGTTGAGCAGTAGGATTTTGTGCAGAACAATGAGGATCAAATTATATGTCTGGGATCGATATGTAGGCGCAGGGTTGGAATTTCAAAATCGGGTCACCCGTCACATTGGCCGGTTTTCATATTTCCCCTATCTGTTTTTACATCTTTCCTACCTGTTTTCACAATTTTAAACCAGGATTTTGACGGTTTCGTAATTTTTTTAACTGTATTTGACGGTCAAATCATCCCATGACGGGCAATTTGCCCGTCAAATTCCATCCCTGTGTAGGCGGATGCTCGTGATTTTAGCAGAAATATACTGGCGCTTCACTGAAAGTTGGTGGGAAAGTAAACAATTATCGTGCAGTTAAACCTAGAAGGTGATCGAATTTCAGATTATAACCTCACAGTTTGCAAACATATGTCATTCCTCCAACATGACCGTCTTTTTAGGTAAATTTTAGATGGTCGGTCAGGGAATGGACTGATGCCGGGCATCAGAGCATTTGGACTCGAGTACACCCATGTCACATGTTTTTTTGGTTGTTACCTCGACGACACACAAGTCAAACTCTTTTTTTTAATATAAGGTTGGTAAGTTCTAATTTTTTTTTCCAATATATATTATTTTCATCCAATAATCACATTACTTATGTTATTTTCATCCAATAATCACACTACAGGTTAATAATTATTTATTTGCCTACATAAATTTAATTTAATTAAAATAATTTTTAGAATTTAGTTAATTATTAAACTTTTGAAAAGAATATTAGAGTATAAAATTTAAATATTAAATTGAATATTTTAAAAATTAAAAAATAATTTTATTTTATTTTTTAATTTTTTAATTAGAGATATATAAAAAAAGATTATTTCACATAGATAGAATATTAAAATGATTGTAAATAGAATATGAAAATTATTTGAAATAGAATATCAAATTATTTATAAAAACATATATTGTTATTATTTTTCTAACTCTGATGAGTATCATCAAATTTTTATATAGAACTACGTAATATAATTTGAATGAGAAAGTGTATTAATCATTCACTATGTATTCTATCAATCTTTATATAGAACAATATAATACTCACTTTATTATTATTTTTTCATTTTTGTTTTTCTTTTAAAAAAAATATTGTTTTAGTAGTTTGTATTGCATTTCCTTTCATTTTAATCAATGTATATGGTATATCTTTTATAACTATTTTTTTAAAATTTATTTTATTTATTTTGATATAAAATTCTATTTATAAAATATACTTATTTATTTATTTACTTTAAATTCAAGAAATATTAACTTAATATTAATATAAGTTAATATGAAAAAATTATTATAATTACATATTAAGTAAAAAAATAAATAATAACAGGTTTAATATATACATATTTCTTCTTTTTTCCGAGAAAAAAATCTTTTATTTTTATTAAAATAACAGATACGCCCAAAAAAATTGGGTTATTACATTGCTCCTTGAGCTATTTTGTACTCATTGAGAGCTTTTTCATTACCATTATTGGATTACAACCAAAAAATTCTTGTTCCTCTTCTATCTTTGAGAATTTATCTCCAGCTATTTTGTGAGAAGACTTTCCATTTTTTGTTGTATTGGAATCTTTCTGTTGTACTCACTCAAAACTGGTAATCACATTAAAACATAAAGGTGTTAAAACCTTGAAGTATATAAGGGACTGTATTGTCTCTTTTGTGTAAACTGCATCTCTCATTGACATGTCCACGATTATCCAGATTTTCAAAATCTTAAGAACTAGAAGAACTCCACTGTTCATTTTAAACCAGATTGATTTCTTCCACGTTAGTAGAAGTATCCATAATTTTTAGTGTGCTTGGAGGGAGGGTGAGAGCCGATTTTGATAGACCATTTGCTTCTTAATTTAATTCTTAGAACACATGTTTGAAAGAGAGGAGTTGATAACCTTGAGATAAACACCGAATGTTTCGGAGGAGAGCTTGAAGATGAGGTGAATGAATGTGAGATATTTGAGTAGCCTAGTCAATTACCATTTTGGAGTCTCCGAAACATTTCAGAGAAGAAATATTTTTGGATTTTCTACATGTAGGACAGCCCAAAGAGTAGCTAGCTCAGCTTTGCTATTAGATCTGTGACTTGGAGCAAATAGAATGTGATATTTGAGGGCTGGTGAGACATGGAGGATAGCCCCTGCTCCTGTCAAAGGAGGAGTGCCTTGACAAGTGCCATCAAAGAAAGCCCAAGAATAATTTTGATTGATTTCACGAGGCACCACTGAACGAATTTTGGGAGATTTAGGAATGCAATTGTGCTCAGATGCCCACTGCACAATAAGAGCTACAATCAGCTCTTTAGGAATATCTTTTTCACTGAAAATATCCAAATTTCGAGCCCATTAAATGTCGTAAGCGAACAAAGCAGGAAAGGCTAAGTAGGAATTTACCCTAGGATCCTTCCACCATTGATTTATTCTTGCTTCCAAAGAGTCAACCAGGGCCATAAGACGGGCAACAAGTGATGACGATGAGCTGTTCCAAACTGAGTCTGCATAAGAGCAAGAGAAGAATATGTGAGAGATAGATCCGGTTGTTCTTCTATAGAGTCAAAACTGGCTTGGGCCTTCCCAGCCCCGTCGTTGTAAATTATCCCAAGATAGAAGTCGATTTTTAAGTGTGAGCCAGAGGACTAATTTGGATTTTTTTGGGCCCAGTGATTTCCATAGGTATTTATACCAAAACAACGCTTCTT
This sequence comes from Pinus albicaulis, assembly GCA_034641835.2. NCBI lineage: Eukaryota > Viridiplantae > Streptophyta > Pinopsida > Pinales > Pinaceae > Pinus > Pinus albicaulis. The sequence continues at coordinate 210,922,267 of CM076583.1, read as the reverse complement.
TGTTAAATGAGTCTTCCATCATTGCCTTATATCTGAGCTTAGCTATGTATGTGCCATTCGAGGCATTTTTTGACCAGGCTAGCGTATCTTCAACCTCCTATTCTAAATGAATGAAATTGTTTACGAGCAGGGAAATGACAAAGGTCCATTCAACTGCAAAAGAGTTTGGTAGACCCAAGGAATTAGCGTTTTCCCAGCATAGGGTTCCTGATGCTTGAGGCAAGGCTTTTGCTGCGTCCGCAATTGTGTGAATGCACTTTTATGAATGTATAGAGCGCAAGCTATGTGATAGTTTGTAATTTTCAACCGCTCAAACCCACGGATCTATCCCAATGCGAACTGAATTTCCATTTCCCATAATCCAAGCAGTCCAATATCCAATGAAATGAAAAGTTGATACCATTTCCCTCCAACTGATTGATGCATTTTTGTGTGATTTGGTTGGATTTCGAAACCACGAGATAATAGATTGGCCTAGAAAATATTTAGCGCTTATAACTCTGTACCAAAGAGAGTCATTGTTTTCCGAAAGCCTCCAAAGGGATTTTGTGGCAAGAGACATACAGAAAATAGGGAGGTTCTTGATGCCCCACCCCCCTAGATCTTTAGGCCTTGCCAATGAAGTCCATTTTACCATAGGGATCCTTTCAAAAAAAATTCTAGCAGTCCAAAGGAAAGAAAAACATTTCTTCCGTATTTTGTGAAGGATGCCTTTAGGGACAGAAGCAATGTTGGCCCAGTACACAGGGATGCTTTGGAGCACAGATTTGGGGAGAACTAAATGACCTCCCCGAGAGATAAAGCGATTATTCTAATGAGAGATATGACTTTTAACCTTCTGATAAAGCGATAACCAGTCCTTAAAACAATGAGTTTGGTTTTAGAATAAATCCCAAATATTTGAAACCCGCCTCCCAAGAACAAGTTGGGAAGGGGAGAGAGAGCTTTATAGGCGATAGAATATTATCGTCTATGGTATTATGAACTAAAACTGAATTATTTATGTTAATCTGCATCCCAGATGCTATCTGAAAGAGATTGAGGATATCCCGAACTACCTTAGCATTCTCACTGGTAGTGTTGCAAGAAAGAAGGAAATCATCCACGAAAAGGATGTGGGAGAGTGACTCCAGGCCTACAGTATAAATTCCTTTAAGACTCCTAGAGGAGATAGTGTTTTTGCATAAACGGCTCAGTGTATCAGCAATTAGCAAGAAAAGAAAGGGTGATAGAGGGCACCCCTGTCTAAGCCCTCTAGAAGAGCAGAAGAAAGCAGAAGGGGAGCCATTTATCATTACTGCAAATGAAGCATTTTGGATAAATCCCATTATCCATTCTAAGACTTCCCATTCGATATCGATTTGTATAAGTAACAGCCTGAGGAAAGTCGAATTCACTCTATCGTATGCTTTTACCAAATCTAGTTTAAGAGCGAAGGAAGGTTTTTTTTTAGATGGACAGAATGAAGAGCTTCCTGAGCCAAAGATACAACATCGTGGATTTGTATTTTGTCTAAGCAACCAAACTATTCTTCAGAAATGATGCTGTTTTGGATTGGTTTTAGCCGTTGAGCAATGATTTTGGCTATTATCTTGTAGACCAAATTGCAACAGGAAATAGGTCGAAACACATAGAAATCCTTTGGAGCGGAAGTTTTTGGAATTAGAGTAATGAAGGTAGATTTGATTGAGCCCAGCACTTTGCGTGATCTTTGAGGCTCCTTAATTACTAATAACAAGTCATATTTTAGTAGCTCATAGAAACCCAGGAAGAATTTGATCGTTAGATCATCCGGGCCAAGACTTTTTCCTTTCTGGAAAATTTTAAGAATGAGTTCAAGTTTTGAATAGTTTGCTTCTTTAGTGAGAGATGAATTCATTTCATCGGTAATCAAATGCAGGAACATTTGTAACACCTAAACGATTTCTTGGATGGGGCAACCCTCAGGTGCAGTGAAAACATTTTTAAAGTGTTGGACCCATGCCTTGGCTTTTTCTTCGAACAAATGAACCAATTGACCGCCCTCATATTTTATTTAAAAATGGTATTTTGGTTCCTTCTATGAGAAGCATAATGGTGAATTTTTTTTGTCTTGTTATCCCCTTATTTAATCCAAATTGCTCTGCTCTTTAGGCACCAGCTTTGTTCTTCCTTTTTTAGGATTTCGTGACGTTTTAGCTCTAGATTTTCCAAGGTCTCCATCTCTTTTTCGTCCATAATACCCGAATTTTTCTGCTTAAAAAGAAAGCTGATAGCGGCCTCGGTTGATTTTAGGAGTTCATGATGTTTTTCCTGAAATGCCCCTGCCCAAGCCTTAGTGACCTTGTTGATTTTTTTTATATTGTCAGCCCACATCTGCATAAAGGAACGGGACTGAGAAGGTTCCAAATGGACCCAACAGGATATTACCAATGCTTTATAATCATCCTCCAATAACCATGCAAGATTGAACTTTAATGGCGTAGGGGGTTTGGATTCAAGATAAACCAAAGATAAAACAACAGGCCTATGGTCATAGATGTCACCTGATTCAACACGAGCCTGAACCCGAATATGATAATTTAATAAAGATTTAGAAACTATGAAGTGGTCCAATATTTTGGCAATGGCATCCTGAAATTTCCTATTATTGCACCATGTTTGTTGAAGATAGCAGGTCGAACATCAAATAATCCAAATCTGTCATAACAAGAATTTAAAAAAGGGGCGAGAGGATTGGGTCTGGCATATTTCCCCCAAATTTCATCCAAGGACAGAGTAAAATTGAGATTGCCTCCCAATATTTTGATGTCAGAGGTCACTAGTTCAGAATTAAAGAAATTCCCCCAAAAAGAGTGATTTTCATTACATGGCCCAGAAATATTATAGAGGGAAAGGGACCCTCTAGATAAAGGATCCATAATGGAAGTCTTAATAAATGATGAGGAACTAACATATGAAGTGACACTAATTTAAGGGTTGATTGCAATGATAAGTCCCCCAGCTGAACCATAGGCATTCATGGTGAAAAAATACCGATTAAAAAGCCATTTAGATAGGATTTATTACGCTTGTATACTGGACACCTTTGTCTCCTGGAGGAAAATAATATCAGGTGAGACAGACTGACACAATATTAAAGGAAAAGACATTCTATTTTGAGCCACGAGCTATTATGAAACACAGAAATTATTACATCGTTTACCACAAAACGACAACAATGATAAAAGAGGGGAATTGATTCCAGATTTTTCTTTCTTCTCCCATGTTTGAGTAACTGTAACAGCAAATCCTCCAGATGGTCAAAATGTATATATATATTTTTTTAGAGGCATTCTGTTGGTCTCTTTCCTATATTCAAATTTTAGTTTCTGGGTAGGTGAAACAACTCCTCCTTCTGTGGATCCGCCTCCCTTAAAAATGATCTATTTAATGTAGTTTTTCATCATTTGTAAGGAAAAAAAGGTGGAATAAGTTGGAACCATTGAGGACGCTCTGCACTCCATTTTCTAACAGTTTGGAAAGGAATTAATAAAGAAATGAAGCACTAATTTATGGGATCCCTGTGGTATGGATTTTAGCACTGTTCTTTCCTTTGTCATCATTTGTTAATTTTTATGTTTGCCATTCATTCATTCATATTTCTGTTTGGATGTTTTCAATATAGATATGTAGAATCCATTTTAAAATGCTCTTCCTTGGGAAAATCATTCAATACTTTATGTTTCTACTGTTTGAAGAGGATCCATCTCCTAATTCCCTTTTCAGCTTCTCACCACTCTTAAACATTCGATCATTATTAAAAACAAATTTCTTAAAATCCTTGCCTACCTTCCCCTATAGAATACCCTGTATCTCTGATTTAATTCCCCAAATTCAAACTTCCCAACCCCATCTGATTCATACAACCCATAAAATTGATAAAACATTTCAAGCTACTATACCTAGCCTAAAATAAATTTGTAGTTATATTTCATTGAATATTTTTCACAGAGAGAGCCTTCTCCTGACCTTGTAGGGCTAGCTACAAGGCTGAGCGTGGTTTGAGGTTACCATGATTTTCCTTCCTTCAACCTGAGGTTCATATTAGGTGGTAACATAGACATTGGATAACACTCTGAATATAATATAGCAGAATCAGTGCAGCATAGATATGGCTGCCGAAGGTCTAACCACAGAAAAGTTGGTTCAGCAAGCGCAGGGCACCGCAGCGCAAAGTTTGGAATTAATAATCTCTCTAAAATATTATGTCAAAACGCTCCAAGCTAATATCAACGGGAAGGCGCCTCAGTAACTCGGGAAAAGTCACATGTTAGTGTTCGGGGGTTGTTGGAGTGGGGTCCCCTAGGGCACAAATTTTGACACAATTTTGTATAAGTGTTGTGTATGCGTGTTGCATGATTGAGTCAAAGGGCTTTGGGGTGGATCAATTTCCATAATTTTCATGTAAATGGGTTTAAAGGTAAAATTTGGGCCTCAAACCATAGTTTGAGACCATAGTATGTACGTGCGGAAATATTATAAATTGATAGATTGATTCTAAGGAAAGTATCTTTAGACTATTATTGATGTTTGATAAGTTTATGTGTCTATAATACATTGCAAGGGTTTTTTTTGGGTTGGATGGAAAGGCTTCTACTGGATGTGTGAGCAGAGACCTAGTCCTCATTATGTATGGACTTCATTGGCTGTGTGCACGAAAGGGCTATGTAAGGGAAAGTATGATATGTATTGGATGGATCTGAATTAACGCAAAGGACAGATTTTGGCAAACTTATTATGTTATGAATACAATTTATTTACTATTTCTGTTCTGTTAAGATCACATAGTTTTTTGTTGTTTATTGCAGGAACATATATCTTATGATTGGTTATGAATATTGATGAATCTCGTTAAGTAATTGCACATTGTTTAGATTTGGATACTTTATCTGCGTTGATGAGATCTACGAACTCTGTTATTCTTTTAAATATTGCACACTCTCTATGATTCTGCTTTATTTTGTTACACCCATCTGTTTATGTTTGGTATAAATTTGCCTTCTATTTGCTTATGACCACTTCATTATTTTCTCCCTCAGGGTGCATAAACCTAGTTCCAGCATCCCCCCATACTACTTTGGGTGAGACTATGATCTGTGCAAGCAGGTCATTGCCAAAAGGGTCACTAGTTGGAGGGTTTTTTGGTTTATCCATAAACTATGAACCTGGTTCAGGACCCGTCAAGCCAACATCTAGCAGCAGAATGACCTAGCCTTCACTTAGAAGCAACATGACTTGATCATACTCATTTTCGACAACCCAAGATGAAAAAAAATATAGAAAAATTTGAACTCTTGACCACAAATATAATAGCTTGAGAATTCTTAATATCGGCCTTGAAAATTTTTTTGGGCTTATTGATAATGATAAAGGAATATGATTGAGCTCCCCTTTTTCTTAATACAAGTAACCAATAAAATACCTTTTCTATTATAGTTATTACCAAAGAATCAGTTTTTGTTTCAACTTACTCTCATGGTCATCAATGCTCCCAAGTGTATCATAGTTTACAACATATATTTTGAAACATATTACATTATTTTGAAGACAATGAAAGTTATCCTTCTAGGTCTGCTTCACAGTTCCAACTCCACCTAAGATATCTCCAATGTCCACAAGAATTTTCATCTGCTCAACATGTCTTTCTCCAGCCTTTTTTTCTCACAATAAAGTTGAATAACACTGGAATCCTCTCTCAAAGTCATAAAGACAAGCTTGCCAAAGTACCTTCATGCTATAATCCTGCCAACAACTATAACTTTATCCTCTTCATTTTCGGCTACTTCTTCACTTTCAAAATTTTCATACAACCTCTGAAATTGGCTCGAAGAATGTGTTCTTTTGGAGCTATATGCACAAGGATCAAGGCCTCAAGGCCATAATTCTTGAACCTTGTTTAGGCCTCGAGGGAAGAATTTTTTTCTTGGAAGATGGTGCATATATGAGGAAGCAGCGAATGTGAGGAGGCTGTGTATATCTAAGAGGCTACGCATATGAGGAGGAAGTGTATACGAGGAGGAAGCGGACATGAGGAGTCGATGGATAGTATTACTGTGTGCGGAGTCGACGGAGGCCGAGACTTTGTGGGAGAAGAGTAGCATAAGAAGGATTTCTATGAGACCACATTGGGCAAGAGGGAATAGTGTAGAATTACTACTAGAGACTACACTTGGCCCCATGTTGAGGAGGAGTGGTGTAGAGGAGCATGGGCTCCATTTTCAACCAGTGGAATTAGAGTCGTAAGGGAGAGTTGTATGGGAGAGAAACCAGTGGGAGAGAAATTATGAGAGCATGAAGTGGAGGGAGGTCGAGGTACGTGGAGGGAGCTTCTACTGCTTGGAAGTGGGGTTTTCTGGAGGCACTACATGGGTCATATTAGAGAGTTTTAGGATCAATTCATTTAGTGAACTACAAGGAAAGGAATGTTATCAAAAATTGGCTTCATTGTTGTCCATGGGCACTTGAATTATATAGCGATATCAAATTAGAGAGAAATACAAAATATCCTCGATGTGGCAAGGGTGATCGACTCTGTAGTGTGTGTTTAGGGGCTTCTGAGGAGAATAGACTTGGAAAGAAATGGCCACCAAGCACATAATGAGGGGGATTCAAGGTTTAAAAAACAATATTCCCTCAATCTATAGTATCGTTGGACCCATAAGAGATGATATATTTCACTGGAACACTGTTATTATAGGGCCTATTCACAACGCTTTTAACGGGGGAGTTTTTGATATAGATATTCAGATTCCTCCATATTAATCATTCAATCCTCCTAAAGTCAATTTCTACATGAAGGTTTATCATCCAAACATCAATTGCAACAGAAAAATTTGTCTTGACATTTTGAAGGATAATTGGTCTCCTGCACTCACAATTTTCCAGACACTAATGGTGTTATTCTCTCCTCTAATTGTTCCCTAGTTTATTAAATGACTGGGAGGTGCGAGCAAATATGTGGGTAGAGTCATATCATAATAGTGGTATGAGTGTAGCTGCACAAAAAATGAGTGTGCAGTAATAGTATGGAAGAAGAAACTAAGGTGTGTAGTTCAAAATTCAAGAAAGAGGGAATCCAGAAGAGTAGCAGTCAAGGAAAACTCATAGAATTCAAATCAAATTTAGCTGATTGGAGCAGGGCCAACAATCATCCGCTTTGATACCATGTCAGCCACACACACGGAATAGACTGAAGATGAATGATAAACATTGAATTCCATTTATTATTCACATTTATTTACATTTATAATACATTCTTGTGACTGTTGGATTCATATTTCAATGTCTCTTGGACTCTCCTTGATTGTTCGCCTTCCACACCAACCCTTACAAGATTAGGTGGCCAACAAAATAGTCATGCAATTTCAGCCCAACCAAATGGTCATCCACAATGAAGTAGAACCATAGTGAAGACCCATATAAAGAAGCAACCCTCACACTCATTATAACTTCCTTTGATAAAGAGAGATCATATTTCTTTAAAATCCATGGGACATCACCTTCTTTGAAAGACCAAGTGGGGCTGACCTCTCCTCTAGTTTCTTGTCTTGGCCAATTTTTTTTTTTACTTTTTGAAGAAATAAGAACTCTCCTAACATCTAATGCATTTCTTTCTTTTCATGATATATTCCTTCATAAATAAGAGGAAAGATTTTTAAATATATGCATGGGATCTAGTAAGTTGGAATTCTTAATATTCTCCCAATATGGGAGCTCATAAAAGGTAGATTTAATTTTCATCCTAGCTGGAAATTTCTCAACATAGGTTTCGAAGAAATCTAGATCATTAAACATAGGCTCCGCACTTGAGTCAAACATTTCTGCAAACTCCTCCTCCTTCTCTATCTCATATTCTATAAGCCATCATGTTGGTGTCATTATTGCAAGACATTAGGTTCTCTCTAGTTTACCAATGAAATTGGATGCTTCTATTTTGTAATGGTGTTCTTTTGGGAGGAATACCCTCGATAATTCATACACTAGCTTTTGTAGGTGATCCAATGACCTAGCCTTCAAAAAATGTCCCTAAAATTTACATCCAAGATATCCTTTTGTTACAAGACTTGTGAAATTATTTTTTGCAGACCAAAATGTTAGAGACGATGAGGATATGAAAAATTTCAATGAGTTAAATTAATATGTGAAACAATATTGTTACTATACAAACCGATAAGAATCTAATTTACCAGAGAAAACTTCTAAGCCTTGATAATCATGTATGGTGTAAGCACATATGTCATACAACATAAAACTCCTATTTCTTGGATGGGTCTTCATACATCATACACATGTATCATTTTCCATAGTTACTTAAATTCAACTACCAAAGGATGTAAGTAGACATACATATTCTTCACCTGTCTTCTACCATGGACTATGAGAGGCAACATAAGATGTTAATTCTTCTTGGACAACCATTGGGGGGTATAGTTATTGATCACTACTACAGGCCAAAGAAAATAGTTAGTGTTTTGGAGGGAATATTGCTTGACGCCATCCATGACTATTCTAAGTCGTAGACTTCATAATTAGTCCTTTAATTTTTCAGGCCATGTATCTTCTATATTCTTAATGGATACAAAATCAGTTGGGATTCACATAACTCCTAAATCAAATATGTGTGAGGCATGCCATCCTTGCAACATAGCTAATTATTTTCAATGAAAGATTCTTTGAATCCTTGGGATTATAGGCATGTGCCTCAATATGTTATGAGAAAGGACCATGTGATTTAACCATTTTTTTAATTATGGTACCTATCACGGCCACATTTAAGACATATCTATTTTTATACATATTTTCCTCTAAATAGAATATATTCATTCGAAAACGCATGATATGATATGTACTCAATGACCAACATTTTCAACAATTGCTTTTCTTCTTCATAGCTACTCGGTAAGACATTATGTCTCAGAAGAACGCTATCGTTGAATATCCTACAGTTGGTGGGGAATATATTTGTACAATGTCAGTATTTAACATTCATAAAATCGACCATTTTTAAATTTGATTGTTTCACATAATATAAGGAACTTGATCGATCATGAAAGTAAATTACCTATATATTTATGAGAAACTTGCATTTGACATGCCAAAAGTTTCTTTCACATTTTACATCATCATCTTTGTCCCCAGTTGAGTAGAGTTTGACTTATCGCCAAGTCCAAAGATAAGGGTGGTGGAAGAAAATTTCAGGATTTCGAATAAGTTATCAGGGATATGAGCATCATCCCCTAGCTTATCATTCTAGAATGAATATAACAATATTACCTCCATGGAAACTATATCCCATAAGTAATCATCCATACTAGCCTCCATTTGATTGCCTCCATTGCAAACTTGTGATGAAGAATTACTATTGTTGTATTCATCTCTAATCAGTGAATCTAACCATAGTGGGAATTGAATACGTGGTTGATTCAACCATTCTTCGTATTCTTCTTCTCTGATTCTTTCTCTTAATGAAGCCTTCTCTTAATCTGGCGTTGTAGTGGGGTGCACCGAAGGAAGGTAGGTGGTTCGCTCATCATCACTAAAATATTAATTGTGAAAAATATTGAATGTCATTAGTATAATATTAATGATATTCATAAGCAGGTTAATGCAATTGGTTTATTCAAAATTTCAATATACCAAAAAATTAGCATCATTGTTGATGCAGAATTGTCATTAGAAAATGACATGTTCCAATTGGTAGATTGAAGAGGTTGTCCATTTTCATCTACCAACTCTTTGCGTTATGATGCCCCTGATAATATCTTCTAGTGTTTTTGAAATGGAGGAATATTTTTTTCATATGAACTCAATTCTGAATCTGGATCCTACAAATAATTTGCATACATTTCGTTTCAAATTGACATGGATTGAGAAAATAAATTCTATTAGATAATTAAAATATAAATAATATATGAACTTACTCGAGATGCAAATGTATAACTCTATGAAGGACTTTGATAAGGAATTTTGAATGAGATGGAATTTGAACAATTGGCCATTTGATATTATTAATATTATGTCCTTGTATTTGAGAAAATTAGAAATAGATTTTTCTATGAGTATATAAAATTAATCTCAAGAACCATATAACAACAATGTGAGTTTCAATATAGTTTTGAAACCATTTTTTTAAGAACCACTTTAATATGAAAATGTATACCGTGAACCTCTATGATTCATGTGTATGTGTCATAAAGGATAATTTGAGATTAAGATGTCATTTTATGTGAAGATAAATTCTGGATATATTTTAAAACCCACTGGTGCACAAATCAGAATAAACCACAGTGGTGTGTTTAAATAATAAGAGCACTAGGGAATATAAATAATACCCGCAATCGTTTCCGATATTAAAAAAAAATAGAAAACAAGTTGACACATCAGTGTTCTTTACTTAAAATGCATCAGTACGTTTAAATAAAAAACAACACTGGTACGTAATTGTTTCGAAAATTTCAAAAATAAAAATGAATTCAATTGTCTCGGGTCTCTTTTAGATATATATTGCATCATTGCGTTAAAAAAAATAATCCTAGCATTTTGGGATTTGGAAATGAAAAAGAATTGAATCATGTCGGTGCATTGAAAAAATATGACGCCTCGAAAATATTGGTGCACTTTTTATATAAACTCACTGGCACACTTGACTATCAAATGTACCGATGTGTAGAGAAACTGGATTAAAAAAAAAAGAATGATTTTTTTTGCATTTTAAAATGCAGAAGCGAGCGGAAATTGATTTTTTAACAACAAAATACTTTGGAGTAGAAGAAATATTGAGAAGATCAATAGCTAAAAGGTATGGTTATTCACTCAAAAACCTGCATAGTAAGTTTTAAATTTTATTGTTTATTTTACGAATAAAAAAAATTACAATTTTTTTTAGGGTTACATTAAAAGAGAGATCATTTTCAAGAGAATATCAGATCAAAGCTACAAAATATTTTGGATCCACTGAAAGATCAGAAGTTGAAATGTATGGTTATTCACTCAAAAACCTTGATACAAAAAATCTTAAATTTTACTACTAAATTTTTTTACAATTTCTGTTAAATTTATTCACAATTCAGGAAAAAAAAAAAAAAAAACCTTGTATAATAAAAAATTTAGTATAGATTTTACTAGTAAATTTTTTTACGATCTTAGTTCCTATTTAGCTTTAATTAAAATTTAGAAGAAAAAAAAACAATACTTACCTTAAACCCTTCCTTCTTCTTGCAAAATTTCACATTAAGGTTTAACTTTCTCTACCACTTCACAATTAGGGTTTTAATTTAGGAAATTTAGATTTAATGTGTTTTTGTGCTCATTATATATATGGTTTTTGACATATCAAGTAGGGGAATCACTTATTCAATTAGATCCAAACCTTGTCGGTCATCTCCATTTTAACTAAGTAACTATATGGTGTTCAATGTGCCATCTGTAACATAATGCACGAGTGTTACCTGAGTAATGCGGAGCACCGATAAATTATAACACTTTCAATTATGTCTAGTATGTTCATCTTTACTACCAATTTACTATAACACACTCGCGTACATATTCCTAATAAAATATTTAAATCATTTTGGTACATTAAGACTTATAAATCACATTGTCAACCCTCCATTTTTAAAAAAATTCTTATATGTTTCGCAATGCATGCTATGTAATATAACTCACTGGGGCTACCTGAGTAACAAAATGCACAGACATATAATAACACTTTGGATTATGTCCAATATGTTCATCCTTGCTCTCAGTGTAATTTAAAACACTGATGCGCCAGTTCCTAACAGCACCGTTAAATATTTTTGTTGTGTTTAACCTTATAAATCGCACCAGCAACCCTCTTCATTTAAAATAAAAATGGTTATAATTTTCGCAGTGTTCCCTATGTAATATAATGTATTGGGGCTACTAGAGTAATACAACACTACATTAAATGGTAACACTTTCAATTTTTTCTAGTATGTTCATCGTTTCTCCGGGTGTAATATAATGCACCGATGTGTCTGTTCCTAGTAGCACCGTTAAATCAATGCGGTACATTTAGCCTTACAAATCACACCATCGTAATTAAAAATTATTTTGCAAAAGAAATTTCCATGATGGTGTCAAACAATTAAACTCTCAGTGCGTTTAATGTTATAAATGCATTGATGTGTTTATTCAGATAAATGCACCAGTTACAAGAGTTTTTTTTGGCTGAAAATTATTTGATTTATCTGTAAAATATATCTAATGGAATTTTTATTGAATGGTACATGTTCTATATTGATAAAAAATGTCTCAATATGTCTCAAGTAATAGAAATATTAATCGACACAATGATAGCACATAAAAAAAAATCAGATAAGGAAAGTTCTTTGTAAATTATTTATACAACTAATATGTTTAAAATATATGTAAGTTTAACTAATATGTAACATTTGGTCTTTGTCATGCAGAGTCACAAAATGAAAAATTTCAATAAGGTTATTTCTAATCTAAGTGCAGAAGAGCATAAAATCCTGATAGAAAAATCGCAGAATGAGGAATTAGGTGAATGAAACAATACTTTTCAATGAGTTTCTTTTTTTTCATTAATAACATATTTAAGAATATTATATAACATGTTTCAAACAATAAATTAATTTATATATGTTTAATGTTCTATACGGAGCAACAATTAAGGAAAATATCAGTTTCGTTTTAGAAAGGAAAAAGTATGGAACATCTAAATGAAGATGAATTGGCCATTACCTCATCTAGAGTGGCTTTGGAGGTTAATGAAAGGGGGATTTTTTTTACAAAATTATAAGGGATTTAGTAGAACGAACGTATAGACGTAGTTTCCACTTACAATACAAAAATAAATCCAATTATTCTATCAACCAAATTATATATAAACTACACGAGGTGTTTCTAGAGCAATGGTCAATGAGACATGTCAGACTTGCAATAGAAAAAATGAAAAAAAAAAGAATCATTCAAAAGGTAATATTCCTAATTATATAAATTGATTTTCTAGAATTATATGTATATATTACTGTAAACCATTAATTTATCAATATTGATTTTGTTATATTTAGTTTTCATTTATAATTATAAAAACAAATTTTTTTTTTTTTCAAGAAGATTACAAAAATCCGAAATGATCAAGGTGCTGATAAGTGAAACATACCAGAAGGAATGTCCAAAAAAGTATCTAAGAAGATGGTCAAAGAAATGGGCATAATTGCATCACGGGGGGAGCCATGTCAACAACAACATGCTTCAAATGTATGTAATCATGATTGAATTTGTACATATAAACAAATAATTAAAAGCATTAAAAATTAATTTTCAAGTATTTTCTTACATAAAATAAAACATGATGGAACTCATTTAGCACATAGAACATGACGACAAGGAAGAAAATGTTGATTTCAAGGTTTGTGAGTAATTCTTAATATTTTCTTATATTAACTCAAGGTTTCATTTTTTATATTTTAAGTTGTTTTACAACAACCATCCTTGAATGTGTTCAAATAGGTGCTAACATATAAAGAAGAGTCATCAAAAGAATTTATTGACATTAGGTTAAATAACGATTGTAAGTATATGGTGGCATATGAAAAATTAGATGTGGAATTGGTAAGTATCTATGTTGTTTAACTTCTCCGTGTTTATAATTAATAGAACAAAAAGATTCTTTATATTAAATATATGATTTATTATGGGGTATAAAACTTTCAGGAAACAAAGCTTGGAACTAGGACAACAAATGAGTTGTTGAAAGAATGCATGAGATTTGGTTTTGAAATAATATGTATAATTCACGATTCACTTCTTCCTATGGTATATTTATTTTAAATTTATGATTATTTATATTATTTATTTCAATTTTCAATATTCTCACCAATGTAAATGCACTTATTACATTTTATTTGTATGTTTGTAGATCGAACAAGATCAAGAAGATGAAAATGATCTATGCAATCAAAAAAACATTCCTCGAAATAAGCCAGGTCATCGAGGTAGCTCGAGCACTGAAAACAATTCCAATGAAGAATGGTGACATATTTGGATATCAATGAAATTTTTTGTATTTTCAGAATAACTGTTTGTGAAAATTGGACATTTTGTTCAATGTAATCATTGACATAGTGTCCTAATTGAAAGACAAGGGGTTAAAAATAACAATCCCATTTTGTATGACAAGGAGTCTCTTATTGATATATAATAAAATACATTTTAATTTATTCTATTGCGTTATCCAATGTTGTTATAAAATGTTCCACGACTGATTAAATACATGGATGATTAAATATTATAATGAAGCGATGTGAAATCTGATAATATAACAAATTAATCCAAACTTTATATACAAATTCATTAATCAAATATTAATTTATATCAATATTGTTATAAAATGTGTCAATTTTTCAATGAATAATGAATTTAAAAATTACAATAATTGCACCATTACTAGTCGATTTCTCCAAAAAAGAGAAAACATCTTACAAAAACATGAGTGCATCCATAACATCAAAACGCATTGGCGCTTTAGTTTAAATAAAAGCACCGCGACGTCTTCTTTTAGCATAATTGGTGCATTTTTTGAAAATGACATCACCACGACTTTCAAGTCATCAAGAACTACTATTATTTTTAATTTTTACCCCAATGCAGTGTAAGTCTTAACGCATGAGTTCTTTCATAGAGCTAACACCCCCCCACTCTACAAAATATTATTTCCATTCCCGGTGCACTATTAAAATTAACAATACGAATACCTCTATATAACAAAGAGATTGGTGTGTTTCTACAAACAATACATGTTGATGCTACATGCTTAAGAGAAAGAATCGATACGTCAAATAATTTTTGTGTGCATCAGAGTCACTCCTTCATCAAAAAACGACCATGGCTTTTTTTTATATAAACACCAGTGTGGTATATTTTTCGAGCTTTGGTGCACTTTGAGTTGAACGTAGCGGGGATTTTTTTATTGTAAGAACTTGATTGGTTTACAGTTCATGTGTTTTTATTCTTTGAATAAAATGCTTTGGTGCTTTTAATTGTGTATGAAGCTCGATTCCTTTCTATTAGTAGCGCACCAGAGCTTCTTGTTCCATAAAGCACACTGGAAAAAAATAACATCTGCTAAAACCTTTGGTTGCCCAGATTTTTTTAGTTGTGATGAAGATTCATTATAAGCTCCACTAAAAAAATTGTTCCCACAATGGATGTTTTAGAGAATGTTTTTTGACATTTTTTGCCAATTTTATAACAATAAAAATCTCGGTAATAAACTCCACTAGAAAATATTTTCCTTGTAGTGTAGAACATATCTTTGTATTCATTGAAGTTTTCCATGTGAATGTAGTTCATTTTTCTTTATTTTCTGCATTATATTTGTTTCATGCATAAATAGAATATAGATAACTAACAAATTCAGAATCTAAAGAAATTTAAACTTCATGGTATGGATTTCGATTTACTTTTATTAGATCTATTATTATGATCAATCTAGAATAATATTCATCGTAATTTAAAAATAATATCTCCTTCATGTAAATTTAAACTCTAGACTCTAACAGTTGGCGAGAGCCTTCAAAGAAGCCATAATTGAAAACAACAAAGCAAAAGAAGAATTTTTTTATGACACGGAGCATCTAATGAAGGCATATATGACTAATCAATCCTTTAAGGAAGAAACACCATATGGACAGTAACCCAATTTGATTAAAGTACAAGAGGAAGACACAAGAATATTTGAACTAATTAATCCCACTAGTATGAGAATAGTAGAATAATTTATTGGGTTGTAACCTTACAAGACGAAAAGTAGAGAAATGGTAGGTTAAACAAAGCATGTGGCTTTATTTTATGGTGTCATGAAGGGGTATGATGAGAAAAAAATGAGAGAAGCAGCAATAAAAAGGCATGATGGTGTAGCACGATACCCAAGAGAACAATTAATGTACAAAATAACTGAGCACTAGAGACTCACTAACTACAAAGGCATTTACTTGATCAAAGATGGAGGCTAAAGAGTCAGAAGTCATATTAGAACATTTTATACATGTATCTTCATATATAGTTGTGGCTATTTGGTCTAATTTACCTATGCATACCATTATGTATGATTGATGCACAATAAGAATACTTCTACGATAGTAGAAACCCATGATGTTGTTTTACAATTTGTTAGAATAAGCAAGGATTTGATGGTGGAAGAGATGTTGGGAGGCCTTTCAGGCCCTTCTAATAGTCATCATACATTACACATTAGACATTAAATAGTTTTGTTAATGTATATCTAAAAGAGGATAAATGTAGAAATTAAAATCATTGAATGATTAGTTGGATTGGATACAACCACCTCATCCATCTCATTATTGTATCAATACTCGTGAGGATGAAATTATAGCTTGGTTCATCAACCTTACCACAGTTATCTCTCTTCTCTTGAGTTATATCTATTTTCTTACTGTACTTCCCCTAAGGTACTTTTTTTCCATGAATTCCCAATAATATAGAAGATTAAATTAATACTCTTATTTCATAATTGAGAAAAAAATCGCAGTGCATAGCCTTGACATTCTAGTTAGGTCTTTCGCATATCAAGTTTTCCTAGAGTACATATTGTGTTCATATTGTGGATGGTGTGACATGAATGGTCTCCTTAATTTAAAATTTTTAACCTAATTCAGTAATTTCATGTTAAAGTAACAAATATTGAGTCTACAATTTTAGGCATAATTCTGTATAGTGAAAAAAAATAAAATTATGAGATATGTTTTGATGAACTAATCCAATGCAATATCCATGGAAGTTTACACATCACTCAACTACACCCTTATGTGCTAGAATTTTCATTGGTTGTTATTTCCTAAATTTCTATAAGTATTTATCATGTTGGCCATCTTATCTATTTCATAAGTCGAGTCCTTTCCAAGGATTCATAAATTACAAAGAAAATTTGAAATTGGAGAAAAACAATATATTAATATGGGAAAGAAAGAGAAGAAATTCATGACCTTGGTGTAATATCTTGAGTTAAAGGTTTGAATAGTGTTTGACATTAACCTCCTTTCTCAGAAAAATTCTATTCAAAGTTCAAAATTTAGTGATTGTCCCTATAAAAAAAAATATTGAAGAATACAAATTGAGAATATCACTTAGTAACATCTCTATTGTTATTATATACATCATGTTATTTTATTACCATTAAGTTTCTTCATTATTTAACATTGCTATTTTATTTTTTCCATTTATTCCTCATGTAACTATTGAAATGTCATTCTTCATAATATTCTCTTTTATCATATATGATATTTATAAATGTCATATAATAAAATCCATCTAAAGCATGATGACCATAATCTAAATTTAATAGAATTGTTAACCACTCACAATAAAATGGATTAATTCTTAACTCCTAATGTATCAAATGTTGATAAGGATATGATTATTAAAATGCAAATATTTCCTCAAATATTATCCAATAAAAAAATAATGAAAATAAAAAATTAATATATAATTTAACATATAATAGGAATTATGAATATTTATTATTCTTTAAAAACAATTCTAATAACGTGTAATATATAATTTAAAATTTTTAAAATTTATTGTCAATTAAAATCAGTTTTGATAGGCTAATAAATATTTATTTTTTTAATTCTAATTCTACTTTTGAATTCAACTGAAGATTAAAAAAAATGTACATATAAAAATTGTCAAAATTTCATGATATTAAAAAAACATAGTAACTACATATTCTTGATTAAAATCTTTTTATTTTTCTTTAATTAAAATTTTGAACAATATATTATAAAGAAAAATATTAAAATTATTTTTTTAATATAATAAATATTTTAATAATAAAATGAGTAAAGTATATATAAAAAAAATTGCAATTACCATCCCAAAAAATGAAGTGCCTACATTACATGTCTATATGGTTAAATATATATTTTGTAAAGAAACTTGAATATAGAGTATCACACCTTCTTATTAGTCCCTGCTGCCTGCGGCATGGCAGGGACTATTGTAATTGATTTTGGGTTTTTTATTAGTGCCTGCAGGAAAATGAAATCGAGCCATTTAACTTAATATAAAGTTTTAAAAACAGTTTTCTGCCTGCTGCCTGTAAGAACCAATCTGCAATTTGGAGGTCTTATTTGGCCTCATATCAAGGCTAGACCTATCGAAACTTAGGTTAAGTGTAACTTGATTCCTCTTGATTCCTATTTTTCTAGTTCCCATTGAATAATGCTAGCATTAGTTAGTAAGCATAAAATGTTTGGACAATTTCCACAAAGAATTTTTATCAAAATCTGCATGCATGTTCCACTTGTCTTGTGATCTGCCATAGGTTTTGCTTAGTGCCATAGGTTTTTCTTTCCAACCTTTCCAAAGAGTAGGGCAGCGGTCGAAGAATAGGACCAGGTTTTCTTACAGCGGAAGGAGCACAGAAGTCTGGAATGCTCCATGGAGTGGTAGGCCTCCTCTAGTTATAAACATAACCCCAAATACTTCTGCTTCACCTTCCTGACGCGACAGCCCTGAACAGAGGGGGGATAGCTATGACCTGGAACGAAGATCGGGTAGATTTGCTTACCGATGGACTCACTGTGAGGCCTTGTAGGGAATCCACTGATGGAGATCCACGAATAAGGCCTGTGGTGCCGTCCGTTGCCAGAGCTGAGCTCAGTCAAAGAAATAGCGATGGCTATGAACAATGGCAATGGAATTAGCAAGGGTGTAGGAAAATCATTACCCCTATGAAGTCCACATGTTCCAGGTAGGGCTACATTGGCAACAACAAGAATGAGTTCTGTATGGTAACCAGCTTCCATACCCCCATACCCGAGTGAGGCCTCACTCATTCCCCTTCACTCTCATCCGATGCCTAGAGGTATTTCTGATTCTTGGATGGGTTTGGTGGGTGGGTATAAGTGAATTCCCTATTTCTCCAGGGGATCACCCTTTATCCAAACAAAGACTACAGAGGCGAACCCAATTGCATCACCAACATTCCTGCCAATTTCTAATCTAGTTCTACCAGATGCAGATAAAGATCCAACACCCGTTGATTGATAACCAGGAATCGGTTCTTTGGGCAATCAGTTCCCTCTTTGTTTTTTTTCTGTATATCTTTGATCTATCAGCTGTATACAAAGAACACTAGTCCTCTATAAACTCTATAAGAAAAAATGAAGGTGGGCCACCTCTACATAGGACTCTTCAGGTCATGGCTATCGATCTCTAGGGGAAGACTATGCATGGATCTCTTCAGGAGTCTGAAGGTAAGAGAAATCCTTTGTAAAGAGTGAAACCTCTAAATGACTTGTGTCTGGATCTGTACATGAAATTTCTTGTTGTGTCCCTACAACTGGTAGCCAGAGAGAAGAGTACTGGGTTATGGCCGAAGATTGGGACAGAGAAGAAAGGCTATGGGTAAAGCCAAGAGCAGTGGGAATCTGACCTTACACCTTCTCTTACCCCACCACAGACAACATTGTATAGAGGTTGCTATGGAGCTGGCCAACCCTAGATGCAAGAAACATCGTGGTATGCCAGGCTAGACACTATTGTATAGGGGCGCTTCAATGGTTTGACTGAAATCCAGCACGCCACAAACCCTTATCTAGAGGCACATGCGGACAGATATAAGGGAAGGGCTTCAAATATAGAATTATCAATAAATTCATGGGAGAGGTGAAGAAGCAGGTGAGATCAGCCAACCAATCATGCTAGGGTTGCTCTACTGGTAACAGACAGTTGCTATGTGAGCTCGCCACCACCTTTCTTTGGGGAAGAGACACCCAACAGTGCAAAGAACCCAAGGCAACGGTCAATGTTGTTACTATTGAGGCCAGCAGTGGAAAGAACCAAGCTTCCTGATTCATAGTATTCATCAACTCAGTCCAGATGGACAATATTGTGGCATAGGTGGATCAATTCCTTCATTACTTCACATCCCTATAAATAATTTGGTTTCCAATTCTGTTTCTAGTGGTAGCATTGCAGAGGATGTTGTTGTTGCTTTTGTTGTCATGTGTAATATGGATTATTAATGATCATTAGTTTCACTGAGTCAGTAAAAACGTCTCTGTAAAGACTTTGGTATCCAATTCTATTTTGGTCATTACTTTCACTCATCAGTAAAGTTCCAGGTTAACTGTAGAAGGATATCTGTCTACTAGTTTTTTTGTCAACGGTTTCATGGTATTATATGCCTGCATGGTATGCAAGCATATTCAAACTTCCAATGACATTGCTTCCAACTATGATAAACTCAAGCATCTTTATGGGAATGATACTTCTACTGCATGTACAAGTTGATGATCGAGAATTATTTTGATAAGTCAATTTGTATGCTGCCATTGAGAATTCTGTGAGGTAATTTGGTCTGTTGTTGCCAGATGATTCACTGCATAACCGTTTATGGTTTCGGAGGCTGAAATATGTCGTTTTGATTGGATTTATTTCAATGGTGTCTCTTGACACCACCTTTTGGTTTCTCATAAATTTCAACCCTGTTCTGATTGCTGGTTTTTAAGCATGTTTCTCTCCTTGCAAGGTTGTGTAGGTGTTTTTCTTACTTGTAAATTGCTTGTTACCTATATTTTCCAGGTTTTGACTTGATCAAGGGTTTTAGAGAATCTTCCAATTGATGACTATGTCTAATGAGAAATTAAGTGACTGGAGCATTTTTTGGTAGAGATTTGTTTGAAATTATAGCTATTAAAAATATCAATTAATGTCGTTGTTTTTAACGATTGAATATTTGGATTGAATTTATTTATTTTTATCTTCATGTTTTATACATCGAAATAAAAGAATCGAAAATATGACTAGAATAGATCATTATTGCTGCTTGGTGGATCTCCTTAGCCTTGCTTCATGCCTGTATGAAGCTCTAGACTTTGTTAACCAAATGCCAGTAAAACCTAATGGTGCAGTGTTGGCATATGTAATATGTCGCAAACTACCTTTTTGAGTTGGATCCAAAGAATGGTGCAGATTCTGTAACTTTGTCAAACATCTATGCAGCCGATGGCCATTACAATCGCCTACAAAACATCATGAAAATGACGATAAAGGGCTTATAAACAAAATTTCTAGGCAGATAAAGGAGGCATCGTATTTTCCAGCCACGAAATTTGTTGTCCATGATATTGAACAGGAGCAAAAGGAAAATATTCTCTTTCACCAAAGTGAGAAACTTGCAATTTCATTTGGGATTATAAATACATTTGGGAAAAATTGATGAATAATCCCTACTTTTTGTTAGGAACCCGCGGTCAAAAAATAGAAGATCCAACCAAATCTATTTAACCCATATCATAGTAGAGACCCAGATTCTAGGAAAATAATAAGCCCCATTACACTAGATTAGGTAGTGTTATTCAATCACCCTAAATTCTATTTATTTCTGAATTATGAAATTCGAACTTCCATACTCACTGTTATAGCAAGCAAGCCTAGGATGTAGAACCTGCTTTCTCTATCTTGTTGATCAAATAATGAATAGCCCTATACAGATTGTGCTATAATAATTGCATCAATCTCTTCTATTTCGTAGCAAGGTCATCAAACGTGGAACTAATCTTGCTTTTTATCCTGATGTTTTATTATGACTTATTATGCTCATTTTGACTTGTTCACTTGTTATGGAATTACAACACTAAAAGCAGGGAACTGTTTCCAATACAATCATCTCTAACATGATATGCTGGTGATGTCTTTATCATTCTGAATAGTCATTACAATTGGATAATACGTGAGTGCTAAGTATTTATCCAAGATGTTTATAACATTTGATGGTGGTAGCTCTTTATGACATAAGAATAATTATCTGACAACCATCTCCACCTGAATAGTCATTGTAATTGGATAAGACGTGAGTGCTAAGTCTTTATACAGGCTGCTTATATCATCTGATGGTGGAAGCTCTTTATGACATAAGAATAATTATCTAACAACCATCTGCACAATCCATTTTCGACAAAAACGCTCTTTATGACATAAGAATAATTCTATGACACTCATATGCACAATCCATTTTTGGAAAAAACCCTTATCGCTACGGAACAATCTCTTGATTTCAACTTCCTACTGCATGATTGCTTTTCGGACTTTCCATAAGCTACAAAATTAAGTGTGATGGTTGTAGCATTTACTATTAAGAGTCCTATCGTCTGACACCTTAGTCCATTAAACACTTATTACTGCTACGTTGCCAATGGAAATGGGCCCTATGAATCAACCCACATACTGAGATGTATTTTCATTATGCTCCATCCAACAGAATATACAACAACTACAAGAGCAAGAACAAAAGCAGGGAATCAAAAGAAGAAAGGTACCTCCGAATCATATAAACACCTGTTGTATATATTAAGCATATTTACTTATTTTTATAGCTTCATTTTTATAATGCCACTATAAGTAGAGAAGTTCTTATGTTTCTGTTTCTTGAAATTGTCTTGCAAAAATACTAAATTGTTGCACTGATTTTGGTAACATAACCGTGTTTGGCATTTGGCCAATATTTCTATTTAATATTTTCTTAGTTTTTCTCATCATGCAGATGCCATGGACGTAACAGACAGCCAGTAAAGGCATCGTATTGGCCTTCTATTGCAAATTCATATATGGCAGCATGGAATATCAATGCTTCTCTGTATACCCATCTGTTCTATGCCTTTGCATATCTGGATGAGAATACATTTACTGTGACCGTGGCTCTAGAAGATGAACAAATATTGGAAGGATTCTCTGGAACAGTGCAGGAAATCAACAGTTCAGTCAAGACACTAATTTCCATTGGTAGTGGTTTAAGCAATGCAACTGTGTATTCAAACATGGTAGGCAATTCTACATACATGAAGAGCTTTATAGACTCCAACATTGCATTGGCTAGGCAACATGAATTCCATGGCCTGGATCTAGATTGGGTGTTTCTTGAGAATATTGTTGCCATGATTAAATTAGGGCTTTTGTTGGGTCAATGGAGGGAAAGAATACATGACGAATCCATGGCCATAGGCTTGGATCCTTTGCTCTTGACCGCTAGGGTGTATTTCTCTGAGCATTTTTTCAATGAAGAGGTCAGGGGATACCCCATCAAACCAAGGCATGAATGATTTATACAATTTATAAGTTTTCTATTTCTGTAGTATGAACCTGTGGAAGTTTTCAAATTTAAGGGGTTTTTTATAGTAGTTGAATCCTTCACAAAGACTTACATATATTACAATTATTGAAAAACTGCATGATGATTAATCCTCCTATGACATATCAAAATGAAATTTAGATGGATATATACTATGTTCTAGTATATATATTGAGATTTAGATGCATATATACTATATGCTAGTATCTATGTTCATTTTAACTAAAAACAAATAATTCATAGCTGATATCACCATAATCACTCTGTTGATGAATTTGAGGTGTTCTGTGTGGGAAATGTGAGTAGCTTCAAAAACATGGGATGAATACTGTGAATATGGCAAAGAGATTAATCATGGAGGTATGGGAGAAAAATTCTCTCCTGCTCCTGCTCCCTCTCCATCAACACATCGTCTATGTGGGCCCTTCATCTTTTTTTTCTTGCAAGCATTATTCTTTTGTTTGTATCATCATGTCCAGGTATTGTATTATTGCTAAAGAAACATGTCGACCTGTGGGCAACCAAGAAGGACACAAAAATCAGCAACATCTCACTGATTGGGCAACCAAGAAAAAGCGTACTCTTTCATTGGAAACATCCAAGAATAGAAAAGAGGGAAACATCTGAAAAACTAGGAAAGAAGGAAACATCTAAAATATATTGGCTTTATCTAATAATGCATTTTGATTTTATCTTTTGTAAATAATAAGAAATAAAGAGAATGATTGAATTGTTTATAAAATGCTCATCTCTTCTTCATAATAAAGACTGTGGTATTGTTTCCAGAGCTGTGTTATTCCTGTTTTCGTGTTTATATTATGTTTTTCAGATCTGCAAGTAGATCAATTGGTATCGGAGCACAAGATCTTGGAAGCCATCCACCTGTTCGAAATTTTTTTGTTTTGTTTTGTTTTAAAGGGTCATACATTTCAATCCATTTGGTGGATGAAAATCATGCCGCCCCGTCAAGAGCGACAAGATCCCTCCACTGCAGACTCGCCAGTAAATGATTTAGCTAGGGCTTTTCAAGAGCTAATTACGCTGCAACAACAACAATGCCCTCCAGGGAAAATGCATCTTGATACACGCTTTCAACTGCCTAAATTCTCAGGGCAAATGAATGGTGAGACTGTTGATTCTTGGCTCCACAGTCTCTCCAACTATTTCAGAACCTGTCCAACAATGGAAGAGGAGATGAAACTTCAGATCCCCGGTCTACAATTGGAAGGCCTAGCAAAAACATGGTGGGATACTCATCTTGAGAATAAGTCCTTGGTTGTCGAACTTGGAGAACAAGCCGAGACCAGATCAACGCCTATCACATCTTGGAATCTATTTTGCGAGGCCTTACGAGAACGCTTCTATCCTCCAGGATATATCAAAAATCTCCTTGCCAAATGGTTACAACTTCGACAACTACCCAATCAATCAGTGCAAGCTTACATTGATATCTTCTGCAAGTTGCGCATTCAACTCCATATCTACGATCCCGAAGAGGTACTAATTATCAAATTTAATTCTGGTTTGCTAATGATTTTTCGACACGAAGTTGAGTTGTTTGATAGTGCTTCATTAGACAAGGCCTTTATTCGTGCCCTGGCTATGGAACGTAAAGTGGGTACTCCAATTCGATCCCATCAACCCAGAAATGGTCCATCTCCCTCTGGTTCTTCTAATGTCATCTTTGCCTCATCCCCCACACCTCACAATACCCCCTGGTGTACTTTTCATAAGACCAATTCACATGCTTCTGCAGATTGTCGAGTACTGAAAAATCTACACCCTGACAAGACTCTTTTTACAGAGGTGGAGCAACCAAATGCCACTGCCCAACTTCCAACTATTTCTCTTGAAAATCCTACCAAAGTGGACCCCTCTCTCATCCTCATGACTGCTAATGCAACAAACACCTCTGTTACGCCTTTGTTTACCCATAATTTTCAAATCAAACATGAGTTGGCCACACTTATTCTTGACAATGGGAGTTAAAAGAATCTTGTGGCCCAGGACTTGGTTGAACGCCTTTGCCTTCCCACCACTCCTCACCCACACTCGTATCAGCTCGGCTGGGTCCAAAAGGACGGTCCTCGTCTTACCATCTCCCAATGTTGTGCTGTCGCCTTTGCTATTGGACCTTTCCGTGATACTGTGGTATGTGATGTTTCTCCTCTCGATTGTGCCGATTTATTGCTAGGCATTCCATACCAAGAGGCTAGACACGCTGTTTATCATGCTACAGATCACCAATACCACTCGCAACACGATGGGCGCACCTATGTGCTCACATCCTCAGCGAGCTCATCAACTCAACCTTCTATTGGCAAAGCTCCCATTATGAGAGTCAATTTAAACCAAGGTGTTTCTTCGTGCTTGGTTCGTCCTATCAAGCCAGACAACCTCACCAATCCAGTGCCTCCTACAATGGATCCTCTACTCCAAGAATTTGCAGATGTATTCACCCAACCCATAGGGTTGCCTCCAGCATGCTCTGTTGAACACCACATCGACCCAACCCATAGGGTTGCCTCCAGCATGCTCTGTTGAACACCACATCGATCTTATTCTTGGTGCTTCCTTACCCAATACCCCATCTTATCGCCTTGATCCTCGAGAGGCAGTGTTTCAGCCAAGTGCACCCTCTGAGATGCCACTGGCAATCACCCCTTCTGGGTCTGCACATCAACAACAGAAACAAAAATCAGCTCCTCATTTTATACACTCCATTTCTCAACGCCAAGTTCAAGTAACTGGTGCTTCGCAAGCAGCCCAAGATCGTGCCAAACAGAGGCTTGACAAGCAGCGAACACCCTTGTATTTTCAACCTGGAGACCATGTGTGGCTCTGGTTGGACAAGCAACGCTTCAAGGGCCAGCGTCATAAGCTGCACCCTCTGCGATATGGCCTATATACTGTTCTGGAACGCATTGGAGAAAATGCATATCGCTTGGACTTGCCTTCCCAGCTTGGCATCCACAATGTTCTTAATGTTAATAATCTCAAATTATTTGAACCACCTCTCCTTGAGGAATCTGTTACAATTTATCATCTGGTTGATAATATTCCAGATTTTCAGCCTCCTCTGCTCAAAGATACAATTCTGGACTTCAAGAAACGAAATACAGGACATCAGCCATACTACTCATATTTGGTTGGTCGGAAGGGACACACACCAACGCAGGCAAAATGGATGACTGCAGAAACATTGCAACGCACTTTCCCTTAGTTGGTGGAGGAAGCCGGGACGCTTCCTGATCTAAACAGGGAGGAATTGGGCAACCAAGAAGGACACAAAAATCAGAAACATCTCACTGATTGGGCAACCAAGAAAAAGCGTACTCTTTCATTGGAAACATCTAAGAATAGAAAAGAGGGAAACATCTGAAAAACTAGGAAAGAAGGAAACATCTAAAATATATTGGCTTTATCTAATAATGCATTTTGATTTTATCTTTTGTAAATAATAAGAAATAAAGAGAATGATTGCATTGTTTATAAAATGCTCATCTCTTCTTCATAATAAAGACTGTGGTATTGTTTCCAGAGCTGTGTTATTCCTGTTTTCGTGTTTATATTCTTTTTTTCAGATCTGCAAGTAGATCAACCTGTAACAGGATTCCAGTTCTTTATGTAACTTTCTGTATTTTTCTCAGGATCAATACAGTCATGCTATGGTTTCATAACTTGCTTTCTTGTCTGAAAAAAAATTATTAAAACCAACTCAGTTCTCTCAAGAATTTCCCATTGACATTTACCTCAGGTCCTCATCACATCGTACCAATGACCACTGCTCATGCCTTTTTTCTGATTTCAAATTTACAGGTTTCACAATTTCAAATTTATAGTTTTCAAAATTTGAAGACTAATATAAAATAATTGTACCAACTATGTACCAACCATGCATTCTGCAATTTTTCTAATTTCAAATTTACAGGTTTCATAGTTTCAAATTTACATACACAATTTTTTTAGGATTTTACCCTCAATTTATATCATGTTACTGTACTCTAGTCATGACAAGTTTTGTAATTAAATGCCATAGTTTCATAACTTACTTTCTTGTCTGAAGAAAAATTATGAAAACCAATTCAGTTCTCTCTAGAATTCTCCATTGACATGAAGTGAACTAAGCGATCTATAAGTCTTCAGCTAGATGTATAGTCACAACAACAACTAAGTAAAAGGCACCACCACAGTAGATGATGAGTAATCGAGCAATTAGCCTACTCATGAATAGCCATAGATATAAAATCGACTGGGGATATACCTAGGGCTACGCTATGATATCTAAGGGATACAGTGATAAGCCATAAGCGGATCAACTTCAAAAAAGCCTGTTAAGGTATAGGCAAGAGAACTTGCATTATATCTTATATTATCCAAAGTTTCTAGTTTCCACTTTCAAAAAAGATTGGAATTCCTTTGAAGCCTGTAACATTTTGCGTCAGAAGCGTCCGTTTGAATTGTTTACCGGACTCTTGATTTAGTCGAGGCAAGTAAAATTGGCAGGGTTTTTGGTTTTTGTTTACATCGCTAAAGGCAGGGACTAGCTGCCTTTAGCAGCAATCCTTGTTAAACATGCAACCATATATATTTGAAAATAAGCGTATATTTAATACATCTACAACCCCATATATATATATATATATATATATATATATATATATATATATATATATATATATATTTGAAAATAATCATATATGTAATACAATTAAACATTTTTAGAAAATAATTCTTCGATTTGGTTGATTGAGTAGCTCCTAAGTTGAATTCCCAATAACTCCTCAACTCTCAAATCATATATCTTATACCTTGGCAAGGCCAACTCTTGAACAAATTAAACACCCATATATACTAAACGACTTTACTATTTAAACCATTTTCAGAGGTTCTTTACGGGTTCATTATGATGGTGAGAAGGATTTTTGAGATTGCCTAAATTTGTTGATTCTTCATACAACCTCTTTTTTTGGGGGGAGGGGGGGGTAAGGGGTATGTGGTGCAAACTCATACTAATAATTGTTGAAGTGCTAACGCAATGAAATCTATATTATTGTCCTCTAATCCATATTTCACAATAAATTCTCTTGGTGTTACTCTTGTCTAAGTCCGTGTCATTATGTGTTGGTAGATTATTCTCCTCATAATTTTGAAGATTAATAAAAAACTTTCTACCCAATGCTTTTCAAATACTCCCGAGCTTTTAATGCTCACATTTCAAATACTCCCCTGAGCTTTTAACGCTCACATATCAGTTGCTGGCACTTCACAGATCTTTCCTTCTATTGCATACGTAGCTGTCTTCCACAACCTCGAATTACAAAGATTTTGTAACATTATTTTTAAAGAGGAGTCGTACCAACCTGCCAATTGCCATCATAAATTTAGGTATCATATCAACAGTGTATTCTCTACTAGATTCGAGATTGGCAAGAGGGTTATTGTCAGAACTTCTTCCAAAGCCGGAAGTGATCAGGGGAATTATATTCTCCTCCATTTTAGTCATTTCTTTCCACGTGAAGAACCTTCAGCTAATCCACATAAAGGATACTGCTGACGATGCATTCTTTCATGCCATTTCCCAACACTATCACATAGTATTCCTCCCTGATGACCCTCTAAGAAAATTTACGGACCAAAATTGTAAGATTTGATATGTGATAAAAAAATAACATTCACCCAAACCTCTATCGAGCTTCCACGTTGTTCTGCTTGTCATAACGTAACACGCAATCAATTTAACGAAGGTTCGAAAGACAAATAACTCTCCTCTCCCTCAGAAGATAAAAAACAAATGCTAATCACCCCTGCTTTGATACAATGAATGTAAATAGAATACACATAAAACACTTCAACTTTAATATTATATATTAAAATCTATATAAATACGAGGGTTATATAGAGTTCTTTCAGTCATTGTAAGATCCACTTTATTCCAAACTTAAAGAGGTGAAGAAAATATGTTAACTTTCTTTAACACATAAAAACCTAATCTAATTATGTAATTATAACATTATTGTAAACATCGGAGTCCAACCATATTTGTGCCATAAATGTATTTATATTTAAATGATCTATAAAATTTACAAGAAAAAACAATAGCTTTAGTGACCGTTTAGATACATAGCTCATAACATTCCATTTCAACCTTAAACAAACACGTCAAGCTATTTCATTCTATAGATATTATTTAATATCTAAAAAAGGGAAAAACAATCATTAAAGGCAGATCCTTCTTTCCACGCCACAACATTTTTCTGAACTCTAAACAGATATACCAACCTAGTTCATTCTCCAATAATAATAAAAAGAACAATCAGTAAACGGAGATCCTAGTTTCCTCACCACAACATATTTATGAATTCTAAACAAACATATCAATTCTGAACTCTAAACAAATATACCAACCTAGTTCATTCTCCAATACAAAAGAAAAGAACATTCAATAAAGGGAGATCCTAGTTTCCTCACCACAAAAGAAAAGAACATTCAATAAATGGAGATCCTAGTTTCTTCACCACAACGTTTGTATGAACTTTAAACAAACATATCAAATCACTTCATTCTCCAACACAAAATGGAAAGGAATATTGAAATATTACTTCAACTATTCAAGTACTATAAGTCGCTTGTTATATTTGTTTGAAGGGCTCTGGCAAAGAGCTGCCTTCTATTTCTAGTGATCAATCAAGATCGGAGTGTGAAGAAAACCTGCAGTCTTTTGAATTTTTGAAAGAACAGAGGATTTCCATTTATAAGCAGAGTATTTGTTTTGTATGTGCGGGAGTTTAAAATTTGAAGGACAATGGTCCCTAGACCACATGGCAGAAATCAATTGAATCACTTAGTCTTGAAGCCTACGTCAGCAGGAAAATTTTCAGACGCGATGTGTTTATGAGGCAGATTGAAATCGTTTTTGCGTCACATTTTGAAGCCCGTACACAAGCCCAAAATCGGATGCAATATGGTTATAGGGTGAATTGAATTCCTCATTGCACGCACAATTCTTTGTGTGACGTCACCCATATTTGTTACGCGAAATGGTTTCGTGCATTCGGGTTAAATGGTGTTTGAAGTCCGGATGGAGTTTCGGTTTTTAAAAGGTTTGATGTTGCACGATCAAAGTTTTTGTTATGTTTTATATTATAGTTTTGTTTTAATGTTTGTTTTTTAATATCGCGCGAACATTCCACACACACACACACACACACATATATATGAGCGCTTTGTAAAAGGAGGCCGGTGGGCCATAGTCACATATAGTTTAGTTTTTAGTTTTTAACTTTATTTCTTTTAAATATAAAGTTGTTTTATGTTTATTTTATATGTTGCGTCATATAAAAGTTAAAGGCGCCCGAGAGTCTTTTTATGGTAATTTTATTTTTACACACAGCAGAGTGTAAAAGTTAGGTAAGCACAACAGTGTGTTTTCAGTTGTAATAGAACAGAGTTTTTAAAGAAAGAGATAGAGTGTAAATTTTATTTCACAACAGTGCATAAAACAGAGTATTTTTAAATACACAGCAGTGTAGTGATTTTTTTGTGAGACAAAGTGTGCTTCTGAGAGAAACAGTGAAGTCTTTGTGTGCATTTTTTCATAGCAGCAGTCACCATTTTGTAATTCGTCTGGCAGAGGAAGAATTGTAAAAGTTTTTTTTTGAGTTAATGAATGGAATAGAAATTTTTCAAAGTGTTGAACTTTTTCTCCAGTGAAGAAATATTTCTTCTCTGTGTTAAAGAGGAGAGTATTACTCTCTCCATTGTTTGTTTTAGAATTCTCAGAAATTCCAACATAGTATCAGAGCTAGTCCAGACTCTTTGAAGGTTAAAGAAGCTGAAGGAAGGAGTTCTTTGTTTTAGAAGTTTCTCCAGCAGTTTGTAGACTCAGCCAAGAAGAATCCAAGGTATTTCTCTATACAAATTTATTGTGTTACTGTTGCAGAACAATCAGTTATTTTAAATACACAGCCAAGTATTTTGAAACATAGTTAAGAGTGCAAGAATGGCTGGAGCTAGCACTAGCATGGGTATTGGAAATACCCAGCTCCCACAATTTAATGGGAAAAATTATGACTACTGGTCAATAACTATGAGAGCTTTATTTGCTTCCCAATATTTATGGGAACTTGTTGAGGATGGCTTTTATGAGCCAACAGATGAAAATGAGCTTGATGAGGAACTGCTGAAGAGCAATAAGAAGGACTCAAGAGCCCTCTACTTTTTGTATCAAGCACTGCATGAGAGTTTGTTTCCAAGGATAGCAGCAGCCAAGAGATCCAAAGAAGCATGGAAAACTCTCAAGACAACCTATCAAGGCATGGAAAAAGTGAAGACAACAAAACTTCAGTTGCTGAGGAGAGACTTTGAGACTCTCTGTATGAAGGAGTCAGATAACATTGACTCATTCTTCACTCATGTGATTGGAATGGTCACATAGATAAGGTCTCATGGAGATACTCTTGAATAAAAGAGGATTGTGGAAAAACTCTTGAGGAGTCTACCCTCAACATTCAATGTGATTGTCACCACCATAGAGGAGACTAAGGATCTCACAAATTTTTCAGTGGATGAACTACATGCATCATTGATGACCCATGAGCAGAGATTGGGTAGAAGTGAAAAATCATCTCTAGAGCATGCCTTTAGGACCCAGATGTCTTTTGGAAGAGGAAGAGGGCAAAGCAGAGGAAACAAGAGAGGAAGAGGTAGAAGCCAAAACAGAGTTGGAAGAAATAGTCCAACAAATTCTCAAGGAAGCGACAGCAATCCAAATCAGCATCAAGGCCAAGGCAGCAACCAGTAAAGTGGTCAGCAGAATGCTCAAGGAAAAAGGTATGATAATTCCAATGTCCAATGTCACTATTGTAAAAAATATGGACATTATGCTAATGAATGTAGAAAGAAGCAACATGATATGGGAAATAGAACAAATGAAAATCTTACTAGAGAAAATATTAGCCAAGACAAATTATTTCTAGCTTGTAATATCGCTGAAGAAAGGAATGAAGATTTATGGTTTCTAGACTCTGGTTGTAGTAACCATATGACAGGAAACATAGCAATGTTTTCTATGTTAGATGAGAGTGTAAAGTCACAAGTCACACTAGGAACTGATAGCAAAGTCTATGTTATGGGAAAAGGAGATGTAAATGTTTTAACAAGGAAAGGTGAAAATAAATCCATAGCAGATGTCTATTATGTTCTATGAATGAAGTGTAACCTCTTAAGTATTGGACAACTTGTTCAAAAGGGGTACAATGTCTTTTTTGAGGATGATGTTTGTACCATCATGGATAAACCACCCATCAAACAATGTATTGCTGAAATGAAGATGACAAGGAACAAGATGTTCCCTCTCAGAATGAGAGGAGATTTGAAAAATGAGGAAGAGATAGCAGCAATGACACAAGAGGCTTTCCAAAGTGAACCAAAAGATGACAATTGGTTGTGGCACTTGAGATTTGGACATCTCAACTTTAGAGGTCTTAACTTGTTGAATAGAAAAGGAATGGTAAGAGGTTTTCCATTGATAGAGAAACCGAACAACCTTTGTGAAGGTTGTATCTTGGGGAAACAACACAAAGAAAGTTTTCCTTCCGGGAAAAGAATAAGGGCAAATGCACCCTTAGATATTTTCCACTCATATTTGTGTGGACCGATGCAAACTCCATCACTTGCTAGCAGCCATTATATGCTAACATTCATAGATGATTTTACAAGAAGAACTTGGGTTTACTTTTTGAAAAACAAAAGTGAAGTGTTTGAAAGATTCTTCAATTTCAAAGCACTTGTTGAGAACCAAAGTGGGCTGCATATCAAAGTCCTAAGGACTGATAGAGGAGGTGATTATATCTCTAAATATTTTCTACGTTTTTGTAGAGAAAATGGAATCCATAAGCAATTTACAACTAGATATACTCCACAGCAAAATGGAGTAGATGAAAGGAAGAATAGAACCACAATGGACATGGTAAGGAGTATGTTAAAGGCAAAGCATTTGCCTAATGATTATTGGGTTGAAGTTGTAAATTGTGCAACATAAATTTTGAATAGGTGCCCTACAAAAGCAGTTATGAACAATGTTTCGGAAGAGGCATGGAGTGGCACAAAGAAAGGTGTCACACACATAAAGGTTTTTGGAAGTGTGGCTTACACACACATTCTGGATCAGCTAAGGAATAATTTGGACAACAAGGGGGAGAAATGTATTTTCGTTGGATACAGTGAGGAATCCAAAGCTTATAGGTTGTACAACCCATCCACCAAGAAGTTTATTATGAGAAGAGATGTTCAGTTCATTGAGGAGGAAGCTTGGGATGGAAGCATAGAGAAAATAGTGAATGTTAAACATTGTTGATCTCATGATGAAAATGATGATGAGTTGGCTGAAATATATCCCCAAACATTAGCACCAACACAAGGGAAACAAGGCACACCGTTGATGAGAAATGAAAGTGCTTCTCCAAGCACACCACAAAGAAGAAATTCAAGTGCTTCTTCAAGCATTTGTACACCTAATGAAAGAGGTAAGAAGTTCATAAATTTGAATGACATTTATGAACACGAGGCAACAAATGAAGGTATGAATTCTTTGTATGCTTTATATTGTCATGTTGATGACCCTATCCACTTTTAAGAAGCTATTAAAGATAAGAAATGGATAGAAGCTATGGATGAGGAGCTTAATGCCATAGAAAGAAACAAGACTTGGGATTTGGTTGAACTCCCAAAAGGTAAAGATGTCATTGGAGTTAAATGGGTCTACAAGAGCAAGAGTAATGTTGAAGGAAAAATAGAGAGACACAAGGCAAGACTTGTTGTCAAAGGTTATAAGCAGAAGCATGGGATATACTATGAGGAAAATTTCACACCAGTTTCTAGAATGGAAACCGTGAGAGAAGTGTTGTCCATAGAAGCACAAAACAAGGTGAAATTTTACCAAATGGACGTGAAGTCAACATTCCTAAATGGAGTGTTAATGGAAGAGGTTGACATTGAACAACCTCTCGGCTATGAAAATAAAGGCCAAGAGCACAAAGTGTGCAAGTTGAAGAAAGCTCTTTATGGGCTAAAGCAAGCACCAAGAGCGTGGTATTGTAGGATAGATTCCTATCTACTAGAAAATGGATTTGAAAAGTATGAGGGAGAACCCACTCTCTACATCAAAGAAAAGGATGGTAAAATGTTGATTGTGGTTTTATATGTTGATGATGTTATTTTCACAGGTAATGATGATTAACTTATTGAAAATTTTAAAATAGTCATAAAAGAAGAATTTGAAATGACTGACATGGGTTTGTTGAAATACTTCTTAGGAATAGAAGTAGAACAAGATGAAAATGGGATTTTTATCTCACAGGAAAAATATGTTAATGAAGTGCTGGAAAGATTTAATATGTAGGAGAGAAAAGCACTAATCACTCCCATAGTGATGGGATTAAAACTTAGCAGAGAGGACAGCAACAAGGATTTTGATCCTAGCTTGTACAAGAGCATAGTTGGTAGCCTCATGTATTTGACTCCAACTAGGCCGACATAATGCATGCTGTTAGTTTGATTTCCAGATTCATGGAGAAGCCAAAGGATGCACATTGGCAGGCAATGAAGAGAATTCTGAGGTTTGTTAAAAGAACCAAAAGTATGGCATTTTATATACTGCTTCAGAATGTTCAGATTTAGTTGGATACACTGAAAGTGATTGGGCTGGAAATGCAAATGATCGGAAGAGCACTTCTGGTTATGCTTTTCACATGGGTTCAAGAGCCATTTCATGGGCTTCTAAAAAACAACATATTGTAGCAATGTCTACAGTAGAGGCAGAATATGTGGCAGCTACAATAGCAGCGTGTCAAGCAATTTGGATGAGGAGGATGCTAAGAATTTTGTGCCAAGAGCAGGCAAAAGGAACAGTGATTTTTTGTGACAATAGCTCAGCTATTGCATTATCTAAGAATTCTGTGTTTCACAAGAGAACGAAACACATTGACACAAAGTTTCATTACATTAGGGAATTGGTAAACAATGGAGAAATTATTGTAGAACACTGTAGAACTCAGGAGCAATTTGCAAACATTCTGACCAAGCCATTGGGACAGAAAAATTTTGAATTTTTGAGAAAATGCCTAGGTATGATTGATAACCTAATAGTTGAAAGTAAGGGGGAGTGTTGAAATATTAATTTCAACTGTTCAAGTACTATAATCTGCTTGTTATATTTGTTTGAAGGGCTCTGGCAAAGAGCCGCCTTTTATTTCCAGTGATCAGTCAAGATCGGAGTGTGAAGAAAAACTGCAGTCCTTTGAATTTTTGAAAGAACAAAGGATTTCCATTTATAAGCAGAGTATTTGTTTTGTATGTGTGGGAGTTTAAAGTTTGAAGGACAATGGTCCCCTAACCACGTGGTAGAAATCAATTGAATCACGTCATTTTAAAGCCTACGTCAGCAGGCAAATTTTCGAACGCGATGTGTTTATGCAGCAGATTGAAATCATTTTTATGTCACATTTCGAAGCCCATACACAAGCCCAAAATTAGACGCGATATGGTTATAGGGTGAATTGAATTCCTCATCGCACGTACAATTCTTTGTGTGATGTCACCCATATTTGTTACGCGAAATGGTTTCGTGCATTTGGGTTAAATGGTGTTTGAAGTCCGGATGGAGTTTCGGTCTTTAAAAGGTTTGATGTCACGCGATCAAAGTTTTTGTTATGTTTTATATTATATTTTTGTTTTAATGTTTTTTTTTTAATATCGTGCGAACAGTCCACACACACACACACACACACACACACACACACATATATGTTTTTACATATATATCATATGAGTGCTTTGTAAAAGGAGGTCGGTGGGCCATAGTGACATATAGTTTAGTTTTTAGTTTTTAACTTTATTTCTTTTACATATAAAGTTGTTTTATGTTTCTTTTATTTGTTGCTGCATATAAAAGTTAAAGGGGCCCGAGAGCCTTTGTATGGTAATTTTATTTTTACACACAATAGTGTAAAAGTCAGGTAAGCACAGAAATGCGTTTTCAGTTGTAATAGAACAGAGTTTTTAAACAAAGAGACAGAGTGTAAATTTTATTGCGCAGCAGTGCATAAAATAGAGTATCTTTAAATACACAGTAGTGTAGTGATTTTTTTGTAAGACAGAGTGTGCTTCTGAGAGAAACAGTGAAGTATTTGTGTGCACTTGGTCATAGCAGCAGTCACCATTTTGTAATTCCTCTGGAAGAGAAAGAATTGTAATAATTTTTTTTTGAGTTAATGAATGGAATAGAAATTTTTCAAAGTGTTGAGCTCTGTCTCCGGTGAAGAAATGTTTTTTCTGTGTTAAAGAGGAGAGTATTACTCTCTCCATTGTTTGTTCTGGAATTCTCAGAAATTCCAACAAGGATGGAAGGAGCTCGGAAAAACACAATTCTTAGAAATATTTCACACAAAATAATTCATATATTATTATCTCATAGTATCATATAGATTGATTATATTAACCCATCAATATACTTAACTAAGATAATATCTCAGGCACACTTGGGAACTAAATAACCATGTCCTACTAAAAAACTCAGATAAATATAGGAATACCAAATGTTAAACAAAAAAAAATAAGAAAGGTATATATCCAACACTCTTAACAAGAAACAGCGTCTACGATGAAAACTTCTACTTTCATCGATTACCCTAGAAATCTGAAGTCCTATTTATGTTGAGCAATGCAGTCAAGGCATGGTATCGAAAAAGCCAAGATTTCGTGAGCCTTGAGTAATGTGACTCCATTAAACCTTTCAGTCATATCCAGTTCTTGAATCTGGTTCTTGTCATCCAACGGAAGCCTCCAGTTGAAACAGTGCAAGAGCTGCACCACTCCAAACTCTACAATTAGTTCCCCCAATTGATGTCCGGGGAATACTCTCCTCCTTGCTCCGAAAGGAAGCAACACAAAGTTTTGATCTCCATCTCTTTCTACTTCGGAGAAGTCTCCTTCAATGAATCTCTTTGGCTTGAAACTTTCGGCATCCTCCCATGAATTTGGATCCCTCCCAATCGCCCAAGCATTAATGAGAACATGAGTGTTTTTTGGGAATTCGTAGCCCAACACATTTCAAGACTCAACAGACAAGTGACGAAACAAAATAGCACCCGCTGGGTGTAATCTAAGTGTTTCTTTCACCACGGCTTGTAAATAAACTAGATGAGGCAGATCAGATTCACATACCATGTGATCCATTCCAACTACACTTTCGATCTCGTCCTGAAGCTTTTTCATCACTGTAGGGTTTCTCAGTGCTTCCAACATTGCCCACTCCATCCTCGTAGGTGTCGTGTCCGAGCCACCAAGCAACACATCCTGCCAACATCATATCATTATCATGACCATTAGAAAATCAAATTATTACAATATCAAATTATATTAAAAGATATCTAAATCTAATTTCATATGAAATTCATCCACGTCTGTGAATATTAACTTACATAGAGAACTCCCTTCACACCATCTCGAGATATTTGGAACTCTCCATCTTTATCTGCAGAGGCTACAAGTAACACAGCCACAAAATCATGTGAAATTTTGGGGTCATCCCCGGTAACATGTTCGTCTATTACTATCTCTAACAACTGATCTTGGGTCTTATGTAGCTTCTTCATTCGGCGGTTGACACCCTATAGATCCATCCAGGGTCTTATGGAGTAACAGAAGACTTTCTCTAACCATGGAATTGAAACCTTTTAGGTCCTTGTCTGAATACATTTTACCAAATGCCATCCTGTAGATTATAGCCATAGCCAGGGATGATAAGGCTTTCCTGATGTTTAAGGGACGAGAATCATCTGAATTGATAATAGAGTGAATCATAGTAGAGACCTCCTCTTCTCTAACAAAGCGGAAGTAATCTAAGCGCTTGGAGCTCAGCAACTCCGAAGCGCAGAGCTTACGCATTTGCCTCCAGTAAGGGCCATATGGAGAAAATGTGAAGTCCGCAAAATTACATATCAAATGTTTAGCAACAACCGATTGCTATTTGTTCGCGAAAAGCTGATCATGGGTTTTGAGAAACTCTCTGGCCATGTCTGGAGAGGAAACCACTAAGGTGACGGCAGAACCAAGGCAAAGAGACATGAGAGGCCTGTGTTTCATAGAGAGAGCTACCAACACTCGGTGGGGAAGGTCTTCCAGCATGTGAAGATTGCCGATAATGGGAAACGGGATCGACCCCGGAGGCAGCCTCCACTTTCATTTATTGGAGAAGAAGCTCCATGCCGCTACCAACACAACAAAAAGAAGAGTAGTGGCAAGTTAAAAATAAAATCCTACGCTTTGCGAAACTGGCCGCTCCTGAAATCCCAATTCCATCCTCTTCCTTGTACTCAACGAGGCAACCCACAGAAGAATTTTCTACACCAAGGTAGTTACAGTTGTGTCCAGGCTTAGAAAGTACACATATTTCTATTCATTTATGCCAAACCATTTGCACCTTTGCCATGGTCTCTTTTCTAGCATCCTCATCGTGTTCCAAATTGCAGAGGTTTAGTGAAATTTTCTAGTTTTATTGGAAAATATTAAGAATTATAAAGCAAATTAATGATTTGTTTATTAAATAAAATAATTACCTAAGCATCATATAACAATTTAATGATTTCACTACATTTGTTTGATATTCAATGAAATTTTGTTTATTAAATAAAAATAAAACAATATTCCACAGACAAAATATTATACACTATACAATAAATTAATTATTCACTTACTATCACATATATTCACTTTACTATCTTTATGTGATGTTCAATCAAATTTTAATAAAAATAAACTAATTATTCAATATATCATCATGAACAAAGTATTCAAAATATTCTGCACCATACAATCAATGAATGATTCACTCACTATCACTATCTTTATTTGACATTCAATGAACTCGTGATAAAAATCTAATAATATTAAATAGAGAAATAGGAAAAATATTAAACACCATATAAGTCTACACTCATTATCACTATCTTTTATTTCATATTCAATGAAATCTTGACAAACATATAATAGTATTCAATAGAGAAATATGCAAGAGTATTTAAAAAATATTAAACACCATATAAATCAACAATGATTCTAGTCTATAAAATCTTATGAAAATATTGCCTATAAATATTTTTTTGATAGTCTGAAAAATCTGGATTTTTTTTCATCAATCTTATGAATTAAATGAAAATACAATAAATATAGAAATAATTTAGAAGTTCCAAACCGACCCAGCGGTGCTCACTCCGCGTGACTTTACTATTTTGGTGTTTTTAATCGAGCATTTGGACTCGAGTACACCCATTTCACATGTTTTTTTGGTTGTTACCTCGACGACACACAAGTCAAACTCTTTTTTTTAATATATGTTATTTTCATCCAATAATCACATTACAGGTTAATAGTTATTTATTTGCTTACATAAATATAATTTAATTAAAATAATTTTTAGAATTTAGATAATTATTAAACTTTTTAAAAGAATATTAGAATATAAAATTTAAATATTAAATTGAATATTTTAGAAGTTAAAAAATAATTTTTAATTTTTTTTTTTATTTTTTAATTAGAGATATATCAAAAATGATTATTTTATATAGATAGAATATTAAAATGATTTTAAATAGAATATGAAAATTATTTTAAATAGAATATCAAATTATTTATAAAAATATATATGGTTATTGTTTTTCTAACTCTCATGAGTATCATCAAATTTTTATATAGAACTAGGTAATATAATTTGAATGAGAAAGTGTATTAATCATTAATTATGTATACTATAAATCTTTATATAGAACAATATAATACTCACTTTATTATTATTTTTTATTTTTGTTTTTCTTTTATAAAAAAATATTGTTTTAGTAGTTTGTATTGCATTTTTTTTCATTTTAATAAATGTATATGATATATCTTTTATAACTATTTTTTTTAAATTTATTTTACTTATTTTGATATAAAATCTATTTATAAAATATGCTTATTTATTTATTTACTTTAAATTCAAGAAATATTAATATAAGTTAATATGAAAAAATTATTATAATTACATATTAAGTAAGAAAATAAATAATAAAATATAATATTTCTTTTTTTTTTTTCTGAGAAAAAAAATCGTTTATTTTTATTTAAATAACAAATAGGCCCAAAAAACTTGGGTTATTACATTGCTCCTTGAGCTATTTTGCACTCATTGAGAATTTTTTCATTACCATTACTGGATTAAAACCAAAAAAATTATTGTTCCTCTTCTATCTTTGAGAATTTATCTCCTGCTATTTTGGGAGAAGACTTTCCATTTTTTGTTGTATTGGCATCTTTCTATTGTACTCGCTCAAAACTAGTAATCCCTTTAAAACAAAAAGGTGTTAAAACCTTGAAGTATATAAGGGACTGTATTGTCCCTTTTTTGTAAACTGCATCTCTCATTGACATGTCTGGGATTATCCAGATTTTCAAAATCTTAAGGACTAGAAGAACTCCACTATTCATTTTAAGCCTGATTGATTTCTTCCACGTTAGCAAAAGTATCCATAATTTTCAATGTGGCTGGAGGGAGGGTGAGAGCCGCTTTTGATAGACCATTTGCTTCTAAATTTAATTCTCGGAACACATGTTTGAAAGAGAGGAGTTGATAACCTTGAGATAAACACTGAATGTTTCGGAGGAGAGCTTGAAGATGAGGTGAATGAATTTGAGATCTTTGAGTAGCCTAGTAAATTACCATTTCGGAGTCTCTGAAACATTGCAGAGAAGAAATATCTTTGGATTTGCTACATGTAGGACAGCCCAAAGAGCAGCTAGCTCAGCTTTGCTATTAGATCCGTGACTTGAAGCAAATAGAATGTGATATTTTAGGGCTGGTGAGACATGGAGGACAACCCCTGCTCCTGTCAGAGGAGGAGTGCCTTGAAAGGTGCCATCAAAGAAAGCCCAAGCATAATTCTGATTGATTTCAGGAGGCACCACTGAAGGAATTTTGGGATATTTAGGAATGCTTTTGTGCTCAGATGCCCATTTCACAATAAGAGCTACAGTCAGCTCTTCAGGAATATCTTTGTCACTGAAAATAGCCAAATTTCAAGCCCACCAAATGCCGTAAATGAACAAAGCAGGAAAGGCCGAGTAGGAATTTACCCCAGGCTCCTTCCACCATTGATTTATTTTTTCTTCCAAAGAGTCAACCGGTGCCATAAGAGGGACAGCGAGTGATGACGATGAGATGTTCCAAACTGAATCTGCATAAGAGAAAGAGAAGAATATGTGAGAGATATATCCAGCTGTTCTTCTACAGAGGCAACACTGACTTGGGCCTTCCCAGCCTCGTCGTTGTAAATTATCCCAAGATAGAAGTCAATTTTTAAGTGCGAGCCACAGGTCTAATTTGGATTTTTTTGGGCCGAGTGATTTCCATAGGGAATTATACCAAGACAACACTTCTTTGTTAAATGAGTCTTCCATCATTGCCTTATACCCAAGCTTAGCTGTGTATGTGCCATTCGAGGCATTTTTTGACCAGGCTAGCATATCTTCAACCTCCTTTTCTAAATTAATGAAATTTTTTACGAGCAGGGAAATGAAAGAGGTCCATTCAACAACCAGAGATTGTGGCAGACCCAAGGAATTACCGTTTCTCCATCCTAGGGTTCCTAATGCTTGAGGCAAGGCTTATGTTGCATCCACAATTGTGTGAATGTATTTTTATGAAAGTATAGAGCCCAAGCTATGTGATAGTTTGTAATTTTCAGCCGCTCCAACCCACGGATATATCCCAATGCGAACTGAAATTCCATTTCCAAAAATCCAAGCAGTGGACTATCCAATGAAAGGAAATTTTGATCCCATTTCCTTTCAACCGATTGATGCATTTTTGTGTGATTTGGTTGGATTTCGAAACCATGAGACAATAGATTGGCCTGGAAAATATTTTGCGCTTATAACTCTGTACCAAAGAGAGTCATTGTATTCTGAAAGCCTCCAAAGGGATTTTGTGGGAAGAGACATTCAGAAAATAGGGAGGTTCTTGATGCCCCACCCCGCTAGATCTTTAGGCCTAGCCAACGAAGTCCATTTTACCAGAGGGATCCCTTCAATTTTTTGCTAGCAGTCCAAAGGAAAGAAAAACATTTCTTCCTTATTTTGTGAAGGATGCCTTTAGGGACAGAAGCAATGGTGGCCCAACACACAGGGATGCTTTGGAGCACAGATTTGGGGAGCACCAGAAAACCTCCCCGAGAGAGAAAGCAGTTATTCCAATGAGAGATTCGGCTTTCAACCTTCTGATAAAGCCATAACCAATCCTTAAAACAATATGAGTTTGGTTTTATAATAAATCCCAAATATTTGAAACCCGCCTCCCAAGAACAAGTTGGGAAGGGGAGAGAGAGGTTTATATGGGAAAGAATATTATTGTCTATGGTATTATGAACCAGAACTGAATTATTTATGTTAATCTACATCCCAGATGCTATCTGAAAGAGCCTGAGGATATCCCGAACTGCCTTAGCATTCTCATTGGTAGTGTTGCAGGAAAGAAGGAAATCATCCATGAAAAGGATGTGGGAGAGTGACTCCAGGCCTGCAATATGAATTCATTTAAGACTGCTAGAGGAGATAGTGTTTTTTCATAATCGGCTTAGTGTATCAGCAATTAGCAAGAAAAGAAAGGGTGATAGAGGGCACCCCTGTCTAAGCACCCTAGAGGAGTAGAAGAAAGAAGAAGTGGAGCCATTTATCATTACTACAAATGAATCATTTCGGATACATCCTATTATCCATTCTACGACTTCCAATTCGATATCGATTTGTATAAGTAATAGCCAGAGGAAAGTCTAATTCACTCTATCGTATGCTTTTGACAAATCCAGTTTAAGAAAGAAGGAAGGTTTTTTGTTTAGATGGGCAGAATGAAGAGCTTCCTGAGCCAAAGATACAACATCATGGATTTGTATTTTGTCTAAGAAATCAAACTGTTCCTCAAAAATGATGCTTCTTAGGATTGGTTTTAGCCGCTGAGCAATGATTTTGGCTATTATCTTGTAGATCAAATTGCAATAGGAAATAGGTCGAAACTCACAGAAATCCATTGGAGCGGAAGTTTTTGGAATTAGAGTAATGAAAGTATAGTTGATTGAGCCCAACACTTTGTGTGATATTTGAGACTCCTTAATTACTAACAACAAGTCATCCTTTAGTAGTTCATAAAACCCAGGAAAAATTCGATCGTTAGACCATCCAGGCTAGGACTTTTTCCTTTTTGGAAACTTTTAAGAATGATTTCGAGTTTTGAATCATTTACTTCTTTAGTGAGAGTTGAATTAATTTCATCAGTAATCAAACATGGGAACATTTGTAACACCTGAAGGATTTCTTGGATGGGGCAACCCTCAGGTGCAGTGAAAACGATTTTAAAGTGTTGGAGCCCTTCCTTGGCTTTTTCTTCGAATGAACGGACCAATTGAATGCTCTCATATTTTATTTCAACAATGGTATTTTGGTTCCTTCTATAAGAAGCATAATGGTGAAATTTTTTTGTCTTATTATCCCCTTCTTTAATCCAAACTTCTCTGCTATTTAGGCGCCAGCGTTTTTCTTCCTTTCTTAAGAGTTCGTAACGTTTTAGCTCTATATTTTTCAAGGTCTACATCTCTATTTCTTCCATAATACCCAATTTTTTTGGATTAAAAAGCGAGCTGATAGTGGCCTCGGTTGATTTTAGGAGTTCATGTTGTTTTTCCTAAAATGCCCCTGCCCAAGCCTTAGTTACTTTTTTTATTTTTTTTATATTGTCAGCCCACATCTGCATAAAGGAACGAGACTGAGAAGGTTCCAAATGGACCCAAGAGGATATCACCAATGCTTTATAATCATCCTCCAATAACCATGCAGGATTGAACTTTAATGGCGTAGGGGGTTTGGATTCGGGAAAAACCAAAGATAAAACAATAGGCCTATGGTCAGAGATGTCACCTGATTCAACACAAGCCTGAACCCGAATATGAGAATTTAATAAAGATTCGGAAACTATGAAGTGGTCCAATATTTTGGCAATGGCATCTTGAAATTTCCTATTATTGCGCCATGTTGGTTCGAGATAGCAAGTCGAACATCAACTAATCCAAATCTGTCATAACAAGAATTTAAAAAAGGGGTGAGAGGATCGGGTCTGCTATATGTCCCCCAAATTTCATCCAACGACAGAGTAAAATTGAGATCGCCTCCCAATATTTTGATGTCAGAGGTCACTAGCTCAGAATTAAAGAAATTCCCCCAAAAAAAGCGCTTTTCATTACATGGCCCATAAATATTATAGAGGGAAAGGGACCCTCCAGATAAAGGATCCATAATGAAAGTCCTAATAAATGATGAGGAACTAACAGATGAAGTGACACTGATTAAAGGGTTGATTGTAGTGATATGTCCCCCAGCTGACCCATAGGCATTCATGGTGAAAAAAGACTAATTAAAAAGCCATTTAGATAGGATTTCTTGCACTTGTAGACTAGAAACCTTTGTCTCCTGGAGGAAAATAATATCAGGTGAGACAGATTGACACAAGATTAAAGGAAAAGACATTCTATTTTGGGCCGCGAGTTATTATGAAACACATAAATCATAATAGTGTTTACCACGAAACGACATCAATGATAAAAGAGGGGAATCGATTCCAGGTTTGTCTTTCTTCTCCCCTATTTGAGTAATTGTCACAGCAAATCCTCCAGATGGTCAAAATGTATTGTTTTTTTTAGAGGCATTATGTTGGTCTCTTTCCTATATTC
This sequence comes from Pinus albicaulis, assembly GCA_034641835.2. NCBI lineage: Eukaryota > Viridiplantae > Streptophyta > Pinopsida > Pinales > Pinaceae > Pinus > Pinus albicaulis. The sequence goes on along the minus strand of CM076583.1, from coordinate 210,877,300 downwards.
AAATTTTAGTTTCTGGGCAGGTGAAACAACTCCTCCTTCTGTGGATATTCCCCCCTTCAAAATAATATATTTAATGTAGTTTTTCATCATTTGTAAGGAAAAAAAAGTTGGAATAAGTTGGAATTGTTGAGGATTCTTTCTGCTCCATTTTGTAATAGTTTGGTAGGGAATTAATAAAGAAATGCAGCACTGATTTATGGGATCCCTGTGATATGGATTTTAGCACTTTTCCTTCCTTTGGGATCATTTTTTAATTTTTATGTTTGCCATTCATTCATTCATATTTATGTTTGGATGTTTTTAAGATAGATAGGTAGAATCCATTGTATAGTGCTTTGCCTTGGGAAAACCATTCAATACTTTATGTTTTCTATTGTTTGAAGAGTATCCATCTCCTAATGCCCTTTTCAGCTTCTCACCAGTCTTAAACATTCCATCATTATTAAAAACAAAGTTGTTAAAATATCTTCCTACCTTGCCCCATAGAATACCCTGTATCTCTGATTTAATTCCCCAGATTCAAACTTCCCAGCCCCATCTGATCCATACAACCCAGAAAATTGATAAAACATTTCAAGCTATTATACCTAGCCTAAAATCAATTTGCAGTTATATTTCATTGAACATTTTTCATGAAGAGAGCCCTCTCCTGACCTTGTAGGGCTAGCTACAAGGCTGAGCATGGTTTAAGGTTACCCTGATTTTCCTTCCTTCAGCCTGAGGTTCAAATTAGGTGCTAACACAAACGTTGGATACTCTCTAAAGATAATCCAACAGAATCAGTGCAACATAGATATGGCCACCGAAGGGCTAACCACAAAAAAGTTGGTTCAACAAGCGCAGGGCGCCGCAGTGCAAAGTTTGGAATTAATAATCTCTCTAAAATCTTATGTCAAAACGCTCCAAGATAATATCAAGGAGAAGGCGCCTCAATGACTCGGGACAAGTCACATGTTTGTGTTGTGGGGTTGTTGGAGTGGGGTCCCCTAGGGCACAAATTTTAACATAATTTTGTATAAGTGTTGTATATGTGTGTTGCACGATTGAGTCAAAGGGCTTTGGGGTGGATCAATTTCCATAATTTTGATGTAAATGGGTTTAAAGGTAAAATTTGGGCCTGAAACCATAATTTGAGACCATATTATCTATGTGCGGAAATATTATAAATTGATAGATTGATTCTGAGGAAAGTAACTTTAGACTATTATTGATGTTTGATAAGTTTATGTGTCTGTAATACATTGCAATGGTTTTTTCTGGGTTGGATGGAAAGGCTCCTACTAAATGTGTGAGTAGAGACCTAGTCCTCATTGTGTACGAACTTCGTTGTTTGTGTGCACGAAAGGGTTATGTAAGGGAAAGTATGATATGTATTGGATGGATCTGAATTAATGAAAAGGACAGATTTTGGTGAACTTATTGTGTTATGAATATAATTTATTTACTATTTTTTTTCTGTTAAGATCGTATAGTTTTTTTTTGCTGATTGTGGGAACATATATGTTATGATTGAATATGAATATTGATGAATCTCGTTAAGTAATTGCACATTGTTTAGATCTGGATACTTTATCTGCGTTGATGAGATCTACAAACTCTGTTATTCTTTTAAAATATTGCACATTCTCTATGATTCTGCTTTATTTTTTTGCACCCATATGTTTATGTTTGGTATAAATCTGCCTTCAATTTTCTTATGAAAACTTCATTATTTTCTCCCTCGGGGTGCATAAACCTAGTTCCAGCATCCCCCCATACTACTTTGGGTGAGACTATGATCTGTGCAAGCAGGTCATTGCCAAAAGGGTCACTAGTTGGAGGGTTTTTTGGTTTATCCATAAACTATGAACCTGGGTGAGGACCCCTCAAGCCAACACCTAGCAGCAGAATGACCTAGCCTTCACTTAGAAGCAACATGACCTGATCATACTCATTTTCGGCAACGCAAGATGAAACAAAATCTAGAAAAATTTGAACTCTTTACCACAAAGATAATAGCTTGAGAATTCATAATATCGGCCTTGAAACAATTTTTGGGCTTATTGATAATGATAAAGGAATCTGATTGAGCTCCCCTTTTTCTTAATACATGTAACCAATAAAATACCTTTTCTATTATAGGTATTACCAAAGAATCAATTTTTGTTTCAACTTAATCTCATGGTCGTCAATGCTCCCAAGTGTATCATAGTTTACAACATATATTTTGAAACATATTACATTATTTTGAAGACAATGAAAGTTCTCCTTCTGAGTCAGCTTCACAATGCCAGCTACACCTAAGATATATCAAATGTCCACAAGAATTTTCAGCTGCTCAACATGTCTTGCTCCACCCTTTTTTTCTCACAATAAAGCTGAATAACACTGGAATCATCTCTCAAAGTCATAAAGACAAGCTTGCCAAAGTACCTTCATGCTATAATGCTGCTAGCAACCAAAACTTTATACTTTTCATTTTCGGCTACTTCTCCACTTTCAAAATTGGCTCGAAAAATGTGTTCTTCCAGAGCTATATGCACAAGGATTAAGGCCTCAAGGCCATAATTCTTGAACCTTGTTTAGGCCTCGAGGGAAGAATTTTTTTCATGGAAAAGGGTGCATATATGAGGAAGCAACAAATATGAGGAGGTTGTGTATATCGAGGAGGCTACGCATATGAGGAGGAAGTTTAAATGAGGAGGAATTGAATATGATGAGTCGAGGGTTAGCTTTACTACGTGCAGAGTCGACTAAGGCCGAGACTGTGTGGGAGAAGAGTGGCATAAGGAGGATTTCTGTGAGACCACATTGGGAAAGAGGGAATAGTGTAGAATTACTACTAGAGACTACACTTGGAAAATTTCGAGGAGTGGTGTAGAGGAGCATGGGCTGCATTTTCAACCAGTGGAATTAGAGTCGTAAGGGAGAGTTGTATGGGAGAGAAACTAGTGGGAGAGAAATTATGGGAGCATGAAGTGGAGGGACGTCTAGGTACGTGGAGGGAGGTTCTACTGCTTGGAAGTGGGGTTGTCTGGAGACACTGCATGGGTCGCATTAGAGAGTTTTAGGATCAATTCATTTGGTGAACTATGAATCTTGTAACAATGTGGACTACATGGAAAGGAAAGTTGTCAAATATTGGCTTCTTTTTTGTCCATGGGAAATTGAATTATAGAGCGATATCAAATTAGAGAGCAATACAGAATACGCTCAATGTGGCATGGGTGATCGACTCTGTAGTGTGTGTTTAGGGGCTTCTGAGGAGAATAGACTTGGAAAGAAATGGTCACCAAGCACATAATCAGGGAGCTTCAAGGTTTAAAAACCAATATTCCCTCAATCTGTAGTATCGTTGGACCCATAAGAGATGAGATATTTCACTGGAACACTATTACTATAGGGCCTATTGACAACGCTTTTAACGGGGGAGTTTTTGATATAGATATCCAGATTCCTCCATATTACTAATTCAATCCTCCTAAAGTCAACTTCTACATGAAATTTTATCATCCAAACATTAATTGCAACAAAAAAATTTGTCTTGACGTTTGAAGTATAATTGGTCTCGTGCACTCATAATTTTCCAGAAACTAATGGTGTTATTCTCTCCTCTAATTGTTCCCTAGTTTATTAACCGACTGGGAGGTGAGAGTAGATGTGTGGGTAGATTCATATCATAATAGTGGTATGAGTGTAGCAAAACGTTAGCAATGATGAGGATATGAAAAATTTCAATGAGTTAAATTTATATGTGAATCAATATTGTTACTATACAAATCAATAAGAATCTAATTTACAAGAGAAAACTCTTAAGCCTTGATAATAATGTATGGTGTAAGCACATATGTCATACAACATAAAACTCCTATTTCTTGGATGGGTCTTGATACATCATACACATGTATCATTTTCCACAATTACTTAAGTTAAACTACCAATGGATGTAAGTAGACATACATATTCTTCACCTGTCTTCTACCATGGACTATGAGAGGCAACATAAGATGTTAATTCTTCTTGGACAACCATTGGGGGGTATAGTTATTGATCACTACTACAGGCCAAATAAAATATTTAGTGTTTTTGAGGGAATATTGGTTGATTCCATCCATGGCTATGCTAAGTCGTAGAATTCATACTTCATCCTTTAATTTTTCAGGCCATGTATCTTCTATATGTTTAATGGATACTAAATTAGTTGGGATTCACATAACTCCTAAATCACATATGTGTGAGGCATGCCATCCCTGCAACATAGCTAATTATTTGTAATGAAAGAGTGTTTGAATCCTTGGGATTATAGGCATGTGCCTCAATATGTTATGAGAAAGGACCATGTGATTTAACCATTTTTCTAATTATGATACCTATCACGACCACATTTCAGACATATCTATTTGTCTACATATTGTCCTCTAAATAGAATATAATCATTCGAAAACGCATGATATGATATGTACTAAACGACCAACATTTTCAACAATTGCTTTGCCTCTTCATAGCTACTCGGTAAGACATTATCTCTCAAAAGAACATTGTCTTTGAATATCCTACAGTTGGTGGGGAATATATTTGTACAATGTCAGTATTTAACATTCATAAAATCAACCATTTTTAAATTTGATTGTTTGACATAATAGAAGGAACTTGATCGATCATGAATGTAAATTGCCTATATATTTATGAGAAACATGAATTTGACATGCCAAAAATTTCTTTCACATTTTACATCATCATCTTTGTCCCCAGTTGAGTATACTTTGACTTGTTTCCAAGTCCAAAGATAAGGGTGGTGGAAGCAGATTTCAGGCTTTCAAATAAGTTATTAGTGACATGAGCATCATCCCCTAGCTTATCATTCTATAATGAATATAACAATATTACCTCCATGGAAAATGTATCGCATAAGTAATCATCCATACCAGCCTCCATTTAATTGCCTCCATTGAAAACTTGTGATGAAGAACTACTATTGTTGTATTCATCTCTAATCAGTGAATCTAAGCATAGTGGGAATTCAATATGTGGTCGATTCAACCATTCTTTGTATTCTTCTTCTCTGATTCTTTCTCTTAATGAAACCTTCTCTCAATTTGATGTTGTAGTGGGGTGCACCAAAGGATGGTAGGTGGTTCACTCATCATCACTAAAATATTAATTGCGAAAAATCTTGAATGTCATTAGTATCATATTAATGATATTCGTAAGCAGGTTAATTCAATTCGTTTATTCAAAATTTCAATATACCCAACAATTATTATCATTGTTGATGCAGAATTGTCGTTAGAAAATGACATGTTCCAATTGGTAGATTGAAGAGGTTGTCCATTTTCATCTACCGACTCTTTGCAATATGATGCCCCTGTTAAGATCTTCTAGTGTTTTTGAAATGGAGGAATATTTTTTTCATATGAACTCGATTCTGAGTCTAGATCCTGTAAATAATTTTCATACATTTTGTTTCAAATTGACATGGATTGAGAAAATAAATTCAATTAGATAATTAAAATATAAAAAAAAATATGAACTTACTCGAGATGGAAATGTATAACTCTATTAAGGAATTTCATAAGAAATTTTGAATGAGATGGAATTTGAACAATTGGCCATTTTATATTATTAATATTATGTCCTTGTATTTGAGAAAATTAGAAATAGATTTTTTTGTGAGTATATAAAATTAATCTCGAGAACCATATAACAACAATGTGAATTTCAATATAGTTTTGAAACCATTTTTTTAAGAACCACTTTAATATGAAAATGTATACCGTGAACCTCTATGATTCATGTGTATGTGTCATAAAGGATAATTTGAGATTAAGATGTCATTTTATGTGAAGATAAATTCTGGATATCTTTTAAACTCTACTGGTGCACAAATTAGAATAAACCACAGTGGTGTGTTTAAATAATAAGAGCACTAGGGAATATAAATAATACCCACAATCATTTCCGATATTCCACAAAAATAGAAAACAAGTTGACACATCACTGTTCTTTACTTAAAAATGCATCGGAACGTTTAAATAAAAAACAACACTGGTACGTAATTGTTTCCCAAATTTCAAAAATAAAAATGAATTCAATTGTCTCGATTCTCTTTTAAATATATATCGCATCGTTGCGTTAAAAAAAAAAAAATCCTAGCATTTTGGGATTTCGAAATGAAAAAGAATTGAATGATGTCGGTGCGTTGAGAAAATACGGCGCCTCGAAAATATTGGTGCACTTTTTATATAAACTCACCGACACACTTGACTATCAAATGTACCGATGTCTAGAGAAACTAGATTAAAAAAAAAGAATGATTTTTTTTCCATTTTAAAATGAAAAAGAGAGCGGAAATTGATTTTTTAACAGAAAAATACTTTGGAGTAGAAGAACTATTGAGAATATCAATAGCTAAAAGGTATGGTGATTCACTCAAAAACCTGCATAGTATGTTTTAAATTTTATTGTTTATTTTACGAATAAAAAAAGCTACAATTTTTGTTAAGGTTAAATTAAAAGAGAGATCATTTTCAAGAGAAGATCAGATCAAAGCTACAAAATATTTTGGATCCGCCAAAAGTTCATAAGTTGAAATGTATGGTTATTCACTCAAAAACCTAGATAGAAAGAATATTATATTTTACTATTAGAATTTTTTACAATTTCTATTAAATTTATTCACAATTCAGGAAAAAAAATAAAAACCTTGTATAATAAAAAATTTAGTATAGATTTTACTAGTAAATTTTTTACGATCTTAATTCCTATTTAGCTTTAATTAAAATTTAGAAGAAAAAAAAAACAATACTTACTTTAAACCCTTCCTTCTTGTTGCAAAATTTCACATTAAGGTTTAACTTTTTCTACCACTTCACAATTAATGTTTTTCAATTTAGGAATTTTAGATTTAATGTGTTTGCGTACTCATTATATATATGGTGTTTGACATATCAAGTAGGGGAATCACTTATTCAATTAGATCCAAACCTTGTCGGTCATCTCCATTTTAATTAAGTAACTATATGGTGTTCAATGTGCCATCTGTAACATAATCCATGAGTGTTACCTGAGTAATACAAAGCACCGATAAATTATAACACTTTCGATTATGCCTAATATGTTCATATTTACTATCGGTGTACTATAACACACTCACGTACCTATTCCTAATAACATCTTTAAATCATTTTGGTACAGTAAGACTTATAAATCGCATCTTCAACCCTCTCCATTTTTTTAAAAATGCTTATATGTTTCGTAATGCGCGCTATGTAATATAACTCACTGGGGCTACCTGAGTAACAAAATGCACAGACATATAATAACACTTTGGATTATGTCCAATATGTTCATCCTTGCTCTCAGTGTAATTTAAAACACTGATGCACCAGTTCGTAACAACACCGTTAAATAGTTTTGTTGTGTTTAACCTTATAAATCGCACCAGCAACCCTCTTCATTTAAAAAAAAAATGGTTATAAGTTTCGCAGTGTGCCCTATGTAATATAACATACTAGAGCTACTAGAGTAATACAATGCCACATTAAATGGTAACACTTTCGATTTTTTATAGTATGTTCATCGGTTTTCCTGGTGTAATATAATGCACCGGTGTGTCTGTTCCTACTAGCATCGTTAAATCAATGTGGTAAATTTAGCCTTACAAATCGCACCATCCTAATTAAAAATTATTTTTACCAAAGAAATTTCCATGATGGTGTCAAACAATTAAACTCTCAGTGCATTTAATGTTATAAATGCATTGATGTGTTTATTCAGATAAACGCACCGGTTACAAGAGTTTTTTTTTGGCTAAAAATTATTTGATTTCTTTGTAAAATATATCTAATGGAATTTTCATTGAAATTTTCATGTTCTATATTGATAAAAAATGTCTCAATATGTCTCAAGTAACATAAGTATTAATCGACATAATGATAGCACATTAAAAAAAATTAGATAAGGAAAGTTCTTTGTAAATTTTTTATACAACTAATAGGTTTAAAATATATGTAAGTTTAACTAATATGTAATGTTTGGTGTTTGTCATGGAGAGCCACAAAATGAAAAATTTCAATACGTTTATTTCTAATCTAAGTGCTGAAGAGCGTAAAATCGTGATAGAAAAATTGCAGAATGAGGAATTAGGTGAATGAAACAATACTTTTCAATGAGTTTTTTTTTTTTTTTCATTAATAACATATTTAAGAATATTATATAACATGTTTCAAACAATAAATTAATTTATATGTTTAATGTTCTATACAGAGCAACAATGAAGGAAAATATCAATTTCGTTTTAAAAAAGAAATAGTATGGAACATCTAAATGAAGATGAATTTGCCATTACCTCATCTGGAGTGGCTTTGGAGGTTAATGAAAGGGGTATTTTTTTTACAAAATTATGAGGGATTTAGTGGAACAAACGTATAGACGTAATTTCCACTTACAATACAAAAATCAATCCAATTATTCTAACAACCAAATTATATATAAACTACACGAAGTGTTTCTAGAGCAATGGTGAATGAGACATGTGACTTGCAATAGAAAAAATATATAACAAAAAAAAAGAATCTTTCAAAAGGTAATATTCCTAATTATATAAATTGATTTTCTATAATTATATGTATATAACACTATAAACCATTAATTTATCAATATTGATTTTTTTATATGTAGTTTTCATTTATAATTATAAAAATATTTTATTATTTTTTTCAAGAAGATTACAAAAATCCGAAATGATCAACGTGTTGATATGTGAAACATACCAGTAGGAATGTCCAAAAAAGTGTCTAATGAGATGGTCAAAGAAATGGACATAATTGCATCATGGGGGGAGCCATGTCAACAACAACTTGCTTCAAATGTATGTAATCATGATTGAATTTGTACATATAAACAAATAATTTAGTATTAAACATTAATTTTCAAGTATTTTCTTACAGAAAATAAAACAAGATGGAACTCATTTACCACATAGAACATGACGACAAAGAAGAAAATGTTGATTTCAAGGTTTGTGAGTAATTCTTAATATTTCCTTATATCAACTCAAGGTTTCATTTTTTATATTTTAAGTTGTTTTACAACAACCATCCTTGAATTTCTTCAAATAGGTGCTAACATATAAAGAAGAGTCATCAAAAGAATTTATTTACATTAGCTTAAATAACGATTGAAGGTATATGGTGGCATATGAAAAATTAGATGTCGAATTGGTAAGTATCTATGTTGTTTTACTTCTCCAAGTTTATAATTAATAGAACAAAAAGATCCTTTATATTAAATATATGATTTATTATGGGGAATAAAAATTTTAGGAAACAAAGCTTGGAACTAGGACAACAAATGAGTTGTTGAAAGAATGCATGAGATTTGGTTTTGAAATAATATGTATAATTGACGAGTCACTTCTTCCTATGGTATATTTCTTTTAAATTTACATTTAATTATATTATTTATTTCAATTTTCAATATTATCACCAATGTAAATACACTCATTACATTTTATTTGTATGTTTACAGATGGAACAAGATCAAGAAGATGAAAATGATCTATGCAATCAAAAAAACATTCCTCGAAATAAGCCAAGTCATCGAAGTAGCTCGAGCACTGAAAACAATTCCAATGAAGAATGGTGACATATTTGGATATCAATGAAACTTTTTATATTTTTAAAATAATTGTTTGTGAAAATTAGACATTTTGTTTAATGTAATCATTGACATAGTGTCCTAATTAAAAGACATGGGGTTAACAATAACAATCCCATTTTGTATGACAAGGAGTCTCTTATTGATATATAATAAAATACATTTTAATTTATTCTATTGTGTTATCCAATGTTGTTATAAAATGTTACACGACTGATTAAATACATGGATGATTAAATATTATAATGAAGCGATGTGAAATCTGATAATATAACAAATTAATCCAAACATGATATACAAATGCATTAATCAAATATTAATTTATATGAGTATTGTTATAAAATATGTGTTGATTTTTCAATGAATAATGAATTTAAAAATTACAATAATTGCACCATTACTAGTCGATTTCTCCAAAAAAGAGAAAATATCTTACAAAAATATGTGTGCATCCATAACATAAAAACGCATTGGCACTTTACTTTAAATAAAATCACTACGACGTCTTCTTTTAACATAATTGGTGCGTTTTTTGAAAATGACAAAACCACGACTTTCAAGTCATCAAGCACTACTATTATTTTTAATTTTTACTCCAATGCAGTGTAAGTCTTAACGCATGAGTTCTTTCAGAGAACTAACACCCCCCCACTCTACAAAATATTATTTCCATTCCCGGTGCACTATTAAAATTAACAATACTAATACCTCTATATAACAAAGAAATTTGTGTGTTTATACAAACAATACATGTTGATGCTACATGCTTAAGAGAAAGAATCGATACGTCAAACAAGTTTTGCATGCATCAGAGTAATTCCTTCATCAAAAAACGAGCATGGATTTTTTTATATAAGCACCAGTGTGGTATATGTTTCGATCTTCGGTGCGATTTGAGTTGAACGTAGTGAGGATTTTTTTATTGTAAGAACCTCGTTGGTTTACATTTCATGTGTTTTTATTCTTTGAATAAAATGCTTCGGTGCTTTTAATTGTGTATGAAGCTCAATTCCTTTCTATGATTAGCGCACCAAAGCTTCTTGTTCCATAAAGCACACTGAAAAAAAATAGCATCTGCTAAAACCTTTGGTTGCCCAGATTTTTTTAGTTGTGATGAAGTTTTATTATAAGCTCCACTAAAAAATTTGTTCCCACAATGGATGTTTTAGAGAATGTTTTTTTGACATTTTTTGCCAATTTTATAACAATAAAAAACATGGTTATAAACTCTGCTAGAAAATATTTTCCTTGTAGTGTAGAGCATATCTTTGAATTCATTGCATTTTCCATGTGAATGTAGTTCATTTTTCTTTATTTTATGCATTATATTTGTTTCATGCATAAATAGAATATCGATAACTAACAAATTCAGAATCTAAAGAAATTTAACCTTCATGGTATGGATTTCTATTTATGTTTATTAGATCTATTATTATGATTTATCTAGAATAATATTCATCGTAATTTAAAAATAATATCTTCTTCATGTAAATTTAAATTCTAGACTCTAACACTTGGTGAGAGCCTTGAAAGAAGCCATAATTGACAACAACAAATCAACAGAAGAAATTTTCTTATGACACAGAGCATTTAATGAAGGCTCATATGACTAATCAACCCTTTAAGGAAGAAACACCATATGGACAGAAACCCAATTTGATTAAAGTACAAGAGGACGACACAAGAATATTTGAACTAATTAATCCCACTAGTATGAGAATAGTAGAATAATTTATTGTGTTGTAACCTTACAAGATGAAAAGTAGAAAAATGGTAGTTTAAACAAAGCATGTGGCTTGATTTTATGGTTTCATGAAGGGGTATGATGTGAAAAAAATAAGAGAAGCACCAATACAAAGGGATGATGGTGTAACACGATACCCAAGAGAACAATTAATGTACAAAATAACTGAGCACTAGAGACTCACTAACTACAAAGGCATTTACTTGATCAAAGATGGAGGCTAAAGAGTCACAAGTCATAGAAGAACATTTTATACATGTATCTTCATATATAGTTTGTGGCTATTTGGTATAATTTACCTATGCATACCATTATGTATGGTTGACGCACAATAAGACTACTTCTACGATAGTAGAAACCCATGATGTTGTTGTACAATTTGTTAGAATAAGCAAGGATTTGATGGTGGGAGAGATGTTGGGAGGCCTTTTAGGACCTTCTAATAGCGATCAAACATTACACATTAGACATTAAATAGTTATATTAATGTATATCTAATAGAGGATAAATGTAGAAATGAAAATCATTGAATGACTAGTTGGATTGGATACAACCACCTCATCCATCTCATTGTTGTATCAATACTCATGAGGATGAAATTATAGCTTGGTTCGTCAACCTTACCACAATTATCTCTCTTCTCTTGAGTTATATCTATGTCCTTACTGTACTTCCCCTAAGGTACTTTTTGTCCATGAATTCCCATGTATTATAGAAGACTAAATTGATACTCTTGTTTCGTAATTGAGAAAAAAATCGCAGTGCGTAGCCTTGACATTCTAGTTAGGTTTTTCACATATCAAGTTTTCGTAGAGTACATATTGTGTTCATATTGTGGATGGTGTGTCATGAATGGTCTCCTTAATTTCAAAATTTTAACCTATTTCAGTAATTTCACGTTAAAGAAACAAATATTGAGTCTACAATTTTAGGCATAATTTTGTATAGTGAAAAAAAAAAAATTACGAGATATGTTTTGATGAACTATTCCAATGCAATATCCATGGAAGTTTACACATCACTCAACTACACCCTTATGTGCTAGAATTTTCATTGGTTGTTATTTCCTAAATTTGTATATGTATTTATCATGTTGGCCATCTTCTATCTATTTCATAAGTCGAGTCCTTTCCAAGGATTCATAAATTACAAAGGAAATTTAAAATTGGAGAAAAACAATATATTAATATGGGAAAGAAAGAGAAGAAATTCATGACCTTGGTGTAATATCTTGAGTTAAAGGTTTGAATAGTGTTTGACATTAACCTCCTTTCTCATAAAAATTCTATTCAAAGTTCAAAATTTAGTGATTGTCCCTATAAAAAAAATTATTGAAGAATACAAATTGAGAATATCACTTAGTAACATCTCTATTGTTATTATATACATCATGTTATTTTCTTACCATTAAGTTTCTTCATTATTTAACATTGCTATTTTATTTTTTCAATTTATTCCTCAAGTAACTATTGAAATGTCATTCTTCATAATATTCTCTTTTATCATATATGATATTTATAAATGTCATATAATAAAATCCATCTAAAGCATGATGACGATAATCTAAATTAATAGAATTGTTAACCACTCACAATAAAATGGATTAATTATTAACTCCTAATGTATCAAATGTTTATAAGGATATGATTATTAAAATGAAAATATTTCCTCAAATATTATCCAATAAAAAAATAATGAAAATTAAAAATTAATATATAATTTAACATATAATAGGAATTATTAATATTTATTATCCTTTAAAAATAATTCTAATAACGTGTAATCTATAATTTAACATTTTTAAAATTTATTGTCAATTAAAATTAGTTTTGGTAGGCTAATAAATATTTATTTTTTTAATTCTAATTGTACTTTTGAATTCCACTGAAGATTAAAAAATAGGTACATATAAAAATTGTCAAAATTTCATGATATTAAGAAAAATAGTAACTACATATTCTTGATTAAAATCTTTTTATTTTTCTTTAATTAAAATTTTAAACAATATATTATATAAAAAAAATTATTAATTTTTTTTTTTTAATATAATAAATATTTTAATAATAAAAAGAGTAAACTATTTATAAAAAACACTGCATTTACCATCCCAAAAAATGAAGTTCCTACATTGCATGTCCATATGGTTAAACATATATTTTGTAAAGAAACTTAAATATAAAGTATCACACCTTCTTATTAAACATACAACCATATATATTTCAAAATAAGCATATATGTAATACAATTACAACCCATATATATATATATATATATATATATATATATATATCATTATTTACATATTTGAAAATAAGCAGATATATAATACAGTTAAACATTTTTAGAAAACAGTCTTCGATTTGGTTGACTGAGTAGCTCCTAAGTTGAATTCCCAAGAACTCCTAAACTCTCAAATTGTTAAAGGACGTAATCTCAACCACCTGTCAGATGTCGAATCCGTCAATCCAAGTGTCCTAGTTTAGTTTCAGTCAATTGAGTTTAGTCGAGTTTATCTCCAGTTATTTATTGTTGATGTTTCCAATGTAATCTATTTAATCTATTTGTAATATTGTGAAGAGAAACTCTCTGCTCCATTTTACTTTTCAGTTTCTCAATTCTTTTCATGGTATCAAAGTTAGCTTGCATAAGCCTCCCTGGAGAGCAGCGACAAAGCCAAGAAGGAGCAGTAGAAAGGAGAAGTTGGTTGGCACAATTGTTAGGCCAATACTCGCTCCAACATGCCAAAACAAAGGATTGATGCGAGAATACAAGCCATACCCGCGCCAGTTTTTTGCCTTGCATTATTTTTGAATAGTTGCGGCTGTTCAAATCGGGACCACGTCAGTCTGCGTTGTAACGCTCCAGGCAAAAGCTGACAGCCGTGTTAACTATCAAAGCCTCCATGGGTTGACTGCATTAAGTGACACACACAACAGAAGTCCATCACCTGCGTTACAATGATTTTCGTGATTTATAGACTAAGTGAAGCGGTGTGGAAATTTTAAAAGTTTTAAATAAGGTTTTTAGAAAGCGTTCAATTCATTCAAAGGGAACGTTCATTTTGCGAAATGCATGTAAATTGTTTCCAAAGCTCTACGTGATAAAAAGAGGAAATCTTTTATATGAAGAGAGAATTTTTTTGAAGTTTTAAAAAAAACCAAAAAAAAAAGTTTTATTGAAGGAAAATGGCATTCGTAAGAGAAAAGGGTTTTAATGAAAAAGTTTTGTTTTTATTAAAGTTTTTTTAAAAAAGTTTTTTTTTTAACAACAAAAAAAACTTCAAAATTTAGAAAGGTGCGAGCAAAGGAAAAAGGGGTTGTAAAAAGAAAAGAATTTTAATTTCCTTTTAGCATGAATTTTTAAAAAAAAGGGAGCATAAGTGAAAGGATTTAAAGAATGTGAAAGGAGAGAAGAAATTGTGTTAAGGTGTGGAAATTTAAAAAGAGTATTGTGAGAGCCTTGTGAAAGTGAATCTGTAGAAAGATATTTTTTGAGGAAATGAAATTTTTAGAAGCAAGGTATTTGATGCATATGTAGACTCGTTTGTTTGTGAAAGCCAAGCAATGAGGTCATGGGAAAAGCCAAGAGGCTAAAGCAGGAACATAAGATGTTTGAGATCTTTTTAGATCTGGAAATAAAGAGGAAAAAAGACGCCTATGCGTTGAAAAGCATAAAATAATTAGTCGATGAAAGTATTCTTCCCTTGATTTTAGATGCCAAGACATCCAAGGAGGCATGGGATACCCTTGAGAGATGTTTTGGTACAAGGGGGAGCATTGAAGCAAAGGGGAGCTTTGAAGATGAAAACGAAGGTGGATCTGTAGCAGCAGATCTACAACGAAATGAACAGTTTGTTGAATCCCACTGTGCGCAGTCACTGGTGGCTGATATCTACGAAGAAAGTGCAGATGAAGCAGAGAAACAGCATGAAGATGCTTGTGAATCCCACTGTGCATGGCCACAAGTGGATGAAGAGAATCCAGCAACATGGCTTGCTAACGAAGATGTGATAAATCCAGAAATAGAGCTTGCTGACGAATATGTGATGATTACAGCAACAAAGCTTGTTGATGATATGGTGATTCCAGCAACAGAGTTTGTTGATGATGACTTGTTGATTCCAGCAACACAACTTGCTGATGAAGATATGCCGAACCCAGCAACACAGCTTGCTGATGAAAATTTGATGGTAGATATAAACTTTGATAATGAATTTTTGTCTAATGATGATGGGTTGCAGATAATGCAACAAAAATATGATATTGACATGATGTTATTTGGTGAGATAATTCCACTTCAGTCAGTGGAAGACAACCTGTTTGCAGTAGCATAGGTTAGTGAAGAAGAGACAGAGACAGAGACAGAGACAGAGACAAAGACAGAAGAAAAGAAAGTTGTCTGCAAAGAGAAAGAAGAAACAAAGAAAGAGGAAGAAGAAAATAAGGAAACACAACTGGAGAAAGCTCTCATTGCAGAGTAAAAAGACCAGAACCAATGTCATTCTGCAAATATTTTTATTTCTAACAATGATTTTTAGCGTGCAAGTACACAGATGGATTATGAAGAAGAGCTAAAGTTTATTGAAACATGGCTTGCAACACCATGTCTGGATGAGATCTACATATAAGATGTAGATATGAATGATGAAGATGACATGCATGACGAACATGTCAATGAAATTTTCATGCATTGGAGTTTTGAAGAGATAAGATCTTATTCTAATCCTATGTTGAAGTAGATTGATGATGAAAAGCACACTACAGAAGAAAATATGTGGTAGCAGCCCACATTTCTTGAAGATATCTAGAACATGCTTAGACCGCTTGGAACAATAGAAGACCTGCACTAGCAAATGAAGAAACAGAGTTCTGAAGGATATAGCAAAGCGAAAAATCTGAAACAATTTAGAGGCTACAGAATTTGGAAGAAGAGAAGAAGAAAACCAAATCTAGTTGAAGTCAATTTTTTTTTAAATTGTAAGCCTCGCTGAGACATAGACCAGCAGGTATCTTAATTAATTTTTTTTATGTGGTTGAAATTAAAGGGGAGTGTTAAAGAACATAATCTCAAGGTGTCGAATCTGTCAGTCCAAGTGTCTCAGTTTAGTTTCAGTCAGTCCAGTTTAATCGAGTTTATCTCTAGTTATTTATTGCTCATGTTTCCAATGTAATCTATTTAATCTATTTGTAATATTTTGAAGAGCAACTCTCTACTCCATTTTACTTTTCAGTTTCTCAATTATTTTCTCAAATCATATATCTTATACCTTGGCAAGGCCAACTCTTGAACTAATTAAACACCTATATATACTAAAGGACTTTACTATTCAAACCATTTTCAAAGGTTCTTTATGGATTCATTATGATGGTGAGAAGGATTTTTGAGATTGCCTACATTTGTTGATTCTTCATACAACCCTTTTTTTTTGGGGGTGCAATCTCATACTATTAATTGTTGAAACGCTAATGTAATCAAATCTATATTATTGTCCTGTGATCCATATTTCACAATAAATTCTCTTGGTGTTACTCTTGTCTAAGTCCGTGTCATTATGTGTTGGTAGATTATTCTCCTCATAATTTTGAAGATTAATAAAAAACTTTCTACCCAATGCTTTTCAAATACTCCCCTGAGCTTTTAATGCTCACATTTCAAATACTCCCCTGAGCTTTTAACGCTCACATATCAGTTGCTGGCACTTCGCAGATATTTCCTTCTATTGCATACGTAGTTGTCTTCCACAACATTGAATTACAATGATTTTGTAACATTATTATTAAAGAGGAGTCGTACCAACCTACCAATTGACATCATAAATCTAGGTATCATATCAACACTGTATTCTCTACTGGATTCGAGATTGGCAAGAGGGTTATTGTCAGAACTTCTTCCAAAGCTAGAAGGGATCAGGAGAATTATATTCTCCTCCATTTTAGTCATTTCTTTCCACATGGAGAACCTTCATCCAATCCACATAAAGGAGACCGTTGATAATGCATTCTTTCATGCCATTTCCCAACACTATCACATCTGGTTCCTCGTTCTTGACCCTGTAAGAAAATTTACCGACCAAAATTCTAATATTTGATATGTGATTAAAAAAGCATTCACCCAAACCTCTATCGACCTTCCACGTTGTTCTGCTCCTCATAACGTAACATGCAATAAATTTAACGAAGGTTCGAAAGACAAATAACTCTCCTCTCTCTCAAAAGATTAAAAAAAAATGCTATCACACCTGCTTTGATACAATGAAAGTAAATAGAATACACATAAAACGCTTGAACTTTAATATTGTATATTAAAATCTATATAAATACGAGGGTTATCTAGAGTTCTTTGAGTTATTGTAAGATCCATTTTTTTCCAAACTTAAAGAGAGGTGAAGAAAATATGTTAACTTTCTTTAACACATAAAAACCTAATTTAATTATGTAATTATAACATTATTGTAAACATCGGAGTCCAACCGTATTTGTGCCATACATGTATTTATATTTAAATGA
Organism: Pinus albicaulis; assembly: GCA_034641835.2. Classification (NCBI taxonomy): domain Eukaryota; kingdom Viridiplantae; phylum Streptophyta; class Pinopsida; order Pinales; family Pinaceae; genus Pinus; species Pinus albicaulis. Next base: position 210,859,414 of record CM076583.1, on the reverse strand, counting down.
TCTATAGAATTTACAAGAAAAAACAATAGCTTTAGTGACCGTTTAGATACATAGCTCATAACATTCCTTTTCAACCTTAAACAAACACGTCAAGATATTTCATTCTATAGATATTATTTAATATATAAAAAAGGGAAAAACAATCATTAAAGGCAAATCCTGCTTTCCACACCACAACAATTTTCTGAACTCTAAACAGATATACCAACCTAGTTCATTCTCCAATAAAAAAGAAAAGAACAATCAGTAAACGGAGATCCTAATTTCCTCACCACAACATATTTATGAACTCTAAACAAACATATCAATTTTGAACTCTAAACAAATATACCAACCTAGTTCATTCTGCAATACAAAAGAAAAGAACATTCAATAAAGGGAGATCCTAGTATCCTCACCACAAAATAAAAGAACATTCAATAAAGGGAGATCCTAGTATCCTCACCACAAAAGAAAAGAACATTCAATAAAGGGAGATCTTATTTTCCTCACCACAACGTTTGTATGAACTCTAAAAAAACATATCAAATCACTTCATTGTCCAACACAAAATAGAAAGGAAGGAAGGAGATCGACAACACACAATTCTTAGAAATATTTCACACAAAATAATTTATATATTATTATCATCTCATAGTATCATATAGATTTATTATATTAACCCATAAATATACTTAACTGAGATAATATCTCAGGCACACCTGCGAACTAAATAATGATGTCCTACTAAACAACTCAGATAAATATAGGAATACCAAATGTTAAACAGAAAACAAATAAGAAAGGTATATATCCAACACTCGTAACAAGAAACAGCGTGTACGATGAAAACTTCTGCTTTCATGGATTACCCTCGAAACCTGAAGTCCTATTTAAGTTGAGTAATGCAGTCAAGGCGTGGTGTGGGAAAAGCCAAGATTTCGTGAGCCTTGAGTAATGTGACTCCATTAGACGTTTCAGTCATATCTAGTTCTTGAATCTGGTTCTTGTCATCCAACAGAAGCCTCCAGTTGAAACAGTGCAAGAGCTAGGCCACTCCAAAATCTACAATTAGCACCCCCAACTGCTATCCGGGGCATACTATCCTCCCTTCTCCGAAAGGAAGAAACGCAAAGTTTTGATCTCCATCTCTCTCTACTTCGGAGAAAACTCCTTTAATGAATCTCTCTGGCTTGAAACTTTCGGCATCCTCCCATGAATTTGGATCCCTCCCAATCGCCCAAGAATTAACAAGAACACGAGTGTTTTTTGGGAATTCATAGCCCAACACATTGCAGGACTCAGCAGACAAGCGGCGAAACAAAATAGCACCCGCTAGGTGTAGTCTATGTGTTTCTTTCACTATGGCTTGTAAATAAACTAGATGAGGCAGATCAAACTCAAATACCATGCGATCCATTCCAAATACGCTTTCTAACTCATCCTAAAGCTTTTTCATCACTGTAGGGTTTCTCAGTGCTTCCTACATTTCCCACTCCATCACCGTAGGCGCCGTGTCTGAGCCACCAAGAAAAACATCCTATCAACATCATATCATTATCATGACCATTACAAAATCAAATTATATTAAAAGCTATCTAAATCTAATTTCATATGAAGTTCATTCACGTCCGTGAATATTAACTTACATAGAGAACTCCCTTCATACCATCTTGAGATATTTGGAACTCTCCATCTTTATCTACAGAGGCTGCAAGTAACACATCCACAAAATCATGTGTAATTTTGGGGTCATCCCCGGTAACGTGTTCGTCTATTACTTTCTCTAACAACTGATCTTGGGTCTTATGTAGCTTCTTCATTCGGCGGTTGACACCCTACAAATCCATCCAGCTTAAGTAAGGTAGGTAATCTCCAATATTAAATGAACCGAGTAACAAAATACTTCCTCTAACCATGGAATTGAAACCTTTTAGGTCCTTGTCAGAATACATTTTACCAAATGCCATCCTGCAAATTATAGCCATAGCCAGGGATGACAAGGCTTTCCTGATGTTTAAGGGATGAGAATCGTCTGAATTGATAATAGAGCGAATCATAGTAGAGACCTCCTCTTCTCTAACAAAGCGGAAGTAATCTAAGTGCCTAGAGCTCAGCAACTCCGAAGCGCAGAGATTACGCATTTGTCTCTAGTAAGGGCCATATGGAGGAAATGTAAATTCCGTAAAATTATATGTCAAAACCGAAAAGTTGATCGTGGGTTTTGAGAAACACTCTGGCCATGTCTGGAGAGGAAACCACTAAGGTGAGGGCAGAACCGAGGCGAAGAGACATAAGAGGCCCGTGTTTCATAGACAGAGTTGCCAGCGGTCGGTGGGGAAGGTCTCCCAGCATGTGAAGATTTTCGATAATGGTCAACGAGATCAGCCCCGGAGGCGGCCTCCCCTTTCTTTTCTTGGAGAAGAAGTTCCATGCCACTACCAGCACAACAAAAAGAAGAGCAATGGAAAGTTTAAAATAAAATCCTACACTTTGCGAAGCTGGCCACTCCTGAAATCCAAATTCCATCCTCTTCCTTGTACTCAGTGAGGCAGCCCACAGAAGAATTTGCTACACCGAGGTAGTTACAGTTGTGTCAAGGCTTAGAAATTGCACATATTTCTATTCATTTATGCCAAACCATTTGCACCTTTGCCATGGTCTCTTTTCTAGCATCCTCATCGTGTTCCAGATTGCAGAGGTTTAGTGAACTTTTCTAGTTTTATTGGAAAATATTAAGAATTATAAAGTAAATTAATCATTTTTTTATTAAATAAAATGATTACCTAAGCATCACTACACTATACAATAAATTAATTATTCACTTACTGTCACATATATTCACTTACTGTCTTTATGTGATGTTGAATCAAATTTTAATAAAAATAAACTAATTATTCAATATATCATCATGAACAAAGTATTCAAAATATTATGCAACATACAATTAATGAATGATTCACTCACTATCACTATCTTTTTTGACACTCAATGAACTCGTGATAAAAAATATAATAATATGAAATAGAGAAATAGGAAAAATATTAAACACTATATAAATCTACACTCATTATCACTATCTTTTATTTCATATTCAATGAAATATTGACAAACATATAGTAATAGTCAATAGAGAAATATGCAAAAGTATTTAAAAAATATTAAACACCATATAAATCAATAATGATTTGTTGAAATGTTACTTTCAACTGCCCTCTATACAGTAAACCGCTTTCCAAATATGTTTGAAAAACCCTGCACACAGAGCCGCTTGCTAAGTATGATGAACAGTCAATTTTGGTTTGAAAACCCGCAACCTTTGTACATTTGAAAATATAGGTTTTACTTTGAAAACAGAGCGTTGCTTTAAAATAGAAACAAAGAATTTTGATTTATTTTTATGTATGCACGAGAGCGTTTTAGGTGAAGACCTATGGTCCCCACAAGTTTTCTTTTAATCACAATCGCAAAAATAATTTTGAGTCAAGTGTCTTGTTGATGAGGGATATTGCGATGCGATCGCAATCGCAATCGCAAGTCATATGTATTAATGCCATATGTTTGCACCATTGAAATGATGCGATGCGATTGGTGCAATCGCAATCGCAAATATAGCAATCGCCCTCCTCTTAAGCCAAGGTCCATGGAGGAGTTGTCCCACAAACCATGCGGCAGTGTTATATTGAATCGCAAGGATTTTTGTATTGGCCTGATTGTTATGTTGAGTTCCAGACCCGACGTCAGTTTATGGACTCGAATTGATAATTGATTGCGCGTTCAAAAGGCCCAGACGCAGAAAAGCTCTGGTGGACGCAATATGGTTTTATGCGATGGATTTGATAATCCATTGCGCGCACAAAAGCTGACGTCACTCAAACCGGTTTTGTTACGCGAAAATTCTCATTGCAATATTATTTACAGACTTTGAAATCTAGCGGAGTAATGTTATGGTTCATCGCAAGATGGAAGGGTTCATTTGTTATGTTTTATTTTTGTTATATCGCGCGACATAAGGTTTTGTTATAAGTTTATATATATATATATATATATATATATATATATATATATATATATGTTTCAAACTATATATATAACTTATGTGTGCATTTTGTATGTGGGTCCGAGAGGTCTTTTAGTTCATAGATTTTTTATATAGTTTGTTATGTTATGTTTTATATGTTGCGCCATATAAAGCCCCGAGAGACATGTATTTTTTTTGTAATAGACACAACAGTGTAAGAGACAGAGTATTGTAAAAGCACAGTAGTGTGTTGTTTTTGAAATAGAACAGAGTGTATTTCTGTGTGAGAGAGAGTGTGGTTTTCTAGAGAAAAAGTGAAGTGATCTAGCACTGTGTTTATGGAGCAGTCTAGTTTTTGTAATTCCTCAACAGAGGAGGTTTCTTGTAACAGTGTTTTTTGAGTTAATGAAATAGATTTTGAACAGTGTTAAACTCTGTCTCCAACAAGCAAAAGTTTTTATAATTTCTTTGTGTTAAAGGAGAGTATCATTCTCTCTATTCTGTTATGGAATTATCAGAAATTCCAACATGGTATCAGAGCTAGTCCAGGCTCTTTGAAGGTGTCAAAGAAGATGAAGGAAGGATTCCTTGTTGCAGTAACTTCTCCAGCAGAGTGAAGACTTAGTCAAAATAATCTAAGGTATTTCTCATGTTAGATATTTTTTGTGTTACTGTTGAAGACAGTCAGTTATTTTTAAAAAACACACTCAAGTGTTTGAAGCATAGTTAAGAGTGCAAGAATGGTTGGAGCCAGCACTAGTATGAGTATTGGAAATACTCAACTCCCACAATTTAATGGGAAAAAATATGACTACTGGGCAATAACTATGAGAGCCTTGTTTGTCTCCCAGGACTTATGTGAACTTTTTGAGGATGGTTTTGAAGAACTAGTGGATGAAAATGAGTTTAATGATTTAACTCAGGCAGAGAAAGACTTGTTGAAGAGCAATAAGAAGAAGGATTATAGAGCCCTCTACTTTTTGTATCAAGCAGTGCATGAGAGTGTGTTTCCAAGGATAGAAGCATCTAAGAGATCTAAAGAACCATGGAAAACTCTCAAGACAGCCTATCAAGGCATGAGAAAGTGAAGACAGCAAAACTACAGTTGCTGAGGAGAGATTTTGAGACTCTCTGCATGAAGGAGTCAGATAACATTGACTCATTTTTCACACATGTGATTGGAATGGTCACACAGATAAGGTCTCATGGAGAGATTCTTGAAAAAATAAGGATTGTGGAGAAACTATTGAGGAGCCTACCCTCAAGGTTTGATGTGATTGTCACCACCATAGAAGAGACAAAGGATCTCACAAACTTTTCATTTGATGAACTACATGCATCACTGATGACACATGAGCAAAGATTGGGTAGAAATGAAAACTCATCTTTGGAGCATGCCTTTAAGACCCGGATGTCCTTTGGAAGAGGAAGACGTCAAGGTAGAGGAAACAAGAGAGGAAGAGGTAGAAGCCAAAACAGAGGTGGAAGAAACAGTCCAGCAAATGCTCAAGGAAGGGGCAACAATCAAAATCAGAACCAAGGCCAAGGCCGCAGCCAGCAAAGTGGTAAACAACATGCTCAAGGACAAAGGTATGATAAATCCAATGTCTAATGTCACTATTGTAAAAAATATGGGCATTATGAAAATAAATGTAGGAAGAAGAAACATGATATGGGTAATAGAACAAATGCAAATTTCACTAGAGAAAATATCAGCCGAGATAAATTGTTTTTAGCTTGTAATATGGTTGAGGAAAAGAGTGAAGATTTATGGTTTCTAGACTCCGGTTGCAGTAACCATATGACAGAAAACATAGCCATGTTTTCTATATTAGATGAGAATGTGAAGTCACAAGTCACATTAGGAACAGATAGTAAAGTTTCTGTTATGGGAAAAGGAGAAGTAAATGTTTTAACAAGGAAAGGAGAAAATAAATCCATAGCAGATGTTTATTATGTTCCTGGAATGAAATGTAACCTCTTAAGTATTGGACAGCTTGTTCAAAAGGGGTACAATGTTTTATTTGAATATGATGGATGCACCATCATGGATAAACCACCAAGAAAACAATGTATTTCTGAAGTGAAGATGACAACGAATAGGATGTTCCCTCTCAGGATGAGAGCATATTTGAAAAATGGAGAAGAAATAGCAGCAGTGACACAAGAGGCTCTCCAAAGCGAACCAAAAGATGAAAATTGGTTGTGGCACTTGAGATTTGGACATCTCAACTTTCGAGGTCTTAATTTGTTGAATAGAAAAGGAATGGTAAGAGGATTTCCATTGATAGAGAAACCGGGCAGCCTTTATGAAGGTTATATCTTGGGTAAAGAACACAAAGAAAGTTTTCCATCTGAGAAAATCATAAGGGCAAAGGCACCCTTAGAGATTGTCCACTCAGATTTATGTGGACCGATGAAAACTTCATCACTTGCTAGCAACCACTATATGTTAACATTTATAGATGATTTTACAAGAAAAACTTGAGTTTACTTTTTGAAAAACAAAAGTGAAGTGTTTGAAATATTTTGCAATTTCAAAGCACTTGTAGAGAAGCAAAGTGGGCTGCATATCAAAGTCCTAAGAACTGATAGAGTTGGTGAGTATATCTCCAAATAATTTCTACTTTTTTGTAGAGAAAATGGAATTCATAAGCAGTTTACAACTAAATACACTCCGCAGCAAAACAGAGTTGCCGAAAGGAAGAATAGAACAATCATGGATATGGGAAGGAGTATGTTAAAGGAAAAGCATTTCCCGAATTATTATTGGGCTGAAACTGTACATTGTGCAGCATAAATTTTGAATAGGTTCCCAACAAACGCAGTCATGAAAAAAGTTCTGGAAGAGGCATGGAGTGGCACAAAGCAAGGAGTCACCCATATGAAAGTTTTTGGATGTGTGGCTTATGCACACATTCCAGATCAGCTAAGGAAAAATTTGGACAGCAAGGGGGAGAAATGTATTTTCATTGGATACAGTGAGGAATCCAAAGCTTACAGGTTGTATAATCCATCCACAAAGAAGTTTATTGTGAGCATAGATGTTCAGTTTATTGAAGAGGAAGATTGGGATGTAAGCATAGAGAAAACAGTGAATGTTAAAAACTATTTATCTCATGATGAAAATGATAAATATTTGGCTGAAATACATCCCCCAACAGCAGCACCAACACAAGGACAACAAAGCACACCCTTGAGGAGAAATGAAAGTGCTTCTCCAAGCACAGCACAAGGAGGAAATTTGAGTTTTTCTTCAAGAACTCATACACCAAATGAAAGAGGAAAGAAGTTCAGAAATTTAAATGACATTTATGAGCAAGAGGCAGCAAATGAAGGTATGAACTCTTTGTTTGCTTTATATTGTCATGTTGATGACCCTATTCATTTTTTGGAAGCTATTAAGGATAGGAAATGGATAGAAGCTATTGATGAGGAGATTAATGCCATATAAAGAAACAAGACATGGGATTTGGTTGAACTCCCAAAAGATAAAGAAGTTATTGGAGTTAAATGGGTCTACAAGACCAAGAGTAATGCTGAAGGAAAAATAGAGAGACACAAGGCCAGACTTGTTGTCAAAGGGTAGAAGCAACAGCATGGGAGAGACTATGAGGAAACTTTCACCCCGATTGCTAGAATGAAAACCGTGAGAGCAGTGCTGTCAATAGCAGCGCAAAACAAGTAAAAATTTTATCAAATGGATGTGAAGTCAACATTCCTAAATGGAGTGTTAATGGAAGAGGTTTACATTGATCAACCTCTAGGCTATGAAAAGAAAGGCCAAGAGCATAAAGTGTGCAGATTGAAGAAAGCTCTTTATGGGCTGAAGCAAGCGCCTAGAGCATGTTACAGTAGGATAGATTCCTATCTACTGGAAAATGGTTTTGAAAAGTGTGAGGGAGAACCCACCCTCTACATCAAAGAAAAAGATGGTAAGATGTTTATAGTTGTTTTATATGTTGATGATGTAATGTTTACAGGTAATGATGATTACCTTATTGGAAATTTTAAAACAGTCATGAAAGAAGAATTTGAAATGACTGATATGGATTTGTTGAGATACTTCTTAGGAATAGAAGTAGAACAAAATGAAAATGGAATTTTTATCTCATAAGCAAAATATGTTAATGGAGTGTTGGAAAGATTTAATATGCAGGAGAGAAAAGCAGCAATAACTCCCATAGTAATGGGATTGAAGTTGAGTAAAGATGACAGAAGCAAGGATTTTGATCCTAGTTTGTACAAGAGCATAGTTGGCAGCCTCATGTATTTGACTGCAACTAGGCCGGATATAATGCATGGTGTTAGTTTGATTTCTAGATTCATGGACAGGCCAAAAAAAGCACATTGGCAGGCGGCAAAGAGAATTCTGAGGCATGTTAAAGGTACTAAAATGTTTGGTATTTATATACTACTTCAGAATGTTCGGATTTAATTGGATACACTGACAGTGATTGGGCTGGAAGTGTAGATGACTGGAAAAGCACTTCTGGTTATTTTTTTGACATGGGTTGAGGAGCCATTTCATGGGTTTCTAAAAAATAGCCTATTGTAGCATTGTCTATAGCAGAGGCAGAATATGTGGCAGCTATAGCAGCAGCGTGTCAATCAATTTGGATGAGGAGAATGTTAAGAAGTTTATGCCAAGAGCAAGTAAAAGGTACAGTGATTTATTGAGACAATAGCTCAGCTATTGCATTATCAAAGAATTATGTGTTTCACAAGAGAATGAAACACATTGACACAAAGTTTCACTACATCAGAGAATTGGTGAACAATGAAGAAATTGTTTTAGAACACTGCAGAACTCAGGAGCAGTTTGTAGACATTCCGACCAAGCCATCGGGGCAGAAGAGTTTTGAATATTTGAGGAAATGTCTGAGTATGACTGGTAACCCAACAGTTGAAATTAAGGGGGAGTGTTGAAATGTTACTTTCAACTGCCCTCTGTACAATAAGACGCTTTCCAAATATGTTTGAAAAAACCTACACACAGAGCCGCTTGCTAAATATGATGAACAGTCAATTTTTGTTTGAAAACCTGCAGCCTTTGTACATTTGAAAACAGAGGTTTTACTTTGAAAAAATAGTGTTTCTTTAAAATAGAAATAGAGCATTTTTATTTATTTTAATGTATGCATGGAAGCATTTTAAGTGAGGACCTGTGGTCCCCACAAGTTTTCTTTTAATCGCAATCGCAAAAATAATTTTGAGTCAAGTGTATTTTTGGTGAGGGAGATTGCGATGTGATCGCAATCGCAATCGCAAGTCATATGTATTAATGCCATATGTTTGCACCATTCAAATGATGCAATGCGATTGGTGCAATCACAATCGCAAATATATCAATCGCCCCCCGCTTAAGCCAAGGTCTATGGAGGAGTGGTCCCACAGACCACGCGGCAGTGTTATATTTAATCACAAGCATTTTTGTATTGGCCCGATTATTATGTTGAGTTCCAAACCCGACGTCAGTTTATGGACTCGAATTGATAATTGATTGTGCGTCTAAAAGGCCCGGACGCAGAAAAGCTCTAGCAGACGCGATATGGTTTTATGCGATGGATTTGATAATCCATCGTGCGCACAAAAGCTGACGTCACTCAGCCCAGTTTTTTTGTGCAAAAATTCTCATTGCAATATGGTTTAAAGACTTTGAAGTCTGGCGGAGTAATGTTATGGTTCATCGCGCGATGGAAAGGTTCATTTGTTATTTGTATTTTTGTTATATCACGCGACATAAGGTCTTGTTATAAGTTTATATATATATATGTGTTTCAAACTATATATATAACTTATGTGAGCATTTTGTATGTGGGCCCGAGAGGTCTTTTAGTTCATAGATTTTTTATATAGTTTGTTATGTTATGTTTTATATGCTGCACCATATAAAAGTCCATTAGGCATGTATTGTTTTTGTAATAGACACAACACTGTAAGAGACAGAGTATTGTAAAAGCACAGCAGAGCGTTGTTTTTGAAATAGAACAGAGTGTATTTCTGTGTGAGACAGAGTGTGGTTTTTGAGAGAAACAGTGAGGTGATCTAGCACTGTGTTTATGCAGCAGTCTAGTTTTTGTAATTCGTCAAGAGAGAAAGTTTCTTGTAATAGTGTTTTTTGAGTTAATGAAATAGATTTTGAACAGTGTGAAACTCTGTCTCAGCAAGAAAAAGTTTTTATAATTTCTCTGTGTTAAAGAAGAATATCATTCTCTCTATTCTGTTCTAAAATTCTCAGAAATTCCAACATTATTCTAGTCTATAAAATCTTATGAAAATATTGCCTATAAATATTTTTTTGATACTCTGAAAAATCTGGATTTTTTTTCATAAATATTTTGAATTAAACGAAAATACAGTAAATATGGAAATAATTTAGAAGTTCCAAACTGACCCAGCTGTACTCACTCCGCGTGACTTACCAGAATTTCTAAATTATTATGTACATTTGTTTAGACCAAACTATTCTATTATTCTGTCGGCAGACAACTAAATAAAGCAATGTTTCCTATTGTGCATCTTTGCAGTTGAGCAGTGGGATTTTATGGAGAACATGAAGATAAAATTATATGTTTGGAATCGATATGTAGGCGGACGCTCAGCAGAAATATATTGGCCCTTCACGGAAAGTCGGTGGGAAAGTAAACAATTATCGTGCAGTTAAACCTAGAAGGTGATCGAATTTCAGATTATAACCTCACAGTTTGCAAACATATGTCATTCATCCAACATGACCATCTTTTTAGGTAAATTTTAGATGGTCGGTCAGGGAATGGACTGATGGGCATCAAACCATTTGGACTCGAGTACACCCATGTCACGTTTTTTGGTTGTTACCTCGACGACACACAAGTTAAACTCTTTTTTTAATATAAGGTTGATAAGTTCTAATTTTTTTTTCCAATATATATTATTTTCATCCAATAATCACATTACTTATGTTATTTTCATCCAACAATCACATTACAGGTTAATAATTATTTATTTTCTTACATAAATTTAATTTAATTAAAATAATTTTTAGAATTTAGTTAATTATTAAACTTTTGAAAATAATATTAGAGTATAAAATTTAAATATTAAATTGAATATTTTAGAAATTAAAAAATAATATTAAAATTTTATTTTCTATTTTTTAATTAGAGATATATAAAAAACGATTATTTTATATAAATCAAATATTAAAATGATTTTAAATCGAATATCAAATTATTTATAAAAATATATATTGTTATTATTTTTCTAACTCTCATGAGTATCATCAAATTTTTATATAGAACTAGGTAATATAATTTGAATGAGAAAGTGTATTAATCATTAATTATGTATATTATCAATCTTTATATAGAACAATATAATACTCACTTTATTATTATTTTTTCATTTTTGTTTTTCTTTTATAAAAAAATATTGTTTTAGTAGTTTCTATTGCATTTTCTTTCATTTTAATAAATGTATATGATATATATTTTATAACTATTTTTTTTAAATTTATTTTATTTATTTTGATATAAAATTCTATTTATAAAATACATTCACTTATTTATTTACTTCAAATTTAAGAAATATTAATATAAGTTAATATGAAAAATGATTATAACTACATATTAAGTAAAAAAAATAAATAATAAAATATAATATTTATTTTTCTTCTTTTTTTTCTGAGAAAAAAAATCATTTATTTTTATTAAAATAACAGATATGCCCAAAAAACTTGGGTTATTACATTGCTCCTTGAGCTATTTTATACTCATTGAGATTTTTTTCATTACCATTACTGGATTACAACCAAAAAAATTCTTGTTCCTCTTCTATCTTTGAGAATTTATATCTCGCTATTTTGTGAGAAGACTTTCCATTTTTTTGTTGTATTGGCATATTTCTGTTGTACTTGCTCAAAACTGGTAATCCCTTTAAAACAAAAAGGTGATAAAACCTTGAAGTATATAAGGGACTGTATTGTCCCTTTTGTGTAAACTGCATCTCTCATTGACATGTCCGGGATTATCCAGATTTTCAAAATCTTAAGGACTAGAAGAACTCCACTGTTCATTTTAAACCTGGTTGATTTCTTCCACGTTAGCAGAACTATCCATAATTTTCACTGTGCCAGGAGGGCGGGTGAGAGATGATTTTGATAGACCATTTTCTTATGAATTTAATTCTCGGAACACATGTTTGAAAGAGAGGAGTTGATAACCTTGAGATAAACACCAAATGTTTCGGAGGAGAGCTTGAAGATGAGGTGAATGAATGTGAGATATTTGAGTAGCCTAGTCAATTACCATTTTGGAGTCTCCGAAACATTGCAGAGAAGAAATATCTTTGGATTTGCTACATGTAGGACAACCCAAAGAGCAGCTAGCGCAGCTTTGCTATTAGATACGTGACTTGGAGAAAATAGAATGTGATATTTGAGGGCTGGTGAGACATGGAGGACAGCCCCTGCTCCTGTCAAAGGAGGAGTGCCTTGACATTCGCCATCAAAGAAAGCCCAAGCATAATTCTGATTGATTTTAGGAGGCACCACTGAACGAATTTTGGGATATTTAGGAATGTGTTTGTGCTCAGATGCCGTCTAGATACATAGCTCATAACATTTTTTATCGGCCTTCGAAAAACACGTCAAGCTACATTCTCCAGATATTATTTAAAAAGGGGAAAAAATGTTCATTAAAGGGAGATCCTTCTTTACTACCACAACATTTTTCTTAACTCTAAGAAAATATATCAAACCACTTCATTCTCCAATACAAAATACAAAAGAAAAGAGCAGTCAACAAAGGGAGATCCTAGTTTCCTCACCACAACGTTTGTATGAACTCTAAACAAACATATCAAATCACTTCATTCTCAAACACAAAATAGAAAGGATGGAAGGAGCTCGGAAATACACAATTCTTAGAAATATTTCACACAAAATAATTCATATATTATTATCATCTCATAGTATCATATAGATTGATTATCTTAACCCATCAATATGCTTAACTGAGATAATATCTCACGCAAACTTGGGAACTAAATAACCATATCCTACTAAACAACTCAGATAAATATAGGAATACCAAATGTTAAACAGAAAACAAATAAGAAAGGTATATATCCAACACTCTTAACAAGAAACAACGTCTACGATGAAAACTTCTACTTTCATGGATTACCCTGGAAATCTAAAGTACTATTTAAGTTGAGAAATGCAGTCAAGGCGTGAGCCATATTTGTTAGGGTTAAATTAAAAGAGAGATCATTTTCAAGAAAATATTATATCAAAGCTACAAAATATTTTGGATCCGCCGAAAGATCAGATGTTGAAATGTATGGTTATTCACTCGAAAACCTAGATAGAAAGAATCTTAAATATTTTTACAATTTCTGTTAAATTTATTCACAATTCAGGAAAAAAAATAAAAACCTTGTATAATAAAAAAATTAGTATAGATTTTACTAGTAAATTTTTTTACGATCTTAGTTCCTATTTAGCTTTAATTAAAATTTAGAAGAAAAAAAAATAACTTACCTTAAACCCTTCCTTCTTCTTGCAAAATTTGACATTAAGGTATAACTTTCTCTACCACTTCACAATTAAGGTTTTTCAATGTAGGAATTTTAGATTTAATGTGTTTGTGTACTCATTATATATATGGTGTTTGACATATCAAGTAGGGGAATCACTTATTCAATTAGATCCAAACCTTGTCGGTCATCTCCATTTTAATTAAGTAACTATATGGTGTTCAATGTGCCATCTGTAACATAACGCACAAGTGTTACCTGAGTAATACAAAGCACCGATAAATTATAACACTTTTGAGTATGTCTAGTATGTTCATATTTACTACGGGTGTAGTATAACACACTCGCGTACTTATTCCTAATAACATCTTTAAATCATTTTGGTACATTAAGACTTATAAATTGCATCGTCAACCCTCTCCATTTTTAAAAAAATGCTTATATGTTTCGCAATGCGCGCTATGTAATATAACTCACTGGGGCTACCTGAGTAACAAAATGCATAGACATATAATAACACTTTGGATTATGTCCAATATGTTCATCCTTGCTCTCAGTGTAATTTAAAACACTGATGCGCCAGTTCCTAACAACACTGTTAAATAGTTTTTTTGTGTTTAACCTAATAAATCATGGCAACAACCCTCTTCATTTAAAAAAAAATGGTTATAAGTTTCGCAGTGTGCCCTATGTAATATAACATACTGGGGCTACTAGAGTAATAAAACGCTACAGTAAATGGTAACACTTTCGATTTGTTATAGTATGTTCATCGTTTCTCCCGGTGTAATATAATGCACTGGTGTGTCTCTTCCTAGTAGCATCGTTAAATCAATGTGGTACATTTAGCCTTACAAATCGCACCATCCTAATTAAAAATTATTTTTACAAAAGAAATTTCCATGATGGTGTCAAACAATTAAAATCTCAGTGCGTTTAATGTTATAAATGCATTGATGTGCTTATTCAGATTAACGCACCGGTTACAGGAGTTTTTTTTGGCTGAAAATTATTTGATTTATTTGTAAAATATATCTAATGGAATTTTTATTGAATGGCACATGTTCTATATTGATAAAAAATGTCTCAATATGTCTCAAGTAGCAGAAATATTAATCGACACAATGATAGCACATTAAAAAAAATCAGATAAGGAAAGTTCTTTGTAAATTCTTTATACAACTAATATTTTTAAAATATATGTCAGTTTAACTAATATGTAATGTTTGGTGTTTGTCATGCAGAACTACAAAATGAAAAATTTCAATAAGGCTATTTCTAATCTAAGTGTAGAAGAGCATAAAATCGTGATAGAAAAATTGCAGAATGTGGAATAAGGTGAGTGAAACAATACTTTTCAATGATTTTTTTTTCATTAATAACATATTTAAGAATATTATATAACATGTTTCAAACAATAAATTAATTTATTTATGTTTAATATTTTATACGGAGCAACAATGAAGGAAAATATCAATTTCGTTGTTAAAAAAAAAAGTATGGAACATCTAAATGAAGATGAATTGGCCATTACCTCATCTGGAGTGGCTTTAGAGGTTAATGAAAGGGGGATTTTTTTTACAAAATTATGAGGGATTTAGTGGAACGAACGTATAGACGTACTATCCACTTACAATACAAAAATCAATCCAATTATTCTAACAACCTAATTATACATAAACTACACGAAGTGTTTCTAGAGCAATGGTCAATGAGACATGTCAGACTTGCAATAGAAAAAATATATAACAAAAAAAAAAAGAGCCATTCAAAAGGTAATATTCCTAATCATATAAATTGATTTTCTAGAATTATATGTATATATTACTATTAACCATTAATTTATCAATATTGATTTTGTTATAGTTAGTTTTCATTTATAATTATAAAAATAGTTTATTATTTTTTTTCAAGAAGATTACGAAAATCCGAAATGATCAACATGCTGATATGTGAAACATACCAATAGGAATGTCCAAAAAAGTGTTTAAGGAGATGGTCAAAGAAATGGACGTAATTTCATCATGGGGGGAGCCATGTCAACAACAACATGCTTCAAATGTATGTAATCATGATTGAATTTGTACATATAAAGAAATAATTTAGCATTAAATATTAATTTTCATGTATTTTCTTATAGAAAAGAAAACAAGATGGAACTCATTTAGCACATAGAACATGATGACAAGGAAGAAAATGTTGATTTCAAGGTTTGTGAGTAATTCTTAATATTTCCTTATATTAACTCAAGGTTTCATTTTTTATATTTTAAGTTTTTTTACAACAACCATCCTTGAAAGTCTTCAAATAGGTGCTAACATATAAAGAAGAGTCATCAGAAGAATTTATTGACATTAGGTTAAATAACGATAGTAAGTATATGGTGGCATATGAAAAATTAGATGTGGAATTGGTAAGTATCTATGTTGTTTTACTTCTCCGAGTTTATAATTAAAAGAACAAAAAGATCCTTTATATTAAATATATGATTTATTATCGGGTATAAAACTTTCAAGAAACAAAGCTTGGAACTAGGACAACAAATGAGTTGTTGAAAGAATGCATGAGATTTGGTTTTGAAATAATATGTATAATTGATGAGTCACTTCTTCCTATGGTATATTTCTTTTAAATTTACATTTATTTATATCATTTATTTCAATTTTCAATATTCTCACCAATGTAAATACACTCATTACATTTTATTTGTATGTTTACAAATGGAACAAGATCAAGAAGATGAAAATGATCTATGCAATCAAAAAAACATTCCTCAAAATAAGCCAAGTCATCGAAGTAGCTCGAGCACTGAAAACAATTCCAATGAAGAATGGTGACATATTTGGATATCAATGAAACTTTTTATATTTTTAAAATAATTGTTTGTGAAAATTAGACATTTTGTTTAATGTAATCATTGACATAGTGTCCTAATTAAAAGAGACAGGGTTAACAATAACAATCCCATTTTTTCTGACAAGGAGTCTCTTATTGATATATAATAAAATACATTTTAATTTATTCTATTGTGTTATCCAATGTTGTTATAAAATGTTACACGACTGATTAAATACATGGATGATTAAATATTATAATGAAGCGATGTGAAATCTGATAATATAACAAATTAATCCAAACATGATATACAAATGCATTAATCAAATATTAATTTATATGAGTATTGTTATAAAATATGTGTTGATTTTTCAATGAATAATGAATTTAAAAATTACAATAATTGCACCATTACTGGTCGATTTCTCCAAAAAAGAGAAAATATCTTACAAAAACATGTGTGCATCCATAACATAAAAACGCATTGGTGCTTTACTTTAAATAAAAGCACTGCGACATCTTCTTTTAGCATAATTGGTGCTTTTTTTGAAAATGACAACACCACGACTTTCAAGTCATCAAGCACTACTATTATTTTTAATTTTTACCCCAATGTAGTGTATGTCTTAACGCATGAGTTCTTTCATAGAAATAACACCCCCCTACTCTACAAAATATTATTTCCATTCCCGGTGCACTATTAAAATTAACAATACTAATACCTCTATATAAAAAAGACATTTGTGTGTTTATACAAAAAATACATGTAGATGCTACATGCTTAAGAGAAAGAATCGATACGTCAAATAATTTTTTCATGCATCAGAGTCATTCCTTCATCAAAAAACGACCATGGCTTTTTTTATATAAGCACCAGTGTGGTATACGTTTCGAGCTTTGGTGCGCTTTGAGTTGAACACAACGAGGTTTTTTTAATTGTAAGAACCTGGTTGGTTTACAGTTCATGTGTTTTTATTCTTTGAATAAAATGCTTCAGTGCTTTTAATTGTGTATGAAGCTCGATTCCTTTCTATGAGTAGCACACCAGAGCTTCTTGTTGCATAAAGCACATTGGAAAAAAATAACATCTGCTAAAACCTTTGGTTGCCCAGATTTTTTTAGTTGTCATGAAGTTTCATTATAAGCTCTAATAAAAAAAAAATTCCCACAATGGATGTTTTAGAGAATGTTTTTTTGACATTTTTTTCCAATTTTATAACAATAAAAACCTCGGTTATAAACTCCGCTAGAAAATATTTTCCTTTTGGTGTAGAGCATATCTTTGTATTCATTGTAATTTCCATGTGAATGTAGTTCATTTTTCTTTATTTTCTGCATTATATTTGTTTCATGCATAAATAGAATATAGATAACTAACAAATTTAGAATCTAAAGAAATTTAAACTTCATGGTATGGATTTCGATTTACTTTTATTAGATCTATTATTATGATCTATCTAGAATAATATTCATTGTAATTTAAAAATAATATTTCCTTCATGTAAATTTAAATTCTAGACTCTAACACTTGGCGAGAGCCTTGAAAGAAGCCATAATTGACAATGGAGTAGTTCTGATCAGCCTTGGCCTTTGGATTAATCATCGTATGTTTTGAAGATTCCTTCGGCATCCAAGGTATAGGGTCAACAGTAGGCATCGTGATATGAAGTGGTTCAACACTATCAGGAGCACCCTTAGCTTTCGAAGATTCAGATTCACCGTAATCACGAGATCTCATAGCGATATCTCTATGAGCACTCATCATATATATGTTTGACGGAATTTCCCCTTCCTAGTTGCCCCCTGAGGGAGCCCCAGTACTTTGATTCATGCCAGCAATCAATTGCTGCCCTTGGCGAAAAGGGTTTGTTAGCACAGCCTAGGAACTAGAAGAACCTTGTTGAGCTAACAAGCGTTGTGCATCCTGAATTTTAGGGGAAAAGGTGCGTAATATGTTCTCGAGTACACAACTTGCATGGAAACTTTACTTTCCTCTTATTGTCCTTTTGACCCTCTCCAACATGATCGTTGGTTTTGTTTCCATTCCCCTTTCCATCCTTGGCTTTATTTTTATTGTTCTGTCCTTTCTTCTTCCCATCGGATGGTTGATTTCCTTTGGGGATGGAATTCTGGACGGCATTAATTGCGAAGGATTGAGAAGGATTTGACATGGAAGGCACAACCTGACCAAAAGAAGTAGATTGTATAGACAACTGCTGCAATTGACTAAGCAGGTTAGTTGCACTGCTATCGATCAAACCAATAAGCCCATCACCATGAGGACCGAGTTTAGTTTTGGACAAGTCAAATTTGGAGTGAGAAGCATCTGGAAATTTTTTATTGAGGACTCCAGGCTAAGAGTAAATTAGTTCTAATTGTTGAGCCCTAAAAATAGCCTGCTCTTTAGAAAATACCCCTAACAGGGATACATCTTTAGAAATATCTGGCTGCAAATACTTCAAAAACCATTCCATAAGGAATTCATTTAGAATATGGGCTTTAATGAGCCTCCTCCTTCTTCACCATTCTTGAATGTGGTCAGAAATGTGAGTTTCCTTATCTTGCTAAAAATTGTCCAGGAGGTCAATCCTGATGTCATAACGGATAGGCAATTGAAAGTGGTTTAATACCATGGTATCCAAATCTCCAAAAGTGACAAAACTACCCCCAGTTAACTAAATATAACACTTAGCTGCATTTCTAGTTAAGGTGCATTGAAATAACCTCAACCTAATCAAATCATCAATTACGCAGTTGGATGAACACCATAAATGGAAAGTGGTGATATCATCTGCCGGATCCTCTCCATTCTTCCCTTCAAACTTTGGAATGTTTGAGGGGAGTTTGGTGGGGACCGGAGGCCATCCTAGACTATAACAAATCGGATCGTTAGTCAATTTTGACAAATTTGGCAGGTTTAATGTTGCCAGAAATGGTAAACGAGGAGGAGCCTGGGAATTCCACCCTCCATAGGAAGGATTCCCAACGTTACTAAAAGAATACCCTGGATTTGCTGAGGCACCAAGTTACCAAATTTTGTTCGTAGAGAATTTTGGGCCATAGTAAAATCCCTGTGAGCCAACATTCTAAGAAGGTCCCCCCCAAACATAGAATTACTATAAACAGGACCATTTCCCGCCACTAAGGTAGTGAATGGAGAGGAAACCCCTTGATAAGGATTCCAAGTATTTAAAAATGGAGAAAAGGCCTGAGAAGTGCTCGATGAAGGGAAAGGAACATTCCCTTGCTGACCAATGAGAAATTGATTCCCCCCTCCCATCGCTATAAAAACCAGATTCCAACCTGTAAAGGTATCATAACTTTGGCCTCTAGACCATGGATTGAAACCTTGAGTCTGAGAAGCAAAACGTAAAGATCTTAAGGAAGGGGTCGAATGAGGTATATGTCCACTCCCAAAGGGGAACCCTTGAAAAGAAGATGATCCAGTAGCCATAGAGGGTATGGGTGCAGATGCAGCTAAAGCAGCAGAAAAGGAGAAAGAAGGAATCCCACTAGTGGGAATTCCAAAAGAAAAGGGACCAGATTGCGAAGCATGTGCTTGTGTGTAACCAAAGCCAAAAAAAGTAGCACTAGAAGTGATTGTAGATATAGCAATAGTGCTTCTTCCTTCTACTAAAAGAGGGGTCTGAATACTTGCAGTGCTTACAGCTGAAGTTGTGTTCCCAGTTGTGGCCATCGAAAGGTATGAATATGATGGATAAGGACTTGCAGGTCTCTTAGACTCTGGTCTGATATATTGAATGATGAAAGCATGATCAACAATAAGAGGAGATGGAAGAGACTCAGCAAGCTGAGGAACTTCCTCTACTTCTACTTCTTCTGCAGGAAATAAAACTCTCAAGATGAGTGAGGTACTCCTCTCTGTACCGACACCAACACCAGAAATACCCACAAAAACAACAAGCTCAAAAAGATGATCTCTCTCCATGACATCTGAAACCATTGGGTGAAAATCACCCTCCAAATTACTCCTATGCCTTCTTGAAGAAGGCTTGGCACTTGCGGGGGACAACCCACGCAGCCTCCTCGATCGACAAGGCGATTGGTCAGCCACTTTAAGAGATTATTTTTAGACTCAAAAAATATATGAAGCTAAGCAATCTAGGAGCAAAGAGCACACTCTAAAAAATTCCTAAGATCCAGCCAAACAAGCAGCTCTCAAGTTTTTTCACTCTAGGTGATGAGGACCAGACACCAAAATACAAGAAAGTGATATAATAGGACCTCCCAAAAGAAGTCTGGGGTAATTATGACCTAGGCATACTAGAAAAGGTAACAAAAATAGTTACGTTGACCTCCTAACAACAGTCTTTTCTGGTACAAGCACCCAAGCTTCGCAAGGGCACCCTCCAGAAGTACTGGTGGAAGTGATGCAATGTCTGTGTCAAGTACCATGGGTATTCCCCCCCGCAGTCACCTGTGTGGTTCCCAGGATAGGAAACTATGGGCTCCAATCCATATCGGCAGCCGGGTGGAACGGTCTTAGGTCAAGATTCAAAAAATAGGAGAGGGGGTATCTATCTTCTCTGCCTGCACTATCCCTTGCACTTGACTCTCTGGAGGAGAGCTTTTCCGGTCCACTTAACGGTGTTGGATTTCGCTCATTAATCAATTTCTATGTTTAACAGTTTGAGCGACCTTGGAGAGTTAACTCTCCACTCACCTAATCCAAGGCCCTACAACCTAGCTAGTTGGTGTATAATTAATGACAATAACACAAAAACTACTAGTTGTTTTTAATTTATATCGCTTATTTTAGATGGGCTGTTATTTAAGTCAAGGGTGCACATAAGTGAAACTGATGGTATTTTGAAGACACTTTAGAAACCAATGAAAACCAAACTACATGCAAATTTAATGAGTTCCTTTTGATGAAGAGTGATTTCTACGCAGTTTCTACAAAACTAATAAACAAAAAACTTTTGTTTTCTTTTCAGACACTCACAATCAGAAAAATTATGAAAAATACTACAAGATGCTTGAATGCACTTAATGCAAACTACCAATGATATGAAAATCTTAAGATGCTATTTCTAAAGAAGCCAAAAGGGAGTCTCTAGAAAAACCAAAGTTTCAATCACTTTTGACAGTCAACAAGGCTAGTTCCAAATCAGAACTCCTATGTATAAAAAACGCCAAAATGCACTTGACATAAAAGAGAGAAATCAAGGGCAGACTTCCTTTGAAATCAAGCCACGAACCGAAGACTAGAAACTTAACCAAAAAGCTTCAAAAGATGAAAAAGAAACCGTAAACAAAGAAAGAAAGAAAAAAGAAATGGAAAACGCAAAATGTTTTTGGGATTTTCAGCTTATAAAAGAAAGAAAATAGATTTCAAGAAGACAAATGAAACTATCCAGAAATTGAATCAAGCAAACATGAACTCTAATCAAAGGCTTCAAATTACTTAAGCCAATCTTTAAACTTTCGTAGCGGGCCTTATTCGAGCAAAAATAAGAAAAAAACTTAATCAATCAACTCAGTATAATAGCATAATCTTGCGGCGAATAGCAACTCCAAAGAATAAAAAAAGAGATCTTTCAAAATTCGCAACAAGACAAGTCTACGAAGTCAAGAAAATCAATTACACGAAGAAGGAAAAAATCAAATGCGAAGCAATGCATAAGGCAAAGAAGAGAAAATGAGTAAAACTCGTTGTTATGAATGTTCAGGACAACCAAGAAACTTCAGGGAAAGTTCTTGGTTCTCAAGCCACAATTACAAACACACAAAACAAGGATTTTGTGAAATGGCTAGGTCTTCATGCAAGGAAGAGAGAAACAACCAGAAAATAACTTTAAACACAGTCTAGAGACCTTCAAGATACTACAAGAATAGCTCAACACAGATAGAGAAGAACATAGGGGCTAGAAACTTAAAATTTCAAATTTTCCCAGGCATATGTGTTTTTTTTTAGAATAACAAGCATGCATAAACGACTGTAACAAAGGAAACTCATGTATACATGGGTCCATTTGCAAAATACAATGTGTATACGCGACTGTGTAAAGAAAAAACTACGTATGTAAGCAAAGATAAGGAAAAAACAAAAATTCAAGCCTGATAAAGAGACCAAGTCTTCTCTCTTACTGAAAAAGAACTTGTTAGACTGAAAAAAGTGATAGAAACTGTTGGAAACCTACAGGACAGATGAAACAACCTAAATGGGAAATCACAAGAATTTCATCCCCAACAGAGTCGCCATTTTAGTTTCGGGAAAGAATACCCTAAAGGTCTTTGGTTAACAACCTTCACCGATCAGGGGAATTCAATTTAAAAAGGACTCACTTTAACCAACTTCTATACAGAAAACTAGATCCCACTGGTTGTAGAAATTACTTAGAAATCTCTCGGTTGATGTAGATCCCGTGAGGTGCAAACCCCCTGCAGTACTTTGTGCTTCGAAACCTGTAAATCCACAAAGAACGGACATAAAAACCTAGTTGTACAACATATATAATTCCTAGATGTGAGTGAAAACCATACATAATATGATAAATATCATATGAAATATTCAATTAATGATTATTACATATATATAAAGCATCATAAACACATGAACATCGGGAACAAGATGGCTCTTCTTATTATGAATGACACGTACAATAATAAAAAAGTGGAGATATCACCTGAATCCTACCACGGCCTTCGAGCATACCATCCTTTGGATCCATCCATCCCTAGCCTCGCAAGAATTCTTCCAAGATGTGTGCACAATAGATGTCATATGGGATGATGAACATCTCAAGGAAACAATGGTTTCCTGAATATACCTGGGAAGTGCAGGAGGCACGTGAATATCAGACTTGAATAGGGCTCCAACATAGTATAATATCTATATTTTCTCTCTCCCTTAGGCCATTCCTTTGTGGGGCTCTTATAATACCTTAAATTAGTTTCTGCAATTAGGAGCAGTTAGGCCATGGGCTGGGGTGGTTGAATTGCTGGAATAGCCATCAAACCCACCTCAAATATAGGTAATTTGTATCTTTTTTAATAATTAAAAATGTATACGTGGATCTGAATGGACTTGTGTGTATACGCGGAAAAGTCTGGGTAGAGTTGCGCATGGTTTTTAAGATACTATTTTTTGAGAAAATGTTCAAGTCTGGAGGAAAGGGTGCCCAAGGCCAAAGTGTAAATCATCAAGTACATGAAGGTGATAAATGGCACTATAACACATAGCCCATGTCATATATCGGTGTTAGAGAACTCGCAACAGTTGGAGTTTACTAGGAACCACTTATGACATGATGCTCTTGCTTCTGCTCTGAGGACTCTAGTCAGTGGCTCTTTAATATTGGCTTGGGAAAGAATGGATTTGGAAATTTATGGAATAGCTTCATGGCTACTCACTAGACCTGAGACCTCAGACAAAGAAGCAAGTTATTTCCTTTTCCATTATTTTTTCTTTTCCCAGAACTGGATTAGATATCAGCAGGCATAGGTCATATCAATTTTCCATTTTAAGAGATGTTTAGTTTAATAAACTTGTTGAAATGAATTATTTCATTTCTACCATGTCGTGGTAATGATATTCTAATTCCCTATAAAATTTCACAAAATAGATAATCTATGTTTTGCATCATACCTAGGAGAGAGCAAGCATCAAAGCATGTAGCAAAGCCTGCATCCATTTTCTTTCTATAGTCATAGTGCATAGACCATGTCATAGACCGCTGTTAGAGAACTCACAACTGTTAGAGTTTACCTAGACCATGTTGGAGGCTTCAATGCCAAATTATTTATATGCCCCTATTTCGATAGATTTTGGAATATATTACATTTCTTTATGTCGTGCTTTTGTGCTTGCTTTGCAGGAGGAATATTCAGGCCGGGAAATCTTAGCATTATATACTTCCCTGTCTTTTTGTTGATGCTACTTATATCAAAAAAAAATTTGAGTCTCCAACATATCGAGCCTGTACTACAAGAATTTCTTTGAGATTAAGCCTTCACCTTACCTTGATGAATCATACTCTCCTTCACAAATTCCTCCCAAAGAAAATTATGTTGAGAGGTAGATCACCCCTTACTAATTTTTGTTTCATCTTTTCCATTTGAAGCACCTTGAACAACAAGAAACTCATACTCATCTACCGAGCTATTAACCGACCTTAAATTCGACCCAGAAGATGGAGGAGGGTGTGTTTGCTCATTTAAATGATAGATTTGGCCATTGACAAAAATATATTCTATAAATGGTTGATCTCCATCCATATCACAGTGTCATGAGTTGAATTCAAACTTAAAGCTTGTGCTAATGGATACTTGTCACCAACATCATTCAATTCCTGGATATCTTCATATTTTTTTGAGATTTATGAGTTAAATACTCATTTATATATTCCTCCCCTACTTATCTTGTCAGATTGTTGCCCAAACGAGATTTAGAAATTTGGAAAAGCTAGGTGAGAAAATGTGTTGGACGCTAAAATAAAATTCATCGCTCACATTGTTGAAAAACTCTTCCATCCTGGGTTGGACGAAGAATTATTCCTGATTGTATAGTTGACATCGCCCATACTCATTGTAATCACTCGAAAAGTTGAGTTCCTATTGGTTTTGGTTTTAGATGTGCATGTGGTTTTACAGTCCTGGTATACCTTGCCAACTCCTAAACTCAATGAAGAGTCTGATCACACATTCCTAAACCTAATTAAGAGTCGGATCATGTATAAATTCCATCGAGGTCACTTGGGCAGTTCCATGCATGCAAGCTCTACTTGCCATTTGGAAGTTCACTTTATTTTAATTTTAATTTAACTTTATTGATTAGTTAGTTATTTTACTTAGTTTTAATTTTATTTTTAATATATTAAATAAAACCAACATCAACAGTGTTAATAATACTATGAAGATTATTCCTCAACCTATTCTTTATCTCGCTTTAAAATAGGTGAGCATAAAAGTACTCAAAAACTTGAAATATTGTTAGTAAGTTATCTGAATGTGGTATTCTTAAACTTAATTTATGGCTTTGTTTCCTCCTTAGAACTACCTTACTCTCTTCTTTAATGTTGGGTATGATAGTATTTTTTACTTATATATAAGACCAACTGTAATTTATTTTAAAATTTACTCTTTTGTAAGTTTGCATCTTGGAATTTGCCTCAATATATTGTTAAATTTATAGAGCCAATGCTTTGAACCAAGCTTATTTTCATAGCTTCTTCAGATCACACATTCATATAAATTGTCATAGATATCATTTCAATCTAATCTTCAAGAGAAACATGGCATCACTTGGAGTGGATTTTGTGGGGTCATCACCATAAATGGTTATAAATGGGAGAAATATATCTCAACCAAGAACTACGTTGTCGAGTGGGTAATTCAAGATCTTACTGAAGCCGAATATTTGAACAGTTCAAAGTACTACATTAAAATCGAAGGTAGTCTTTTTAATTTCATGTAGCTGAGCTTGAAGAAATAGTGTGTTTTTTCAAGCTCTTTTTCTTGAGGTATTATTGCAAATCTAACAATATTCAGTGGTGCATTCATGGCTATTTTATTCTATGAATTAAATGAATTATTTTTTTCTACTGTACCATGCGATAGTCTCTGCAATTGTAGGCAATGCTGATGGAGACGAAAACATGAAAGGAATTTGTAATACTGCATTCTATAATTATATTTCAACATTTAATGCCGTTGGCGTACTTACTGAAACGTTCCTATGTTCAAAAACATCATCTCCTTTTGTATGGGGAATCGAAACTAATTGATGAACATGATGGCCATTAAATCTCTTTGAATAATCTAAAACCAATTCACTTGGACTTTGTTCTTTGCTCTAGAATTTAGTGAATACAACTTGATCATATCCTCCTATATCTACTCGGGCCCAACTAACATGGGAATTTGTCACTTTTCTAAGTGGGATTACTGTGATAAATCTACTTTGACGCAATAATCAAGTTTTATATCACATCGACATAGGCCCACTAGTGTAGTGTGTGGATCTACCTCAGATCAATGAACATGAATATCTGTGACCTTTAGACATTGTGGTTTTTTAGCATACTATGATAACTCTAAATATTTATGTAACAATAAAGTTAGTTTTCTCAGTACTTACCGATGAATTTGTTCTCACGTCTGGCAGGTTTCCCAACACATACCTCCTTGTGGGTTGCTTCAATGATGAAGTCACTTGCAAGTATAAGGGAAAAATTGTAATGACAAAATTTGAGCGCTATCAATCCCTTCGTCATTGCAGGTCTGGATTGATTTTGGTTTTTTTCCCATTGAACAACTTTTTTAGGTTTTATTTTTCTATTCAGAATCTACGTGATTGGTCATCTATCCATCACTACGAATGATTTACACTTTTTTCATTGCAATAAAACAAAATTTAGCATGATTATATTTTGCAGTTCATATTTATGTACACACAAGCCATATATGCATGCAACATGTTTTGAACCTTTTGTAATTCTTCAACCAACCCAAATCGTGTGTGCCTTTTGACTTATATCTCAGGGTGATTTTACGTGCTTCTTTCAAGTTCTGTATCGGAGTACCTGCCTTTATTGGAGTATATCCTTTTTTACCTACCCTTTTCCTCATTCTCCCTTTCCTGCTTCACTTGACTAATCTGATCCACCACTTCCCTTTGGAGATCCTACTACTATCATATTATTGGGAAAAAGAAATGGAACCCTTTTTCACTACAACAGGGTCCAACTTCATGCTTGGACTCAGTCATATAGTTTCCTCTTAAGACGTGGGACTAAAGAAATACCCAACATTCCAATTCTTTTTATAGGAGGGCACGAAGCTATTCCAGTCCTACAAACAATAGACTAGAACTATAAGGAACTCCATGGAACTAATAATACGTGCATGCATGGATAACTAAGAGATTCTAAGTTTCAATTTGTTGTTGAATTGAAGAGTCCAACTAGTTCTAATTAACTTATGGGCCACTCTTAGTCCCTATGGAACCCATTTAATGGACTAAGGAAAGTTGTGTTGTGTCGCTAATTGAAACTAAAGTTGTGTTGTGTCGCTAATTGAAACTACCAGGCTTGAACTCGACTTGAAAAATGACAACGGAATGACACCCAAGGCTAATAGTTCGACTAGTACCATAAGTTGTGCATGGACAACTGAAGAAAGAAGTGCTTGTACTTACAGATTAAGACTATGGACACGGACTACTTCAGTTATTTCTTAGTGCATTAGGACTTCATACATATGATATTGGCATAGACAAGTTTGTTCAAAATATAATACTAGCCTATCTACGACTATAACGGGCTCTATACCCAATATCTCACCAATCTATAAGATCAAGCAGAGAACTATCTAACTCGGTTGAAATAAATATTTAACCTCCGTCCAATTTATAAGATAGTTAATATAAAGCTGAAGGTAGAGACTATATTATTGGAGTAGTCTAAACAACCGGAGGAATTGCCCGGTAATAGATGCCATTCGGAAAATATTCCATTTGCGGCAACGAATTCTGGTGACTTCAGAAAAGTCAGTGTCGGGTTGTCGTATGACGCACTGCTAGTTTAGTATAACACGGACTATGCACATGTCGCGATCATCCGGATAACCATCACATAGCCATTCATCCATCGGATGCATTCCCACAAATTTGAAATTTGAATTTTATTTGGCGCCCTACTTAAATACTCTGTTTCAATATTCGGAATATTTGAATTTTATTTGGCGCCTTTCGTAAATACTCTGCTTCAATATTCAAAATGTGCTTCGCTAGGCTTCAATATTCAGAATACGCTCAAAACCAATTCCGCCATTAAACCTGCAGCTAGGTGCAGCTCTGGCGCCAAAATACTCCTCATATTTGGAGATCTCATGGTCCCCTGCCACCATAAATGAAAATAGAAGAGAATATGTAAGATGTTTGGGCTCCGTTGGAGTGTGTCCTGGAGAAGTTAAATTTTGAGGATTGCACAGTTCAGATTGAGCGCTTGTAGACAATGGAAGCCAAAGTTGGAGGCCGTTAACGAGTTTCGACTGAAGCTTAGGGATCTGATACTGCAAGAATATTTTCAAGGTCAAGCATCAATTTTCTTCAGGTGAGTTCCGACTATTAACGAAATTAAGAAATTGCTATTGCTTCTAGGGTTTTTTTTACTCTGGTTGGGTTTTGACGCTTTTTTTTTCTCTGGTTGGGTTTTGAAAGCGGTGAAAATGAGGTGATGTCCTCCACTCCTTTGAAGGATTTCGAAAAGCATTGCTCTTCAGCCAAAAGCAGCAGGAGCAAGAGGGTGACTTCGTACAGAGATATCAGGCTGAAGAGGTTCTAGATCCTCAAAAGGGAAAACTGAACTTTCCCGATCACTAGTCTTCTGTCAACGATTCAGCTTATTATAAATACATAATAAGCCGGCAGAATAGTGGTTTCAGTCTGTTGAACTTTTTTTTGTTAGAAACCTAAAACTCTTTTTGTGATATTTGATATTATACCCGCCTGATATTATCATGAGCTTATTTTTATCATGAGCTTATTTTTGGATGAGCATGTTATCTCCAAACCTATCCTGTGTATCACAGAAAAACAACGATTTAGAAAATTATTATGGTAGTTAAAAAATTATGATAATTTCTCACACAATTTTTACTCTTACTGATTTTGTTGCATAGAGTAGAAAGCTCAAACTCTTTTTGAGAACACTTAAGTACCCGCGTGATATTATCATGTCCGTACTTCACATATATTTGATTACTGAATTTTTACACAAAACATGCTATCTCCACACTTATCCTGTGTATCACAGGAAAACAACTATTCAGAAAAATGGTAACGAGATTTGATATGACGATTCAGAAAAATATTAACGAGATTTGATATGACCTTGTGCACTGGTGGAGGATTAACGAATTTAAGCATCAGATTTTGGTGATTTTTTTCACACATATTTTACTTTTAGTGATTTTGTGCATACTGTAGTTTAGCATTGGTTATTTTAGGTAAAGAATTAGAGTAGTTTCTCACACAACTTTTATTCGATTAAAGAATTTAATTGTGATTTTTCACGCAATTTTTACTCAGCGATTCTCTGCACATGGTAATTGAGCACATGGTTTTATAATTTTAACTAAAGAATTATGGTACTTTATCATGTGAGTAGTTCACAAATATCTGATCATGTGAATTTTTAAATAAAACATGCTATCTCCAAACTTATTCTGGGTATCATAAAAAAACAACTATTCTGAAAAATATTATAAAATATATATATATATATATATATATATATATATATATATATATATATATTTAAAAATCTAACCAGATTTGATATTACTTGATATTTGTGCAGTCTAGTGGAGGAAAAACCAATTTAATGTATTCATCCATACTCATTTCACATGCCTTAAATTTGTTTAGGGTCATTTATTTTAAACTAATTTAATATATTTATTGATACTCATTTTATATACTTAAATTTGTTTAGCAACATTTATTTTAGCATGTGATTTTGGTGATTTTTAGGATAAAATTTTCTCTTAGTGATTTTCTGCACATGGTAGTTTAGCATATGGTTTTATAATTCTAGCTAAAGAATTAGTTTAGTATATGGTTTTATAATTTTAGCTAACAAATTATGATAGTTTCTCACACAATTTTTATTCTTATTGATTTTGTGGCACATGGTAGTTTAGCACATGGTTTTATAATTGTAGTTAAGGAATTGGGGTTGTAATATATTTCCATTTAACATATTAAATGATTTTATGATATCATATATATCACATTGTAAAATATGAAGATTGATAATAAAAATTAAGGTGCTGAACTAAACAATTAGTTAGCTTTCCTAATTTTCAAGAGTAAATATGTGTGTAATGTCATTGCCATTGCCTCTATTTTCTGTTTCTTAAGAATCTTTTTATGTATTGCATTATTGTATAAAGTTTTAGTTAGTTTTGCTACTTTTCAAGAGTAAATATGTGTAATATGTGATTGGCATTGCCTATATTTTATGTTTCTTAAGCATGTTTGTATGTATTGCATTATTGTATAAGGTTTAAAACAATTTTTTTCAAGCTAGAATGCATTATATTAGATGCATTTCTGGACCTGTGACACCCTCATTAAAGAGACAAATTAGTTACAGTTAGTTAAAAGACTATTAGTTAATTATTCTTTTTTAGTTTTTATTTTCTTTTATTATTATTGACAAGGAAAACTTAATGGCAATTGCTCAAGACATAAAGCATTATTTTGTTACTGAGCTAATAAATGAAAACAGAAAATAAAATTAAAGAAAAGGAATCCTTTAAAAGTTGTTGCAAAAGTGTTTCTATGAATAGGAGGTGGTTGCGGACAGTTAGGAGATACAGTTACCCACCCCTTTAGGATAAAAGGAGAATCCTGGAAAGGGGTGAGGGTTCTGAAAACTTTTGGAAAAAAGGGAAAGCATCTTTCTTGAGCTGGGAGGCCCAGTGGAAAATTGTTTCCCGAATTCCATTGATTGATCAGATTCCTGTTAGTGACTGGATAGGCCATCCAGAGGTCACAGCAGAGGTATCTCTACTGTTAACCCGTGGCACCGTCCAGAATTCAGGAGCTAGGGGGCAAGTGGAGGACGTAATAGCCTCCCTTGAAAGGTTGGGAGGATAACAGCTGGAAAGAAAGGATTACCTAAGACTCAGATAAGTAAATGTTGTGTGATTTTGTAAATAGATTTATTCAGTTTTCTGTGTAATATTGTTAACTGGATAAATAGTTTAGAGTGATATGGTTGATTGTATAAACATCTTGGAATAAATTCAGCAGATATATGAATGTAGTTTCCAAGGGTTTGAGCTAGCTTTTAGCAAATCCAATATCAAGTAGAGTAAATAAATCTAGTTAGGTTACTGTATAGATTTCAGAAAAAGAAAACAGGAAAGGAACAATATAGAATAACTCTAGTAGTGTAAATAACTAAACTAAGAAACATTCTGTTCTTTTTGTATTTCTTTTGCCCTGAAGCTTCTAGAATGAAGAAAGAAGTATTTTTCTTTTCTGGTCAAAAGATTATTATTATTTATTGTGATTGTAGTAGCAATAGCGAAATTTTGTTTATGGCAAGCGAACAGGAAAGTAAGATAAAAATGTTTCTGTAAATGAAATAGAGAACAAAACAAAGTGCATGGCAAATTATCGTAGTGACTGATAGTGTTATCCATGAGACGAGAGAACAAACCAGAGAATGTAATAGCCTTTTACTTAAAGAAAAAAACCTAACTACTGTGGGAAGATAGCGACCTCAGAGTAAAAGGCTAAGGAAAGAATTACTTGATGTAACCCTCAAGCTCGAGCGGAACCGGTGCCTGACAATTACAGTCCCTATGTACACTTACAAAGCTAATATCAATAAGCGAGGAAAAAGCACAGAAAATATAAACCACAAGAAGTTCCGCCAAGAAGAATCGATATGGGAATGCAGATTTACACCTTATGAGTCAACCATAACAGAACACAGAAATAGATCATTGTTGTTACAAACTGAAAGGTATGAATTAAAACTATGAAAAATGAGATTACATGCAAAACGACCACCTCCTTAATTTCTTTTCAAAGCTATATAAAATACCAAGATCATGCAGAAAACTTAAGTTAAATAGGCACAGTATGGCCAGTGCAAAGATCTGTCCCTATTATACAAATTCGGGCCGGAACTTAATTCCGTTAACCCATTTATTTTCATCTTTTGATAAATGCGGTAAACCCAGAAATCCACTATGGATAGAAGCCGCAATTACTGCCGAGGAGTATAAGAAAAATCTATGAGTTGCTAGCAAGTTAATCCACAGAGAAGACTAGCAACACAAGTCCTACTCTGTCACAGACTATAGCAACTGAACCCTTGAAGCTTTCGACAAAGAAATAGAATATGTTAAGCTCCTTTGGTAGGATTAAATACCTGTACAGGGAAAACCATTTAGTTTAGCCGTGGACTTACTGAAAGTGACATCCAAGGAAAGGCGTCGGAAGGTCGATTAATCCACTTACCCATTCTGCACAAGAACAACAGCGATGGAGTCAGTAGAAGAACAAGGGAAAACTTCCTGTAGGGAGGGTTTGTGCATTGATTATAAAACAAAAACTTATTTCATATGAGAATTACCTGATGAGGAGTTGAGACCAGTAGTGCACCCTGTAGAAAAATAGTCAAGAAAAATGTAAGGCATTGCCTGAATATCCAAGGAAAGAAGGG
Organism: Pinus albicaulis; assembly: GCA_034641835.2. Lineage (NCBI taxonomy): Eukaryota > Viridiplantae > Streptophyta > Pinopsida > Pinales > Pinaceae > Pinus > Pinus albicaulis. The sequence goes on along the minus strand of CM076583.1, from coordinate 210,826,849 downwards.
AGGAATACGCAGAAGTTCAGCTAGAACATTTTACTTGGAGAAAGGGTGTAGTAAACGTTTACCTCGATATGAAGAAAACATTTGACAAAAGACTGCCATAATCGACGAGAACTGTTGTGGTGTCCATGAGGAACTCTGCAGGACAAAACTTGTTGGGTTAGATAAAACCCTGAGCCCGTAATCAGAAAGATAAGGAAAAAACAGCCGAATACAGTAACAAGAGATCTCTGCGCTAAATTTGACTGCATACCTGAAAGGTTTTACCCTATAAATATTCGCCAGAGCGGAAATTGCTAATTCCGTCGCACAATCACAGGGGTTTCGGGAGAAATCCTGAAGCTGTGAACTCCGAGCTGAAAATAAGGAACTAATGTCGGCGAGCACACCGACTGCATTCAGAGCAAATGACAAAGGATAAGCGGGCCTTAAGCCGGCGGGAAACCATAGACTGCCAAGCGAGTTTATCGCTGCCATCCGGACGAGGGTAATGAATGTACCTGCTAGGTGGTACAAATACAGAGTTTCATGCGTATAGAAATTAAGGCCAGTTTAATTGATGCGCGCCAAACCTGTAGAGTGAGTCATGCGGAGACTTGAACCCAACTTGTGACTCAACCCTACACATGTTAAACCAGACTTCAATTTTAATCCGGAGACTGTGTTGATTTGTTCTACGTGGTATGCCTCATGGAATACAAGTGGCAATGGCGCAAATTTATAACCATCTTCTAGTATTAAATGCCCATATCCGGTTGAACGTTAAAATTGTATTTGCTATAAAATAAAACTTAGCACTGTTGTAAACTGCTGTAATAGATTTGGTTTGGTAATTTTTTTTTTATGTGCTAATTTTATATATATGACAAGTGGTATCAGAGCCTGGTTGCTACACTGGGATCTTAAGGGGTCTACTAACATAATGCTTGTAATTAGTGCACAAAGGGGAGCAAGCGGAAATGGCAACACAATCACAACCTGAGGGGACTCAAACCCCCACAATTTTGAACCTGGAGATGTGGGTACAATTGACCGTGGAGCAGCACCAAAAGACTAGTCGATTGCTTGAAGAGCAGCAGCAGCAAACTACATTATTGTTAAATACAGTACAACAACTTCAGGAAGAAATGATAAGAGTTCGAAGGGACAACGAGAGGTTGTTACAGGACCAAGAGAAGATCCTGAAGAGTTTGTCAGATAGACAAAATCAGGGAATGAAACACCCTAGTGCTGAAAAAGAATTAATCGCAGAACCAGAAGACCAGCAGACTCAGTACCATGCAGATGACAGAACTGAAAAGAGCCTCTCTCAGAGAAGTAAAAATAGAAATTATAATGAGGCAGAATCGGGCAATTTGTCTGGCCAGCAAGACTCTAAAAGACAAAGGGTGGAACTGCAGGGAGAATTTCGAAAGATTAAGCCACCGACATTTGATGGTGAAGCAGAAGAGGCGGCTGAAGCCTGGCTGATAAATATAAACAAATATTTCCAGGTCTATGAGTACAGCAGCAATTTGAAGGCCATACTGGCCATATATCAATTACGGGAAAAAGCCACCCTATGGTGGGAAGAAGTGAAGAATGTGCGCATCATTGATGAATGCGACATAACCTGGGAACTGTTCCCGCAGTACTTTAAATATAAATACCTGATAGAAAGATTTTATGACGACAAGGCAAAGGAATTCCATGATCTTCGGCTGGGACAAATGACGATAGAAGAATTTGTGTCAAAGTTCACTTCACTGCTGCGATATGTACCTTATCTCCGAGAAGAGAAGGCTAAGGTATAGAGATTTTTAAGCAGCCTACCTGTTCATATGAGAGAACGGATAGAGTTCGTTAACCCCCAGACTATGGATGAGGCTATCCGAAAAGCACGGTTGTGTTATCAGCAAAATAAAATCAAGAGTGATGTGGGAAAAGGCTGGCAGCCTAAAAATGGGCAGAAAAGTAACTCTACCTTTAAGAACAATAAAAACAACAGCTTCAGGAATGCAGCACGAAGCACAATCAGCAAGCAGTTTGGGAGAAACCACCAAAGAATCAAGTGGCCAGCTAAGGAGAAGCCCACGGAAGCATCAAGTAAACCTGATTTAGGACAGAATTCCAAACCTCCCTTACAGTGTTGGGGCTGTGGGGAAGCTCACTATTATAAGAATTGTCCCAGACGGAACAAAAGTGAAACTGTAGCAAATCTACAGGAATCATATACAGTAGGAAACGTGGCGCATAGCGTGCATCGCATCAATGCAGTGCTAGAAGATCGACAGGCTGATTTTCAGCCTACGATGATTGAACTTGAAGGTATATTACTAACCAAACCTGTTTCAATTCTGGTTGATCCTGGAGCAAGTTTGAGTTACATCAGTCCTAAGTTAGTAGAGTTATGTAAATTAAAAGAGCAGAAATTTAAAAATTCATGGCTGGTACAGTTAGCCACCAGGGCGAAACGTAAGGTAACAATGAAAATTCCTAACTGTGTGCTGGAAGTGGCAGAACAACAGATTGAGGTAGATCTAAATATCTTACCATTGGGGTCGTACGATGTGTTATTGGGTATGGATTGGCTGGAAAGACATTGGACAATAGTAGACTATAAGGAAAATACCATCTCATTCAGAAAGCAAGATGGTACGTAGAAAGTGGTTCAAGGAGTTAAAAAGCCTGTATAATTACAACCAATAACAGCATCTCAGATGGGTAAGTGTATTAGAAAAGGGTGCCAGTTATATGCTATTCAAGTAGGATACACAGATTCTAAGGAAAAGGCCCCAATGTTGGAAGATATTCCTATGGTGCAGGAATTTTTGGACGTATTTCCAGAAGAAATTCCTGGACTACCACCCAAAAGGGATATTTATTTCACTATTGAGTTGCTGCTGGGTGCTTCACCAGTATCAAGAGCCCCGTATAGGATGAGTGTGCCGGAGTTAACTGAATTAAAAATACAGTTACAAGAATTATTAGACAAAGGCTATATCCGCCCAAGTGTGTCACTGTGGGGCACACCAGTCCTTTTCGTTAAAAAGAAAGATGGGACATTGCGCATGTGTATGGATTACAGGCAGCTTAATAAGCTGACTGTTAAAAACAAGTACCCCCTACCAAGAATCGATGATTTGTTTGACCAGGTAAGAGGGGCTAAGGTATTTTCCAAGATCGATTTAAGATCCGGATATCATCAAGTTCGGATTAAAGATGAAGATATCTGCAAGACAACCTTCCGCACCCGATATGGTCATTATGAATTTGTTGTACTACCCTTTGGATTAACAAATGCACCAGCAACTTTTATGAGATTAATGAATGGTGTGTTTCATCGTTTCCTAGATAATTTTGTACTCATATATATTGACGATATTCTGGTGTACTCTAAAAATGAGGCAGATCATAAGGAGAATTTGCGCATTGTGTTGGAAACGCTAAGGAAGCATCAGCTCTATGCTAAATTCAGCAAGTGCGATTTCTTTAAAACATAAATACAGTACTTGGGACACGTCATAACAGCTGAAGGAATAGTTGTTGATCCCGAAAAGATCAAAGCCATCATGGAGTGGCAAGTCCCTTGGAATGTGGCGAACATTAGCTCATTCATGGGCTTAGCCGGGTATTATAGAAGATTCATAGCAGGGTTCTCCAAAACTTCATTTCCCATTACATCCTTGCAGACGAAGGGCAAGCCTTTTAGATGGACAAAAGAATGCCAAGACAGCTTTGAAAAACTAAAACAACTTCTAACCACAGCTCCAGTACTGAAGGTAGATGACCCGAAAAAAGATTACGAAGTTTGTACGGATGCCAGTAAAGAAGGAGTTGGAGCAATGTTAACCCAAGAGGTAAAAGTAATAGCTTACGAGTCAAGGAAACTTAAGGAATATGAGAAGAAATATTCTTCTTATGATTTGGAGCTTACGACAGTAGTCCACGCCCTCCGAGTATGGAGGCATTATCTATTGGGTAAAAGATTTGTGCTGAAAACAGATCATAGCAGCCTGACTAGCTATTTTAAAAAAGCAGATTTAAACTCTAGACAGGTGAGATGGAATGCATTTCTGAGCGAGTTCGACATGGACATTCAGCACGTTAAAGGAAAAGAGAATAGAGTTGTCGACGTTTTAATTCAGAAATTGCACAGTCTGTTTGCTCTATATTTTAACCAGTTGGAAAGCCAATTGTTGAAGCAACTGAAGGAAGAAGCTCAAGAAGACCCAGAGTATAATTTTCTGTGGCAGCAGATGAAGAATGACAAACAGCATAACAAAGCAACAAAGTTTGGAGAAAGTGAGGATCAGGCCTTGACCTTTCACGGGAAGATCTATGTGCCTAACCGCATCAATCTTAAAGAATTAATCCTAAATGAATTTCACCGCAGCAATTACGCTGGTCATCCTGGATATCAAAAAATGCTTACAACAGTAAGGAAAGTTTATTACTAGCCAGGAATGCGTAAGGACATTGCCGAATACATAAAAAAGTGTTTAGAGTGTCAGCAGGTTAAAGCTGAGCATCAGCATCCAGCCGAGTTATTGCAGCCTATACCCATTCCTGAATGGAAGTGGGAATTTATCTCATTAGATTTCATCACAGGGTTACCGCGAACAAGGAAGCAGAATGATTCTATTATGGTGGTGGTGGACAGACTAAGCAAATCCGCTCATTTTATACCTGTGCAATCTACCTATAAGACGGTACAAATTGTGGATATATTTATGAAGGAGATCTTTAGGTTGCATGGCATACCAAAAACTGTGATTTCAGATCGAGATGTCAAGTTTACATCTGCTTTCTAGAAAACTTTATTTTTTGGATTAGGGACACAGATACACTTTAGTACTGCTTATCATCCTCAAACAGATGGGCAGACAGAGCATGTAAATCAGGTTCTAGAAGACATGTTGCGAATGTACATAATGCAACAACCTACCAAGTGGGAAGATTACTTGCACTTGGTAGAATTTGCATACAACAATGGCTATCAGGAGTCTCTGAAAATGAGCCCCTTCGAAGCATTATATGGTAGGAAATGTCGCACGCCTATAAACTGGAGCAGTCCCGAAACAAAACTGTTATTGGGACCTGAAATGCTGGCTGAAATGGAGGCAGAGATAAAACGAATAAGGCAGAATTTGAAAGCCGCGCAGGATAGGCAAAAATTTTATGCAGACCGAAAAATATCCTACCGAGAATTCGGGGTAGGAGACCACGTATATGTACGAATTAAGCCTAAAAGAAGCACTATGAGGTGGACCTCTTGTGCCAAGCTGGCTCCCTGGTACTGCGGTCCTTTCCAAATATTGGAAAGAATCAGACCAGTAGCCTATAGATTGGCATTGCCCAGTCACATTCGAGTACATAATGTGTTTCATGTATCCTTACTAAAGCGATACATACATGATGAGAAACATGTAATTCATTGGTATAATATTTAGGTAGAACCGGACGGAGAGTTCCTGGTAGAGCCTCTACGCATACTTGATCGAAGGGAAATTGAGCTCCGCAAAAGAGTAGTCGTTCAGGTGAAAGTGCAGTGGAAGCACTTTGCACTAGACAAAGCTACTTGGGAGGAAGAAAAGTTTATGTAGGAAGCATACCCCGAACTCTTTTTAGAGAGGGGCTGAAACACCGAGGACGGTGTTACTTTCAGGGGGGAAGCTGTGACACCCTCATTAAAGAGACAAATTAGTTACAGTTAGTTAAAAGACTATTAGTTAATTATTCTTTTTTAGTTTTTATTTTATTTTATTGTTATGGACAAGGAAAACTTAATGGCAATTGCTCAAGACATAAAGCATTATTTTGTTACTGAGTTAATAAATGAAAACAAAAAATAAAATTAAAGAAAAGGAATCCTTTCAAAGCTGTTGCAAAAGTGTTTCTATGAATAGGAGGTGGTTGGGGACAGTTAGGAGATACAGTTACCCACCCCTTTAGGATAAAAGGAGAATCCTGGAAAGGGGTGAGGGTTCTGAAAACTTTTGGAAAAAGGGGAAAGCATCTTTCTTGAGCTGGGAGGTCCAGTGGAAAATTGTTTCCCGAATTCCAATGATTGATCAGATTCCTATTAGTGACTGGATAGGCCATCCAGAGGTCACAACAGAGGTATCTCCACTGTTAACCAGTGGCACCGTCCAGAATTCAGGAGCTAGGGGGCAAGTGGAGGACGTAATAGCCTCCCTTGAAAGGTTGGGAGGATAACAGCTGGAAAGAAAGGATTACCTAAGACTCAGATAAGTAAATGCTGTGTGATTTTGTAAATAGATTTATTCAGTTTTCTATGTAATATTTTTAACTGGATAAATATTTTAGAGTGATATGGTTGATTGTATAAACATCTTGGAATAAATTTAGCAGATATATGAATGTAGTTTCCAAGGGTTTGAGCTAGCTTTTAGCAAATCCAATATCAAATAGAGTAAATAAATCTGGTTAGGTTACTGTATAGATTTCAGAAAAAAGAAAACAGGAAAGGAACAGTACGGAGTAACTCTAGTAGTGTAAATAACTAAACTAAGAAACATTCTGTTCTTTTTGTATTTCTTTTGCCCTGAAGCTTCTAGAATGAAGAAAGAAGTATTTTTCTTTTCTGGTCAAAAGATTATTATTATTTCTTGTGATTGTAGTAGCAATAGCAAAATTTTGTTTATGGCAAGCAAACAGGAAAGTAAGATAAAAACGTTTCTGTAAATGAAATAGAGAACAAAACAAAGTGCATGGAAAATTATCGTAGTGACTGATAGTGTTAGCCATGAGACGAGAGAACAAACCAGAGAACGTAATAGCCTTTTACATAAAGAAAAAAACCTAACTACTATGGGAAGATAGCGACCTCAAAGTAAGAGGGTAAGGAAAGAATTACTTGATGTAACCCTCAAGCTCGAGTGGAACCGGTGCCTGACAATTAGAGTCCCTATGTACACTTACAAAGCTAATATCAATAAGGGAGGAAAAAGCACAGAAAATATAAACCACAAGAAGTTCTGCCAAGAAGAATAGATATGGGAATGTAGACTTACACCTTATGAGTCAACCATAACAGAACGCAAAAATAGATCATTGCTGTTACAAACTGAAAGGTATGAATTAAAACTATGAAATCTGAGATTACATGCAAAACGACCACCTCCTTAATTTCTTTTCAAAGCTGTATAAAATACCAAGATCATGCAGAAAACTCAAGTTAAATAGGCACAGTATGGCCAGTGCAAAGATCTGTCCCTATTATACAAATTCAGGCCGGAACTTAATTCCTTTAACCCATTTATTTTCATCTTTTGATAAATGCGGTAAACCCAGAAATCCACTATGGATAGAAGCCGCAATTACTGCCGAGGAGTATAAGAAAAATCTATGAGTTGCTAGCAAGTTAATCCACAGAGAAGACTAACAACACAAGTCCTACTCTGTCACAGACTATAGCAACCGAACCCTTGAAGCTTTCGACAGAGCAATAGAATATGTTAAGCTCCTTTGGTCGGATTAAATACCTGTACAGGGAAAACCGTTTAGTTTAGTCGTGGACTTACTGAAAGTGACAGCCAATGAAAGGCGTCGGAAGGTCGATGAATCCACTTACCCATTCTACACAAGAACAACAGCGACGGAGTCAGTAGAAGAACAAGGGAAAACTTCATGTAGGGAGGGTTTGTGCATTGATTATAAAACAAAAATTTATTTCATATGAGAATTACCTGATGAGGAGTTGAGACCAGTAGTGCACCCTGTAGAAAAATAGTCAAGAAAAATGTAAGGCATTGCTTGAATATCCAAGGAAAGAAGGGAGGAATACACAGAAGTTCAGCTAGAACATTTTACTTGGAGAAAGGGTGTAGTAAACGTTTACCTCGATATGAAGAAAACATTTGACAGAAGACTGCCATAATCGGCGAGAACTGTTCTGGTGTCCATGAGGAACTCTGCACGACAAAACTTGTCGGGTTAGATAAAACCCTGAGCCTGTAAATAGAAAGATAAGGAAAAAACAGCCGAATACAGTAACAAGAGATCTCTGCGCTAAATTTGACTGCATACCTGAAAGGTTTTACCCTATAAATATTCTCCAGAGCAGAAATTGCTAAGTTCGTCGCACAATCACAGGGGTTCCGGGAGAAATCCTGAAGCTGTGAACTCCGAGCTGAAAATAAGGAACTAATGTCGACAAGCACACCGACTGCATTCGGAGCAAATGACAAAGGATAAGCGGGCTTTAGGCCAGCGGGAAACCATAGACTGCCAAGCGAGTTTATCGCTGCCATCCAGATGAGGGTAATGAATGTACCTGCTAGGTGGTACAAATACAGAGTTTCGTGCATATAGAAATTAAGGCCAGTTTAATTGATGCGCGCCAAACCTGTAGAGTGAGTCATGCGGAGACTTGAATGTGAACCCAACTTGTGACTCAACCCTACACATGTTAAACCAGACTTCAATTTTAATTCGGAGACTGTGTTGATTTGGTCTACGTGGTATGCCTCATGGAATACAAGTGGCAATGGTGCAACTTTATAACCATCTTCTAGTATTAAATGCCCAGATCCGGTTGAACGTTAAAATTGTATTTGCTATAAAAGAAAACTTAGCACTGTTGTAAACTGCTGTAATAGATTTGGTTTGGTAAAAAAAAATTTATGTGCTAATTTTATATATATGACAAGTGGTATAAATGTGACAGGACCTTGTGTTGCCATTAGTTTGATTCTATTAGAGAAAATATTAGTGTTAAAATGAAATATGTAATTGGAGAAAACATAGAATGGTCCACTTTGGTTAAAAATAAATATTTAATCACTCAAAACATATCATTTTGGGCATCCTTTTAGAACAATACACTGCTATTTGTGAGCCCGTCTAAAAAAACTTTGTAACCTTATATCTATATCTCTAAAACCACAATTAATTATTTTCTGCTCAAAGAAGTTTTGTAAACAATACACTGCTAACTGTGAGCCCACTTAAAAAAACTTTGTAAACTTATATCTATATCTCTAAAACCACAATTGATTCTTTTCAGCTCAAAGAAGTTGTCTAACATTGAGATAATTGGTATTTAGTTCCAATTTTTAATATTAAACACAAAATCTCAAAATCTTAACTATGAAGTAAAAATTAATATCTAATTTATTGTGAAAAAAGATACAAAAAAGAAAATATTAAAGAACAATGGAAAAATACTTAGATTTAAATTAAATCCTTTTTTTACTTAGACTCTCTTTTCCACAATTAAATCAACACCAAAATTTATGTAAAATTAGATGTCAAAAACTTAAAAGTAAGTGTAAACTTAAGCATTTAACATGTAAGGAGAGTGAGATTTAAAAGTAAATGTAAACTTAAACATTTAGCATGTATGGGGTAGATTTCACTTAAAAAATAAATGTAAAGGTAAATCTAAGCATTTAACATGTATATAAGTAGATCTCATGTAAAAAAGTGCATGTAAATGTAAACCTAAAAATTTAACCTGTAATGTTTAACATTTAACACTTGAAATTTTTTATTTAATGTAAGGCATATTTAAAAATCAATCTAACTATTATTATGTATAAATACAATATAAATTTAAAATCTCAAAAGCTATAGAATACTAAAAAAAAAGGTATGGTAAATAAATATAAATATAAATAAACAAAATTTATGGTAAATAAATAAAAACTCTTTTTATATTTATGCCCAAAACCTCTTTACATTTACAAAAGTCCAAAAAAAAAAAAAATTAGCTCAAGCCTATGGGTCAAATACCATATTTATAAAAGAGTTATAAAGAGGTATGGTAAATAAATAAAAATATATGAAAGGATTAGAAATCAACATCTAATTATATACCAAGCCTATGGGCCAAATACTATGGTGAAATTATGGTATATATATATATATATATATACCTCTTTATATTTACTCCATAAACAAATTTAACTTTGAAGGGCATATCATCTTTTGATTTCCATTAGAAAAGTACATATCATTTTGGGCATATTTTTAGAAGAGCACACTCCTATTTGTTAGCCCATTTAGAAAACTATGTAATCTTATATCTATATTGTAAAACCACAATTAATTATTTTTGGCTTGTAGAAGTTGTGTAACACTCCTTGGATGATGGATAATTGGTATTGGGTTTCAATCTTTAATAATAAACACAAAATCTCAACTATCAAGTAAAAATTAATTTCTAATTTATTGAGCAAAAAAATACAGAAAAATATTAAATAACAATGGAAAGAAACTTAGATTTAAATTACTTTAAAGCTTTTTTTTTTACTTAGGATGCATTTTCCTATTTTTAAATCCACACCAAAATTTACGTAAAAGCTTAAAATGTAAATGTAAATGTAAACATAAACATTTAACATATATTGTGGTGTGAAATACTTCACATTATTCACCATATATATAAAAAAAATAATTACTACACCCAAATAAACACGTTATACTAAATGTAAATGTATATAAAACAAATATATTACAGCCTCTTGTAACTTTTGAGTACATATGAACATTCATATATATATATTATAACTTAATTATTTGTATTGGCATAGCTATAAGGTTTGGCTCTTGGCGTTGATTTCAACACTTCTTTGATTACCAAACTTGCAATGTGATAGATTATTAATCAACTATGCTTGTAGTGTACTCAAGCGAGATTTAAATTTATGAATGGACAAAGGTGACATATCGTCATTCCCCTACTCATTCTTCCGCTAGGGAATTCTACACCCTCCTCAACAAGATTCGAGGGTTTTCATTCAGCATTTGAGTTTTCACCTATCTACAACCCTAGAATCCAAGAAATTAAACACAACGAAAGGAGAAAAAATACCTCAACCTCGATGAGTTCAAACAAGGTTAGGGCCTAGCATATAATTGAAGCCTTTGAGAATTCAAAATCTCGGACATGGATGCTCACAGGACTTTGGAGGAGATAAAATTATTCGTCGTGGTCCTAACTTAATGCTTGCGGTCTCTTCTTTCCAATTACATCAATACACTTGCCCTTAATATCTACTCAGTGCCCATTTGGATCTCTCAAAGAGCCATTCTGGCATATTGAGTAGACATTCTCCCTCTGAATTCCTCTTTGCATCTCCTCGCTAATTACACTGCCAATTCTCAACATCGTTTTGAGGATAAAAATCCCATCGTTTCCAAAATATTCCATGTTCATGTTTACAGATGGGTAAACACTTTTATTTCCCCACTCATGTCTGTCGTACATGGGAGCGTGACTACCCTGAGGCAACACCTGTCACCACTGTACCACATGGTGAGCCCTGGTATTGCACCAAGAGTGATGCAACTCCCAGGGGTTACCCTACTTTACTTTATCAACCCAAGGTTTGTACAAAATTGGAGATGACAATGCTTTATACACATCAGATGCAATTTTTTCATGTCATCCTCTTCTTCTTTATGAAAGCAGCTATTTTTTAAACTATGATAAGAAATGGAAAGTAAATTTCTATAAGGAAATGACAGAAAGGAAACTAAAATAAATTGCTGAAAATAAATGACAAGAATGAAACTAATTTAATTTGCAGAATAGAAATGACAAAAAGGAAACTAATTTAACTTGTTGAAAATGAATGGCAGAAAGGAAACTAATTCTAAACCACACTTAACTTGGCCAAATGGCTAAATGCACTCTATTTATCCTATGGTATATCTACCATGCTTCTACCCATGCAACTAAGCTATCCATGACTTAATCCTAATTGACAATGTGTTGATTTTGCAACTTGGAGGAAAGAAAAAGGGCTAAAGAGGCTAATGGAGGGCTTAACACATGAAATAGGGCTTAGGAGTGGAAAGCAGGGGTTTAATCCTTATAAAAATTTATGATATGGTGCCAAGATGCTTTTGGAGTGGAATGATTGAAATATGCGATGGCGGAGTTATGATTGGTGGATAGTTATGTGGGATGTATAAAAGGAAGGAAAATAAATAAATGCGTGAACAATTTTGAACTCTGAAACCATAAATGTATTAAATGCACTTCGGTGTACTGGTCTTATTACTGATGATGATATGATGTAATAAGTTTTTATGAGAAAATACAAATTAATGTACCAAAATGAAATATTTAGAAAATATTAATAATAATAAAAAAGGAGATAGAAATGATATTTGTTTTTCTAATAAAAAATTGTTTTACTTTAAATATTAAAAATTAATGTTTTACTTTTAATAAACAATGATAAATTATTTAAATATTAAAAACTTTTAATATTAAAGGGTTATTTTAAATAATATCTTTAACTATAAATTTATAAGGTACAAATTTTTGATATGGCATTGTAAATTTGTTTAATATTTTTTTGTTAAGTATTTATTCTTATTATTTTTTAAACTATTACATAATTTAAATTAATTTAAAAGGAATAGTCTAAGCAGTTGGAGGAATTGCTCGGTAATAGATGCTGTTCGAAAAATATTCCGTCTCCGGCAACGGAGTCTGGCGACTTAAAAAAGAGTCAGTGGCTAGTTGTCATATGACAGACTGTGATTTTAGTATGACAGTGACTATGCACATGTCGCCATCAACCGAGTGACCATCACATAGCCATCCATCCATGGAACGCATTCCCGCAAATATGAAATTTTAATTTTATTTGGAACCCTCCCTATTACTCTGCTTCAATATTCATAATATTGAATTTTATTTGGCGCCCTCCCTAAATACTCTGCTTCAATATTCAAAATGTGCTTCACTAGGCTTCAATATTCAGAATGCACTCAAAACCAATTCCACCATGAAACCTGCAACCAAGCGCAACTCCGGCGCCAAAATAATTACTAAGGGCTTCATTTAGTATCTAATGTTATTATGCTTATCAATACTAAAGCCCCATTATTATGCTATGATTTATTGTAAAAGAAGAAAAAACAAAATGAACGAAACCATTCTCTTCCTAGCCACCTTGTTATAACACATCCCTAGAGCCAATTAGGTGTTATGTTTTACTCTAACCCTCAATTAGACTTATGAATTTGACCCTTTTATAGTCTTATTTGTAGTGTTCATGTGGGTAGCCCATTTTCCATGAGTGAGGGTGGCATTATTTTGAATTATGGTGTTCAATCACAATAGGTCAACTATAGCTAGGCAAGCATAGGCTTTGCATATCAAATTAACATCTTTTTTGCATCATTGGAAAGAACTATGAATGTAGCATAGCATCAAATGGTCATGTACTTGCCTAAAAAAAACATCATTTAAGACCTCAAAATGACTCCAAAAAGTTTGAGACACAAATTCTTCAAATTATAGATATTATTAATAAAATTGCTCTTATAAATTCAATCCTTCAATTTTTTCACTCTTAAAACATCAAGATAGATGACAAATAATATAATGATCCTACTCTAATCATATATACCATTCACATAAAATTCCATTTACCTTTTTTTTAATCAAAATAAATTTTATTTGTTATTAAATTTCATATATAAAATTAATTTCTTCTAATGTTCAATTTTTGTATGTTTATTAAAATTTGATTATTAAATTTATGAAATAACTATTTTTCAATATTTTAAATATATTTTAAAATACATAAAAAGTTTCAAAATTTCAAAAAATTCCAAAACACTTAAATTTATATAATTTTAACTATTTTTATTGAATTTCAAAGTATTAAAATTGATGACATATTATAGTTTATTTTTCAAACAATAATGATATTTGTCTATGGCTTGCTTTTGACTATGCCAACCCAAAATTATGATAGTGACTTTATCTCTATTGTGTGGTAGTCTGTAGACGAAAAAAACTTGTATATTTATAACCTAACATTTCAAAACCATATCTAGTGATCGAAACCTTGTAGTTAGAAGTGAAAAATGCATTTGGTCACTCGAACCTCTCCCAGAGCAGCCTGATGGTTACTATTGATCAATGGAGGCTGATCAAGTTCAAAAACCCCATAGTCAACAAGGCATGGGCCCTTGTGATAGGTATTCTCTGGTGGAACATCTGGAAAGGAAGGAACAAAGTTGTATTAAAAAACCAAGAGCCATCAATACAAAATATCTAGCAAACAACTAGAGAAAATATTTGCGAAAATATCTTGACAGAGAATTGGGCAGCGAATGATTCGAAAGCAGACCAGGTTGAGTCCAAAATTTTCTCTACTCTTAATTTTACTAAGGGTTCAACTTCCTTTTCACCCAATCCCAAGCATAAATTTCCTGTTAAATCCCCATCCGTTTTTCTCCCTCCCCCAGATGGCTTTGTTAAAATTAATTTCGATGGGGCCCCCAAAGTGAATCCAGGCCCGACATACTTTGGAGAAATTCTAAGAGATTCAGGAGGTAATCCATTGGGAGCCTTTGCATGATATTGTGGATCCAAAACTAATAATGTAGTGGAGCTCACTGGTCTCGAAAAGGGAGTCATATTGGCTTGGAAGTTGTATTTCTCCTGGATCCAAAATTTAGGAGACTCTAGTTTAGTTATCAAAATGGCTCAAAGGATTATTTATGGCTCACCACCATCCAAAATAGTAATAATTTGGCGTTTGTAATCCCAGGAATCTTGGATCAAAGACCCCATTAACAATTTTCCATTTGTTATTACTGTGCACACATTATGAGCAGGGAACAAGGTGGTAGACTGGCTGGTCAATTAGGGCACTGAGATATGGCATAAAGATGAGAATCAAACCTAAGCTCATTTGACTTGGATCTAGGATAAAAGGCTATTATTTTTCCACTAATTCAAGAAGATAATAGTCTGCCCGATGGGGGTGGTAATGAGCTCCATAATTAGACATATTTGGATGGGTTAATGGTCACCTTTTTGCCTTCTTAGATATATTTTTCTTGCATTTTTATTATTTTTTGGTTTTATGATGCTAGTATAGGTGGTGATTAAGGCTAACATACTCTGAGTGCACAATATGAGGTTGAGCGTAAAAAATCATTATTTATTAAGCATTTTTATAAGTATTTTATCATAAAGACTTGGAGGAGACAACAAGGAGAAATTATTGGAGGATTGTCCACCCTCCTTAACTTTCAAAGGCAGTCCACCCTCCATAACTTTCAAAGGCAGCCAAAGGATCCCCAAGGATTCTCTCTAGCAATTCTAATTCCAGAGGCAACCAAACAACTCAAAGAGGAGTGCACTCAATCTTTGTTTACCTGGAGTCAAGTGGACTCAATCACTATTTTCTAGGGAGTTGTTGGTAGCTGCCCTGTAGAATAAATAGAGCAGAGCTACAACTAGGAAGAGTTAGTTGATTCTAGTTGAAACTTTGTTGCAATATATTAAGATTTTTATTATTTTACTCAGTGATCAAAATTTCAAAGATGTATGAGGTTATTCTTTTATGAAATGAGCAAACTTATTTCATTCGGCTGATTTAAGTTTCAGAGAGCTAGGCTCATGGGTTATTACCCAATCCATGTTCCTCAGCCTCTCTCTTGTTACTATATTTTCCTTTCTGCCATTAAGCTAGTTTTCTTTCTGTCATTCAATTAGTTCTACTTCTCATAGTTTCATCGCTTCTTAGTTTTTTCTTTCAGTGTGTTGCTATAGTTTTTCATTTTCTTGTGAGTGAAAGAATAGAGGAGAAAAACAAAGAAAAGCTGTGGATCAAGACCCCCTTCTCATCTCTTTCAATAGAGCTCGAGGAGGGTGAACCTTCTCACAAGACCAAAAACTGCTCTTTGTTCAATGTTTTGTCACGCGTTTCCTCTATTTTTCGTACATGAATCCGTAACTTTGTTTACAGGAATAAGCATAAAAATCCCTAGGAAGAACATCAAGCCATCCCGCTTCATTTCCCAGCTCTGTTCTCACACCTGAGCACTTTTGTTGTGCTTCCATTTCTCTCCTTTTTCTCTTATTTGCATCCATCGCACTTTTCATTCCCAAAAATGCTTGAAAAGCATTAGAATTAGACCTCTGTCCCTTTCTCCTCAAAACTCCCACTCGTTGTACCTCGCTCCATCACAAATTGCAAATCGCTCTTGATATTTCTTAACACTCTCTCATTCTAATCCCAAATGGGATATCTCTTTCTAATTCCCTTTGCTGCTCTTTTATTGAAAACATTCAAAAACATTAGAAACCACATTTATTTCCCTTTGTACTTACCATCGCTCCTCATCGTAGATCCAATTGTTTTCCTGTTTCCTTTAAGACTCACTGCTTCCAAATGTCGATTGCGATATTACGATCACACTCTGCCGCCGGTCCCACTGCCATGTCACCCATTGCAATCACACTTCACACCTTTTCCTTATTTCTTTAAGACTTATCGCTTTCAAACGCCGATTGAGATATTGCGATCACTCTGCACTGCCGATCCCACCGCCACGTCACCCATCGCAACCGCACTTCGCACCTTTTCCTTGTTTCTTTAAGGCTTACCACTTCAAATGTCGATTCTGAACTCCGCTGCATCACAAGTCAACTTTCGCAATTTTTTGTTTTTCTCTCGTTAACCTTTACCGCTCCAACCTTGCAACATTGTGATTGTGATATCGCAAATTTCATATCGCACTTGTATCCACTAAGCATAACTCCGCCATCACATATTTCTGTTGGGAAAAATACTGAGAGGGGGGGGGGGGGGTGAATCAGTATTTACTGCATATTCAAAACTTTTACTTTTTCATGCTCCAAAACCCATACGCTACTTTGCTGAAGCCAACTAGCATATACACGCGGATATCCTTCATAAAACTCGTGTATACACAAAGATCTAATTATTCCATTAATTCTTCACTTATATCATTCCATCATTCATTCATTAGATGTTCTATAAACAGTAAACATGTGCAGTAAGAACAAAATAAATCATCACACATAAGCACCACACATGAACACCAGGATTTTTAGGTGGAAACGCAAGATGGGAGAAAACCACCGCTGCAATTGCTCAGCCTTCAATATTTTATTATAGAGAAAACATCTTACAACATATGTGCTGGTGCAGACTCTACCAGACGCCGAGGGCCTTCCACTGGCTCGTTTACCCGACCTCTCTGAAGGGAGTTGCGACCCCAGGTCTTGTTTACCGGTGACTCACCTGAAAGGGAGCTACGACCCCGAATCTCGTTTACCGACCAGAAGGAAGGGGAGCACCGACACGTGAGGAAGGCTACAACCTTCAGCACCTCTATGGACCACGTTTCATCAATTTTCACACTGGATCCAAAGTTTCCTTTAGGACACCACTTGCAGGCCATGTTTCATCATATTTTCAGACTGGACCCTTTCCATACTTTTAAGCACGGTCAACCATGAAACAGATACATATAACTCACTGATAGATATCAGTAAACCAGCAGAACAGATCAGACATTTCTTACCACAGACTTCAGCAAACCCTAGTTTGCATACGCGCTTCCCTTTCACTGATGTCGCGTATATACGCACTTCCGTTCACATAAACTAGCGTATACTTCTGTACATATTACAGATCCAATTTCATTGTGCATACGCGCTTTCTCTTCAGTGAAGCCGCGTATATACGCGCTTCCTCTTCGGTGAACTAGCGTATGATTCTTCAGACTTTTATGTCTTTGCAATTCTTCACAACAGATACATCACTTCAGATTTTACCCTTTACCTTAGACAGATGTTCGCCATATCTCAGATCTAATTATTCCATAAACAGATCTAGAAAATACAAATACATTTCAGATCTAGATCTCCCGCTTCCTCATTTCTTCATAGGTGCATCATAGATTCAGATCTATCATCAAACCTTTACCCTTTCCATACATATATGTTTCACAGAGAAGTATTCATTCAAGCTCAGACATCTTGCTCCCACACTTATGATTTGCACAATGAAATTATTCTCCTTATATAGGTTTACCCTTTTTCAATACCATGGGCCAAAACCACATTACTTCCGATGGTATTCCTGGACGGGGTCATTTAGTCGAATCATTACCCAATACAATGGGTCAATACCATGGTGGTTACCCCTGGTTTTGCACTTTATGAGGGCTTTTGCCCATACGCGACTTGGCACGTTGTTTCCCGCGTGCATACGCGACTTCCCCTAGGAAAATCCGCGTATGCCTAGAGACATACTCTTTTCATCATAGATCTAGCACATACTGAATTCCTTTCTTCATTTCCTTTTGTACATACTGTAGATACATCATATTTAGATCACCAAGACATATTCTTTCAAGCACAACTTCATCAAGTAAGTTGCCATCATCTTCATTAAGTGGGTTGCCATTTAAGGACAACACTCAGGATCATATTGCTAATCAAACATCATTCCATATCAGATTTACATCGTTTACCAAGTCCATCAAATCAAGAATAACTTCATCAGGTGGTTTTCCATCAAGGACAACACATGTCAACAATCTCATGTCTTCATCTTCATTCAGTGGGTTGCCATCAAGGACAACACTCTACATCATATTGCCAACAATCTCCCCCTTTAGACTTGATGGCAACCACGATGGTGTTTGGTTACTACAACAGATAGGTAAATTAAGAATACAATGGCACCATGTCATTTTCTCCATTTTTGACACCATTCTTTCTCTTCATTCAAACACCATGTCACTCTCCCCCTTTGACATCAAGGGAAAAGGGCGGATCAAAAACCAACATACTCTCCCCCTTTTCTCCTCATGTGGAAGAAGCGTTCTGCAGATCTGATATATACTGAAGTGACCAAGCTCCCCCTGAGTTCATGCTGAATCTTCAAACATATTTTTCAATGAAGTACAAGACTCTATGAACTTCCTATCACCAAAGACTCATACTTACATCAAATATCCAACCAAGTGGATTTACATATAAGACTCAAGTACCCAGCCAAGTGGGTTTACACATTTCAACTCAGCTACCCAACCAAGTGGGTTTACACATTTGACTCAGCTACCCAACCAAGTGGGTTTACAAATTTGATAAGTCCTTACATGACTGAATATTACAATTTTACATCATGGGTCTCAATAAGACCTTTTCACCAAATTACAAAGATGACCATTTAAGACCAACGCCTAGAAAGTCCTCAAGAAAAAGAACATTTTTCAGAATCAACATAATTCCAACAATGCATTATACTCAGCAATGCTAATGCTCCCCCTGAATCTGTGCATCCAAACATCCTTTTCATATGACTAAGGCTCCCCCTTAGTTTGTGCATCCTGAACACTTTCACCAACAAATCATCAAGGCATCTTTATCAAAACATCAGAAATAGAATTATGAGAACTGAAACACCACCAGAGATACCAAACAGTATCAGAGATACCAAAAAGCACTGCAACTGTGCTGAAGAGAGCTGACTCCAAACAGAAAATTGTTAGCAATCAGACATACGTGGTTTCTTGTGCATGAACTCGCGTATATACGCAACTGTGTTTCAGGAAACCCGCGTATCCTATAATATCTTCTATATTTCAACCAGATCTGATCCTCTTGTGAGAAAAAGACAGTGTTCAGCTTCTTTCTGGGATATTTGACTGCTTCCCTGGACTACAGATAGATAAAACAGTGTAGTTGAGTCTTCAAGCGTCATCCAACGGTTGTATCACAAGCCTTCAGATTCTTTGCAGCATCAATACAATCTTTCGAAGAGAGATTATCATACCAGAACAACATCTTCAAATATGTGTCAAGCAATCATCCATGTGGTCCAATATCATCAAGATCTTCAAGATTTAACATGAAGTAACATATGTAGGCAAAAGATCTCAACCATAGTAATAAACTCTGCATGATCTATTCTTATTTCTGAATCAAACGACATCCAACTCATCCATGTGTGAGCACAAAAGATACTTATCAGCAACTAGGGCTCAAAATCTCATCATAATAAACCATGTACCAAGTCATCATCATTTGAGCATGAGTATCACAAAAACCAAAGAATAAGCAGTCATATTGCCAACAATGCAATCATTAGTATTCAACCTGTTGCTCCCCCTGAACCAGTGCTCCTTCTTAACTTGTGCAACCTGAATACGTTCATCAGTAAGTCATCAGCAACAATCTCTGCATGAACTGCCCTTATCTCTGAATTATAAGACTTTCATCTCAACAATGAATACTCTTCATCAAAAAGCAAACAAGACTCATCCACAATCTTCAACATAAGAAACCATGTATCATATCATCATTATTTAGAACTGAGAAACTAAGCTGATATTGAGTCAATAATACAGTTATTAACAGTCAGACTGATGCTCCCCCTGAACCTCTGCTCCAGATCTTCAGCTATCATATAAATTCTCTTATCATCAATGCATACGCGACTGTGTCTGCTGGAACTCGCGTGTATACGTGACTTTTGTTAATAGAACCTGTGTATGGAAAGTGAAGCATAGAAATTTTTCACATTCCTTCATCTCCCCCTGAACTTGTACTTCTTGTACCTTCTTCTTCATATCATATGCTCTGTCGGAAGTACATATAACCAGAATAATCATATCAATCATGAGAGTCATCATACATTGCTCCCCTTGTGACGATACATTACTAAATCTCATAATGTATCCCACATCATTCCTGCAGTCGATCAGAGAAGAAAGCTTCAGAAGCGTATGACTGCAGTAGGGTCAGAATTCCCTACGTTTCTGATTGGTCCTCCTTCTTTTTCCAAATTTTCTTGAACTTCCTAACTGTGTGCTGAAAATTGTCCACTTTCTCAGATCTGTTCAACCTGCATTCCTTTTCTACATGTCCATACTTGTTACAAGAATAATCTCATGTGTCCAGAGAGATAAGCATAAGAATCATAATGAGTATTTCTAATCTTCCTCTTTTTACAATCAGTTGCTTTATGTCCATACTTGTTGCATGAAAAACAATATCCCTTGAAGAAACCAAAGTACCTTTCTATGTAGGATCTGTTAGTTTGAGGCTGAAATGATTTGCTCCTGCAATTAGCTGCAACATGCCCATAATTATGACATTTAAAACATTCAACGTTCTTGAATGAATTCCTTTGAGAATTCATGATTGTTAGTTGATATTTAGTCTCTTTCAACACTTCAGGTTTTTCATTGTCATCCTCTGAATTTTTAGCACTTCCTTGTGAGCTAGATTCTCCTTTAACAGTTTCATGGAAGCCAAGACCAAGTTTGATAGCAGGAGACCTTTGATTACTCAGAATATTGTCCAAAATATTAGAACTATCTTGAAACCTCAAAAGTTTAACCTTTTCTTCTAATTTACCTTTGAGAATGTTTACCTCAAGCTCCAAGGCTTGACACTGCTTTGTCATGCTGTCTTATTTTCTTCTTCCATCTTCTACTTGATCTTTCAAATTTAGAATCTCTTCTTTCAACCAATTTTCGTTTTCTTCACATGTTTGTTGCAGCTCTTCATTCTTCTTATTTGATTTTTCCAGATCTTCTTTGAGAGAGATGATTTCTGCTTCAAGGCCTTCCTTTTCAAATGACATAGGTTATTCATTCTTCTTATTTGATGCTTCGAGATTTACTTTCAGAGATATGTTTTCTGCTTCAAATTTTGCATTCTTCTTATTTGATTTATCCAGATCTTCTTTGAGGGAAATGATTTCTGTTTCAAGTTCTGCAATCTTCTTCTTTGATATTTTCGGATCTTCCCTAAGAGAGATGATTTCAGCTTCAAGTCCTTTAATTCAATTGTATACATCATCGAACATCCTTTTCAGTCTAAAGATCAAAGCTTTGGAGGCAGATTCCTTCTCATTAAATATTCTTTGTTGATCTTTGATAACTTCTTCTAGGTCCACAGCATTACTTTCACTATCTATACCATTGTTTGCACAAAGAAGATTACTAGGACCCCAATCACTATCTGATTCATCTTCTTCAATTTCTGCTATACAGGTTTTCTGAGACATCTCCTTGCTTCGAGTAGCCTTCTTCTTTTGCTTCTTTGCCATGAGCACTTATAGAGCTTGGTCAGAATCTTTTTCATCTTTAATCTTGACAGCTTCTTCTAGATCCATACTGTCACTTTCACTATCATAATATTTGCATATACAGTTAAGTAAAATACAAGAACAACGATTAATACCTGTTTCATCTCCTTCAATTTCTGCTATACATGATTTCTGAGGCTTCTCCTTTCCTTGAGTAACCTTCTTCTTTTGCTTCTTTCCCATTGTGACGGATCTCCTTCAAGCGATCAAGCTTCTGCAGAAGGACCTCACTCTGATACCAATTGTTGGGAAAAATACTGAGGGGGGGGGGGGGTGAATCAGTATTTACTGCATATTCAAAACTTTTACTTTTTCATGCTCCAAAACCCATACGCTACTTTTCTGAAGCCAACTAGCTTATACACGTGGATATCCTTCATAAAACTCGCGTATACACAGATATCTAATTATGCCATTAATTCTTCACTTATATCATTCCATCATTCATTCATTAGATGTTCTATAAACAGTAAACATGTGCAGTAAGAATAGAATAAACCATCACACATAAGCATCACACATGAACACCAGGATTTTTAGGTGGAAACCCAAGACGGGAGAAAACCACCGTTGCAGTTGCTCAGCCTTCAATATTTTATTATAGAGAAAAAATCTTTCAACATATGTGCTGGTGCAGACTCTACCAGCACGCAGGCACCCACCTGCGCTCGTTTACCAGCCTCTCCTGGAAGGGAGCTACGACCCCCCGATCTCGTTTACCACCCTCACCTGGAAGGGAGCTACGACCCCCCGATCTCGTTTACCAGCCTCACCTGGAAGGGAGCTACGACCCCCTGACTGAAGGCTACAACCCTCAGCACCTCTATGGACCATGTTTCATCAATTTTCACACTGTATCCAAAGCATCCTTTAGGACACAACTTGCAGGCCACGTTTCATCATATTTTCAGACTGGACCCACTCCATACTTTTAAGCACAGTCACCCATGAAACAGATACATATAAATCACTGACAGATATCAGTAAACCAGCAGAACAAATCAGACATTTCTTACCACAGACTTCAGCAAACCCTATTTTTCATACGCGCTTCCCTTTCACTGATGTTGCGTATATATGCGCTTCTGTTCACATAAACCAGCGTATACTTCTGTACATATTACAGATCCAATTTCATTGCGCATACGCGCTTTCTCGTCCGCGAAGCCGCGTATATACGTGCTTCCTCTTCGGCGAACTAGCGTATGATTCTTCAGACTTTTATGTCTTTGCAATTCTTCACAACAGATACATCACTTCATATTTTACCCTTTACCTCAGACAGATGTTCGCCATATCTCAGATCTAATCATTTCATAAACTGATCTAGCAAATACAGATACATTTCAGATCTAGATCTCTCGCTTCCTCATTTCTTCATAAGTGCATCATAGATTCAGATCTATCATCAAACCTTTACCCTTTCCATACATATATACTTCACAGAGAAGTATTCATTCAAGCTCAGACATCTTGCTCCCACACTTATGATTTGCACAATGAAATTCTTCTCCTTATATAGGTTTACCCTTTTGCAATACCATGGGCCAAAACCACATTACTTCCGATGGTATTCCTGGACGGGGTCATTTAGTCAAATCATTACCCAATACAATGGGTCAATAACATGGTGGTTACCCCTGGTTTTGCACTTTATGAGCACTTTTTCCCATACGCGACTTGGCACGTTGTTTCCCGCGTGCATACGCGACTTCCCCTAGGAAAATCCGCGTATGCCTAGATACATACTATTTTCATCATAGATCTACCACATACTGAATTACTTTCTTCATTTCCTTCTGTACATACTGTAGATACATCATATTTAGATCACCAAGACATATTCTATCAAGCACAACTTCATCAAGTAAGTTGCCATCATCTTCATTAAGTGGGTTTCCATTTAAGGACAACACTCAGGATCATATTGCTAATCAAACATCATTCCATATCAGATTTACATCATTTACCAAGTCCATCAGATCAAGAATAACTTCATCAGGTGGTTTGCCATCAAGGACAACACATGTCAACAATCTCATGTCTTCATCTTCATTCAGTGGGTTGCCATCAAGGATAACACTCTGCATCATATTGCCAACAATTTCAATCATTCAGCTCCAAAAGCATCTTGGCGCCATATCATAAGTTTTTATAAGGATTAAACCCCCGCTTTCCACTCCTAAGCCATGTTTCATGTGTTAAGCCTTCCATTAGCCTCTTTAGCCCTTTTTCTTTCCTCCAAGCTACAAAATCAACACTTTTTCAATTAGGATTAATTCATGGATAGCTTAGTTGCATGGGTAGAAGCATGGCAGTTAGACCATAAGATAAATAGAGTGCATTTAGCCGTTTGGCCAAGTTAAGTGTGGTTTAGTATTAGTTTCCTTTCTGCCATTCATTTTCAACAAGTTAAATTAGTTTCATTTCTGTCATTTCCTTCAAGCAATTACTTTCCAGTTCTTATCATAGTTTAAAAAATAGCACCCTTTCGTAAAGAAGAAGAAGATGACATGAACAAATTGCATATGATTTTTATATAGCATTATCACCTCCAATTTTGTATGAACCCTGGGTTGATAAAGTAAAGTAGGGCAACCCCTAGGAATTTCATCACTCTTGGTGCAATACCACGGCTCACCAGGTGGTACAATGGTGTCAAATGTTGCCTCAGGGCAGTCATGCTCCCATGCACGACAGACATGAGCGGGGAAATAAATGTGTATACCCATCTGTAAACATGAACATGGAATATTTTGGAAATTATGGGATTGTTTATCGTTAAAATGATGTTGAGAGTTGGGAGCGTAATTAGCGAGGAGATGCAAAGAGGAATTCAGAGGGAGATTGTCTACTCAATATGCTAGGATGGCTCTTTGAGAGATCCAAATGGGCACTGAGTAGATATTAAGGGCAAGTGTATCAGTGTAATTGGAAAGAAGAGACCGCAAGCATTAAGTTGGGATCTTGACGAATCATTTTATCCCCTCCAAAGTCCCGTGAGCATCCATGTCCGAGATTCTAAATTCTCAACGTCTTCAATTGTATGCTAGGCTCTAGACTTGTTTGAACTCATCGAGGTTGAGGTATTTTTTCTTCTTTGGTTGTGTTTAATTGCCTTGATTCTAGGGTTGTAGAGAGGTGAAAACTGAAATCAAATGCCAAATGAAAACCCTCAAATATTGTTGAGGAGGGTGTAGAATTCCCTAGTGGAAGAATGACGATATGTCACCTTTGTCCATTCATAAATTTAAATCTCGCTTGAGTACACTACAAGCATAGTTGATTAATAATCTATCACATTGCAAGTTTGGTAATAAAAAAAGTGTTGAAATTAATGCCAAGAGCCCATACATGTTAAATGTTTAAGTGAAATCTACCCCATACATGTTAAATAATGCAATACATAAAAATATTCTTAAGAAACAGAAAATAGAGGCAATGGCAATGACATATTACACACATATTTACTCTTGCAAATTAGGAAAACTAACTAATTGTTTAGTTCAGCACCTCTAATTTTCATTATCAATCTTCATATTTTACAATGTGATATGTATGATATCATCAAATCATTTAATATGTTAAATTGAAATATATTACAACCCCAATTCCTTAACTACAATTATAAAACCATGTGCTAAACTACCATATGCCACAAAATCAATAAGAATAAAAATTGTGTGAGAAACTATCATAATTTCTTAGCTAAAATTATAAAACCATGTACTAAACTAATTCTTTAGCTAGAATTATAAAACCATATGCTAAACTTCCATGTGCAGAAAATCACTAAGAGAAAATTTTATGCTAAAAATCACCAAAATCACATGCTAAAATAAATGCTGCTAAACAAATTTAAGTATATAAAATGAGTATCAATAAATATATTAAATTAGTTTAAAATAAATGATCCTAAACAAATTTAAGGCATGTGAAATGAGTTTGGATGAATACATTAAATTAGTTTATCCTCCACCAGACTCCACAAATATCAGGTAATATCAAATCTGGTTAGATTTTAATATATATATATATATATCTATATATATATATATATATATATATATATATATATTTGATAATATTTTTCAGAATAGTTGTTTTTTTGTGATACCCAGGATAAGTTTGGAGATAGCATGTTTTACTTAAAAATTCACATGATCAAATATTTGTGAACTACTCACATGATAAACTACCATAATTCTTTAGTTAAAATTATAAAACCATGTGCTCAATTACCATGCGCAGAGAATCGTTGAGATTAAAATTTGTGTGAAAATTCACAATTAAATTCTTTAATCGAATAAAAATTGTGTGAGAAACTACTCTAATTCTTTACCTAAAATAACCAGTGCTAAATTACAGTATGCACAAAATCACTAAAAGTAAAATATGTGTGAAAAAAATCACCAAAATTTGATGCTTAAATTCGTTAATCCTCCACCAGCGCACAAGGTATTATCAAATCTCGTTAATATTTTTCTGAATCGTCATATCAAATCTCGTTACCATTTTTCTGAATAGTTGTTTTCCTGTGATACATAAGATAAGTTTGGAGATAGCATGTTTTGGGTAAAAATTTAGTAATCAAATATATGTGAAGTACGGACATGATAATATCACGCGGGTACTAAGTGTTCTCAAAAAGAGTTTGAGCTTTCTACTCTGTGCAACAAAATTAGTAAGATTAAAAATTGTGAGAGAAATTACCATAATTTTTTAACTACCATAATATTTTTCTGAATCGTTGTCTTTTTGTGATACACAGGATAAGTTTGGAGATAACATGCTGATCCAATATCTGTGAAATAAGCTCATGATAATATCATGCGGGTATAATATCAAATATCACAAAAAGAGTTTTAGATTTGTAACAAAAAAAAGTTCAACAGACTGAAACCACTAGTCTGTCGGCTTATTATGTATTTATAATAAGCTGAATCGTTGACAGAAGACTAGTGATCGGGAAAGTTCAGTTTTCCCTTTCGAGGATCTCGAACCTCTTCAGCCTGATACCTCTGTACGAAGTCACCCTCTTCCTCCCGCTGCTTTTGGATGAAGAGCAGTGCTTTTCGAAATCCTTCAAAGGAGTGGAGGACAACACCTCATTTTCACCCATTTCAAAACCCAACTAGAGCAAAAAAAACCGTCAAAACCCAAATAGAGTAAAAAAACTCTAGAAGCAATAGCAATTTCTTAATTTCGTTAATAGTCAGAGCTCACCTGAAGAAAATTGATGCTTGAGCTTGAAAATATTCTTGCAGCATCAGATCTCTAAGCTTCAGTCGAAACTCGTTAACGGTCTCCAACTTTGGCTTCCATTGTCTGCAAGCGCTCAATCTGAACTATGCAATCCTCAAAATTTAAATTCTCCAAGACACACTCCAACAGAGCCCAAACATCTTACATATTCTCTTCTGTTTTCATTTATGGCGACAGGGGACCCATGAGATCTCCAAATATGGGGAGTATTTTGGCGCCGGCGCTGCACCTAGCTGCAGGTTTAATGGCTAAATTGGTTTTGAGCGTATTCTGAATATTGAAGCCTAGTGAAGCACATTTTGAATATTGAAGCAGAGTATTTACGGAGGGCGCCAAATAAAATTCAAATATTCTGAATATTTGGCATAGAAAGCAGCACAGCATAGAATTGCCTTACAAGGAAGGATATACTGGCAGGCCTTGTAAGTCAAGAGCCATCCCCATGTCTGTCCATGACAGACAACACTGTCAGATAGAGATTGAACAACTTCTACAAAAGAAGTTGATCAGAGAATCCAGTAGCCCATGGAACTGCTATGGATTCTACGTCAATAAAAGAAGTGAACAAGTCAGAGGAGTTCCACGCCTAGTGATTAACTATAAGCCTCTGAATAATGTGTTAGCAGATGATACTTATCCAATCCCCCATAAAGGAGATTTGATAAGAAGAATTTCAGGAGCCAAAGTATTTTCAAAGTTTGATTTAAAGTTTGGTTTCTGGCAAGTCGCCATTACATAAGGAGATAGGTGGAAGACAGCATTCAGTGTCCCCCATGGACACTATGAGTGGAATGTTATGCCTTTTGGACTAAAGCATGCTCCATCCAAATTCCAAAAGGTAATGGATTCAATCTTTAAACCTTATGCAGATTGGTTGCTTGCATACATTGATGATCTGCTGATTTTTTCTAAGAATCTGAGTGACCACTTCAGACATTTGAAGATCTTCATGAAGTTGGTCAAAAATAATGGTCTTGTCCTAAGCAAGAAAAAGATGGAGCTGTGTAAAACAAAAATCAAGTTCTTAGGACATGAGATTGAAAATGGTCAAATTGCTCTGCAGCATCACGCACTGGAGTTTGCTGATAAGTTCCCTGATGTCATTCTTGACAAAACCCAGTTGCAGAGGTTTTTAGGGTGCCTCAACTATGTGAGAAATTTCTACCCAAATTGTGCCTCTGATAGATCTCTGTTAAACCAGAGACTCAGAAAAAACCCTAAACCTTGGACTGACAAGCACACCCAAGCAGTCAGAGAAATAAAGTCCAAGGTAAGATTTTTGCCCATTCTACATGTTGCTGACGACAATGCCTATAAGATTGTTGAAACAGATGCCAGCAACATAGGTTGGGGAGGTGTGCTAAAGCAGAAGCCGGAGAAAGAGGACCCGAAAGAAAAAGAACAAGTTGTTCTCTTCGCCTCTGGAACCTGGAGCAAAGCAGAGGTAAACTACGCTCCTATTGAAAAGGAGGTTAAAGCAGCTTGGTACTGTTTGAGAAAATTTTCTGTTCATCTGGCAAATAAGTATTTTCTGCTCAGAACTGATGCTAAAGCTCTGGATAAAGTTTTATCAAAAGAAATCAAGAACCCTGAAGATGCGAAATTTGCAAGATGGCAAGCACTCTTTGCATATTTCAGCTTTGATGTTGAACATATAAGGGGTGTTGAAAACTGCATTCCAGACTTTTTAAGCAGAGAATACATCCAAGAGCAAGAACAAGTGAATGACGAGGAACAAGTGCAGTATCATTGTTTTGTCATTCTAACTGAGTGGAATCAGGCCAATAAAAGAGAAGAATTGAGATATATTGCAGATGATGAATCTTGGCCCGTGTATTTTGAGAAGTGGAGGCCAACCTGGATCCTCCGAAACACACAAGTGTTGGATGGAAATTTGCAGAGTCACACAGATCTACAACACTTGGTTCCGGGCAGGAAGGTGTACCCCAAAGGAAGCAGATGGATACATGATAAAATGTATTCACACAGCATGGCTGCCTCTCTTGAAGCTGAGAGATCTCTCTCAGAAGATTTCTGGGATTTGTACGTCATTGGTACTGGTGGCGGTGACAAATCAAAAGAGTTTTATAAGAACTATGTTATAAATAGAGTCAGGAAAATGGGTCCTTATAGGTATGGAAATTTCACGTCTTGGCCACAAGATGATCCTAAACTTATTTTCCCTGACACTATTTATAATTTTGCAGGTTATGAAAAACTGTGGTGGGATCTCCTTAATAGAGATGGATCTGAAGAGACCCATTACACAAAGTTGAAGTTTGCACCAACTTGGATAAATGAAAGAGAACCATTCATCCCATGGTTATCTAACTGGTGGTGGCACTATGGGCTTAGTCCTTATAGTATGGATCCTGATTGTTTTCAAACTTACCATAGACAATTTTGTAATGATTGTCTTTCAGGACCAGCTGGTGAGTGTTTTCACTATCCAGTGAACACTGTTGGAGAACTCGCCAGTATAGAACACACGATGCTTGACAATCCCATCTTAAAAATGCATATGCAGATGCATTATCAATGGGCAGTCATGACAAAAATCAAGCATCAGATAGTACTTAACAAGCCCATGATTGTCAGAAGAATCTACACGAAAGCATGGGACGATGAGTGGTATCATGTCAAGTTTCCAGGTGCCAAAATTCTTGAAGAATCTGCAGACGGAGCCAGTACAAGTGGTCCTCGGGAGCCCCACTCATAAAAGGTTTTCCCTGTGTATATATGACACCTAGTCACGGGTTTATTGTGGCGTAGTTTTTTCCTTGGATTTTTCCTACGTCAGAAAAATATCCAATGTGTTTCTAATAGAGTTAGATTCCTCGTGGGCCTTTGTAAGGCATCCACAGTGTATTTCACATGTTTACACTTTAAGTTTGTCGGCATGACAGATCTCCGTGCGGATGTCACCTCTCGGTGTTACCCGAAAACGATGATCTTCTGCCAAGTGTCAATAATCTAGCGATGCACAGTAATGTTTGTCCCCCTCTCATTCCTATATAAGGAGAGGTAAGGCTCATTTGTGCTCATTCGCATTTGGTGTGTTTAGAGTCTTGAGTCCGAGTAGTCTCTCCCTGCTCTGCGTCTGCGCCATCTTGGTGATCTGCTCGCATCACGGAGGCCATTACTCACAAGTCTGAGTAGTTTCTTCCTGCTCTGCGTCTGCGCTATCACAACGATCTGCTCGCAACACGAAGATTTTGCTCACAGTCTTTAGGTTGAAGTGAGAAGCCTGCGCGTCTATTCATGTGACAGGCGAGAACCTAAAGTGGCCACTTCTTTAGTGAGTCTATATGTTTATGTTTGTGAGTTATAGTCATAAACTCTGAGACAGAGTCTGTATCTCGGCCAGGAAGCCTCTGGTATTGATCCTTCATTCGTGAAGATCCTAAGTCCAGTAAATGCCGATACAGTTCAACCAGGCTTTTTTCAATCTTCTGAAGTTTCTGTGCTTTTTCTTGCATAATCTGCACCATGGGTGAGATCTTGTTTCTGGAAACATAAGGCAACTCAATTCTTCTACCAGAAACAGTAATAAACATTCCTGCAGAGCCATCAGGAAATCTAATTGACCCATGAGGTTCTACTGCTGCTAAGAAGACATTACCCAAAATACAGTCAACAGGAATGTCTGAAACTTCTAAGGATAACTTCACACAATTTGAATCAAAACAGACAGTAGCTTTAGAAACTTCAAACTTTAGATGTTTCATCCCTAATCCCTGGACTTCTCTTTCTGCAGTAGTCCAATACCTTGAAGGGATGATATGTTTAGAAATCAGGTTTAGATCTGAACCTGAATCAATCAAAGCAATGACCTGATAAACATGGCCAGCAACAGAAAGGTTTACCAATATATGGTGTTGCTGATATTGAACTGTGAGGACCTGCATGTCCCCAATTTCACTGAAGCCTGAAGAAACAAAGTTGCCTGATGCAGTTTGGACTTCAGTGCGTGGCTGAGTATGCAGTGTGTAATTTGGCTGCTGTTTAGACAAAACATTTGAAGGAGAAGCAGACTGATTATTTTGAGCTTTCAGAACATTAAGCTCATTCCTTATACTGTGCACTTCAGTTTTTAATTCATGTATCTCCTTATTCACCTCCCCCAAAGTGAGGCTACGAGCTTTGCTATTGTGCTGGAGATACGATTTGGTATTTCGTTCATAAGAAGCTTCAACAAAAATTGGCTTCTTAGAGGAACGAGAGGATCGGGAAGAACTAGAAGAACCAGGAAGATTCTTCATATAGGCATCAAGGAGAGCAGTTTTCAGGTCTCCTTCATCCATGGCACGTATTTGGGCAAAAACTTTCAATTCATCATCAAGTTGTGCCATGAAGACATGAGGGGGATCTTCAACAGCTGAGGAATAAGAATCAGAATCAGACTCAGAAGAAGAATCACATTTACAGGCTCCTGGGTCTGAACAGTGACAGTACATATTGACCTGATCATCTGAAGAGGAAGATGAACAGTCATCAGAAAAGGAATCATCAGAAGAAGAAGGTATGGCATGCTGCATGATAGAGATACGACGACCTGGATAAGATGGACATTCAGTAATCCTATGTGAGGTAGACTTACAGTAGGCACAGGCGTCGGGATCTTGCTTGACAGTGGTTTGAGATGAGGAAGGCTGTTTATTCTTAGCATACTTACTAGTCTTCTTGCCCAGACCTTTCTTTGATTCTAAAGCAGTAGGACACATATTAGATGTATGCCCTTTTTCTCCACATAACCAACACTCAACTTCTTTAATTCTGGCCAGCTTTGCATCTTTAGGCCGAATATATTGGGGCCGGTAGTAATGAGTGTTTGGTCGCCATTTGGATTGCCTTCTTGGAGCTTTAGATCTTCTATGCTCTTTAGGTCTCCGAATCTCTCTTTTCTTTGCAGAGCTCAATCTGTAAGTAGACTTGCTTCTCTTATAGGCCTTCTTGACTTGGCGCTTGTGCTTCCTTCTATGCACAAGAGGATCATCCACTGTGATGCCATACTTGCTACAAAATGATTTAGTACCAGGAAGTCTGTTGAGTTTGTCAATGGACTTCTGCATCTTGGACCTGGTACATAAAGAAATCAAAACTTTTGTTACAATGCCATAAATATCTCCCCATACATATGTTTCTAAAGGCAAGGGGAAAGCATCTTCCATTCTTAAGATGTCTACTAGCTTTGATGGTAAGGCTGCTAAGTAGACCTGCTTCCACAATATATTCTTGGGATCCTTGACCCAAAATATTCTCTGCATCCAATCTCTGTGGAAGTCTTCAAACTGATTTATATTGTTTCACTTAAGATTCATCAAAATCACTTCATGCTTATCAGCTGCAACATATTCTAACCCACAAAAATGTTCTTGTATTAGTGCTGTGAGAGCACCAATCATATTTACCTGTGCAGTGCCATCAGGGTTAAAGATTATATCACCCTGCTCATCTTTTACAAGTTCCTTCTCCATTCTCTCAATCATAGCTGGAGAGGACTCAAGCTCCCACCATCTTGCAAGTGTACCAGTGAAGCATTGCATGATTGTTTTGCATGCTTCAATTTTAGTCTTTCCATCTGCACACATCAACTTGTATTCTATAATCATTTGATCCAGTATCTGCCGGATCTGATGTGCAGACATATTGTCTATGTTCCACTCCTTATGACTCCCATCATGAAAAGTTTCCCTTGGGGGACTTTTTCCTGCACCATACAGATCAGGAGCTGCATGTCGGGTGAACTGTGGCTCTAGAGGCTCATAAATGGGAAAGACATGGTCTTTTGACTCTGAGTCTTTTATGACTTCAGCAACTGTGATCTTTTCAGATCTTTCTTCAACTGACTCAGGTTTATATTCGGACACAGGCAACTGTGGAACTTCTCTAGGCATGAGATGAGGGAATCTAGAGACAGGAGGACTTGACTCTAGTCTGGGAATCTCATGTGGCACAACACCTTTTGCTTTGCCAGCAATGAATGACATTGGAATTGGTTTGCTGGGCCTTTTGACATTCAAACTTTCAAACTTCTCGGACAACTTATATACAGACTGCCTTGTGGCCATAGACTGATCTATGACACATTCTTCAACTTCTTGGAATCTAACAGAAGAATGTTCTGTGATACCTCTAACTACTTGCAAATCACACTGTACAGAATTTAAAACTCTATGAACATCATTTACAGAAACTTGGACTGAATCTATCTGGTCTTTGACCAGGGCAGTTTTGGCAACATTTTTCTCAAGACCTGTGAGTGCAGTGTTTGTCCAGTTCAACTGCTCACTCATCTTCTGAACTCTTCCTTCACTACCCATTATTGAACTGTCATGCTGGACCAGAGGGCTAGCATGTGCAGAGTTTGACCCTTCTCCTATCACAATACTTCTGAAAGGAGGGTAGGTAGTGGAAGTCTCAATTTTACTGCCATCTAATGTAGTCCATGAATGAGAGGAAGATGATGTAGTATCAGCCATCAAGACTACATCATTCTCCATTTGTTTCTTCCAAGAGTAGAAAGAAATCCACACACCATTTTCTTCCATGTACTCCTTCCATTCAGCTGACATCTTCAACTTTTCTTCTCTAGGGAAGGCAGCTGCAAAACTTTCAGCTTCAGGATGTGTGAATAGATCCCAATTTACCATTTGCTTCATCCATTGTGCTGGGATCTCGGATTTAAAACATCCATCCATCAAGGTATAAAACTTCTGAATCTCTGGGATAGATGGTCGTTTCACTCCTGGGGGCAGATCTTTGAATCTGCATTCTGGAATAAGTTTATTTTCTTGTTCCACATAACCCAATCCATATCTGGGAGTTCCAGGGGCTCTTTGATTCATAAAGATCTGAGTGAGTCTTGGATCTTCATCTTCCAGATGTGGTACTAAATGCATCATCAGAACATGTGGGTGGTCATCCTCATGTGGAAATGGAATGTCAGAACATTTGGGGTTCGGACATGGGTTGACTGGGGTACTAGGAGGAGCTTGACCTGTTCTGGGGTTATGATTGCTGTGTAGAACGGCATAAGCAAGACTTTGCAGATTAACAGTTTGTTTACATTGCGGACACTCAACATTGACTGAATTGAAATTGACTAACTGTGCAAACTCAAAAAGAGAAACATGACTACAATTTGATACAATAGAACTACAACCCGTATCTGTACAGTCGGGCGAAACATAACGAGAGGAATTTTTACATTCGGCTTCAAGTCTTCTGCGACCAATTGTGGATCTCCTGGGAAAGGACAGAGTAGCAGAAGAATGGTCTTCGGTGATGTTGGCACTGGTGATTTTTTGGACAGACAGTGGCTTTGGATTTGGAATAGTCCAGTGTAAAGGAAATTGCAGATCCTCCCACTTGATAGCTTGGTGTTCTATCTTTTGATTTTTGGGATCTGTTATGACAACGACACTGGTTTTTGACTCACTGCTGGGTGCATGGAGTACTGCAGGAAACATTGTGGATGTGTGGCGAAAACAACCACGGAATTGGATAGCGATATTCCTTCTTTTTCTTCTCATGTCAAATCCCATTGTTTGGATTTGCAACTGAAGAATATCGGCCAATGTTTCATCAAACACAGACACAGAGAAATTAGGATAACAATCAAACCAGACTGGTCCATTGGATAGTGGAGCTACTATCCCGCCTATTAATGAATCAGTGTACTTATTATGCGTTAAGTCACGAATGGTGACTAATGCATAAGCTTCGACTCCTGGATGTACCAAGGCATTAATGCCAACTCTTAGACAGCCCAAATGCAAAAATTGTGTTCCCAACTTCTTAGCTTATGCTTGGAGCTCTTTAGGATTCAAAATGGGAATCAACTGAATTCTCTCACTGTTTTCTTCTATACTAGACACAGTTTCTTTTATCGTTATTCTAGTGGCAGCTTTAAGATGCCAGATTGCTAAATCATTGTAGACTTCAGAGGGTTTTATATTGGGGAGTACCCATCTAGCTTGGGGTTCGACCTCTTCATACAAGTGATCAGAGTATTTAAGTAGGGCGCCAAATAAATTTCAAATTTGTGGGAATGCATCCATGGATGAATGGCTATGTGATGGTCATCCGGATGATCGCGACATGTGCATAGTCCGTGTTATACTAAACTAGCAATGCATCATATGACAACCCGGCACTGACTTTTTTGAAGTCACCAGAATTCGTTGCCGCAAATCGAATATTTTCCGAACGGCATCTATTACCGGGCAATTCCTCCAGCTGTTTAGACTACTCCATTTTTTTGTTTTGTTTCATCCGTCGATTTGATTTTTTTCTAAAATATGTGGATAGATGTTATTTTAGTATTTATTCAGTTGATAGGTTTTTATTAATTCGTTAATTGCATTGCATTTAATATATTGTATTGAATTCAATGTTTCTATAATGGATAATTTTTTTGTTTTGTTTCATCCGTCGATTTGATTTTTTTCTAAAATATGTGGATAGATGTTATTTGAATAAAAATTGACCGCTACTCTGAAATGAAAAAATAGATATAATTGTAGGGAAATTACTACATTCAATAACGAAATATAGTAATGAGACACTAAAGAGCTATTATTATTTGAGATAGTGATCCTAGAAATATGATCGACAAAAATTATCACATGAGCTCCAAATCACAAGTAAATATTATGGAAAACACAAAAAAAACTCATATGATTCTAACAATGTCAATTATAGAGAATATATGGTGAAAATACAAACTAGGAGGTAATACAAGTGCCAGTGATCTAGCTTATGTTGTGCCTATATGCTTAAAAGCTCATAGAAATGGTTCACAGGAATTAAAAATTCCAAATTTATCCAACCAAAACCAAAGGGTTGTGAAAACCTCCTTAATTATAAGAAAAAGCCTAGGGGATATGGTTTCCATTAGTTAACATTTCCTTGGATTTTATAAGTATTCATTATTTTGACCACGTTCTATAGGTTTCAAGAGTGGTTTTAAGAGCGGGGTTCTTCTTAAGGTGTTATGAGTTCTCAATGAATGATAAGGAAAAAACAATATTAATATAGGGAATAAAGAGATGTAATGTTTTTTTTTACTACAATATATTAAGTTAAAGGTTTTAATTTTCTTTGATTTCAACTTCTTTTCTCATATAATTTGTAATATCCCAAGAGGGAGAATGCAGTAATACATAAACACAATATTTGAAACTGCAACAACTACACCCAAAAGATTTAAAAATCACAGAATATACATAATAGGTGAGCTATTTTATTCATTGGAGATGGATTACAATTACAACAGCGTTGAAAAATGATGCACTTAAGCCAAACAAGTGGCCTAGAATGACCTTGGAATCCCCTCAAAGGAGGCACTATGTAACTGGAGAGTTGTTAGAGCAAATACTACGTTGGTCTTTCAGCAGATGACGTACATATGACTAATAGATCAAAGGGAAATGAAAAACTATGGTGATTTGGAGCTTTGATGAAGCCAAGGTTCTAGATCTAGGCACTATGATGGAAACCCAAGATAACCGAGAAAGCAAATCCAAATCTAAGAAGATCAAAAATTCACCCTTGATCCCTTGACTACTACGTTATGCAGATCTGAAGCTAGATTTTAATTTAATATGGCTAAAATTAAGTAAAAATTAGATCTATGCTTTGAGGATTGATCCCATCTTCAGATCTCCAAGCTAGAAGCATGAGATCTTGCTTCTGCTTCCTCCTCCTCAAGATGCAGTAACTGAATATGCAACTACTGGAAAAAATTCACTGTAAGGGAGGGGGATGCTCAAGCCTAATGTAAAATGTAGAAAAACAAAATCTCGAGTATGATGCAAACAATGATGCAAAATTGAGGGGATGGTCCTTCATAGGATTCCTAGCTGAATTGCTAGAAACTTCCCTTCTACATTGGATATGCAAGACAGGACTACGAAATTCCTGATGGAACTGTTGTTGTTGGGAGATGTATGATGGATTTCTTGAGTCCTAATATAGATATTAAGCACTGGAAGGTTGATGTTGAAGCTCAAGGTGATAGGATGAATCCTTCGCCAGTTCCTCAGCTGAAATACTGAAGGACAACCTCGTCCTCTCAAACCCTGATGCACAAATGCATTATTTCTAAAGATGTGTGGGCTGCAGAAAGTAGGAGCAATGTGGCACCAATTTCAGATGATGGATTGAAGCTCATAATAACCTTCCCAGAGTAGGCACCCGAAGCCCCCCGTGGGTAAGGGTGGGATTTCCGCTTGGAAACACCCTATGATAAACAACAATGCAGACTTAGCTAAATATCATAAGCATGCATAGAAATGTCACATGAAAAATCTAGATCTAAATAGATCAAAGAAATGAATAATCCAACACCGCCTTCTATTCTGCCTTCATCTTCCTTATATGCAAATTTAGCCTTCCCAAGCCCTGGCCCACCTCCCAACTGTGTTGTACATGTGGAAATAAGTCTCCATGATTGACTTAGTTGTCTCCCCATGTCCTCCATCATGTCTGCATGTAATGACCACCCTCTCCACCATGTGTGAATTAAATGCACCACTTCCTCCATCACCTCATCATGAGTTCTCTATGATCTTACATTTGATTCTCTTCGTGATCTTATTTGACAGCTTCAACCCCATGATCTTCTCATAAATGAGACATGATATCCACTCCTTTCACATTAAGAATTTGCTCCATTACTCCATAGTGTATATCTAGATCTAATTAATCCACATTCACTTGAAAAAAGTGAATCTTCTTCATCTTAAGTGGTTTTGGGTCCCTGCACCCTTTTATTTACTTAATTAATTAATTTTATTAAGAACTCTAATATTCTAATAAATAGATGAAAATTTTGGAATATTATAGTCCTCCCTGCCAAAATGTTGCTTGACCCCAAGCAACTGCCAAAGTAGATGCTTGAGAAATTTGTCCCCCTCGAAATGGCATCTTCACAAGGAAGGTCTCTCAATTTTCTGCAATGCATTATGCATTCCAACACCATAGTTTCCTCTCTAGAATGTCTAGAGTGACTTCTAACTGTGTAGCTAGATGTCCCTCCTTAATCATGAAGCTCGAAGTGACAACCATAAGTTGTCCAACATCCTCCACAATACAAGAGATACATAAAGATAGGTGGTTCCTTCCACAAAAGGAAAGCTCCATCTCATAAAGTATACCTCCATCCCATGCTACATGAAGTAGAGAGAGGCTCTTCATGCCTCCATCCTTAGCCATGGTGGCCTTGTTGGATCCAAGCATCATCCCAACATGATGAGTAAGAAGAATTAGAGACATATGGGTAGACAAATATGTCAAACCATATTCTCCCAATAGTAACCATCGTAACAATTCTCCCTGCTTCCACACCACACCATAAAAATACCATGTGGGTTGGCCATATTCTCTCAAGAGAAGCCATCACAACAATGCATCTTGCTGCCCCACCACATCATTATCATACCATGTGTAGTTCCCATATTCTCGTAATAGGATCCACTAGAGTAAGGCCCTTTTCTGCCATCGTCCATGCTTATCATGCAAGGTAGGGGAATGTATCAAGCCAAACTCTCCCAAAAGTAACCATAGAAACAAGATCTCTTACTGCCTCTTCACATTATTATGTGAATCATGGAGCAATAACAACATATTGATTGACATGTGGAATGTCATATCAGCGCAATACAAACAAACTCCATTATCACACATCATGAAATTCTTATTCCATATTACAAATAATACAAAACACATAAACATGGGAGATGTCATGTGATGGAAAAACTATCTTAAGAACATTCGAGTAAAACATGCCTTCCTTTGTTGCATTTTGTCATTGATATACAAGGCATGAGTCAAAGAAATATGAGCCATTGGGTAGTAACCATACTCACCTAAGAGTATCCAGTGAGGTAATGCCTCCTCCTTCATTACATCAGTGTTATGCAAGGCATGGATCATGAAAATATGTTATATTCAGTAGAACCATACTCACCCAAGAGCAACCAGCGCAACCAAGCTTCTTGTTGGCCTATCTCATAATCTTGCAAGTGGCTTTACAACCCCTTGATCCACATCAATAACCATTCATCCCAATGTGGATGATGGATCTCATTCTGCAAAAAATTGGTATCCTTCCATTGTAGGACACCAACATCCTCCAACTATTGAAGAAATTTGCACTTCATGATGTGTTGAAGAGCACCTTCCATGAGATCTCTCCATGAGATCCTCTCATAATTTTCCCTCCAAAACCGATAAGGGTCTGAATACGCTGTAGGTAGAAGTCTCTCTTTGAGCTATGAGATGCTCATTAAGAAAGTATCAACTTGAAAAGGGAAAATATTTTCCATCTCAAGATGTATACCATCTGTCATCTTTACCTCCATTGCTTCATGAGTGAAGCTTCCATTGGATTACTCCCATAAGGAATGGGTTCTCTTCTCATAATTTTTGCTTATTGACAACGCTGCTGGTCTCCATGCTGCTGCATCTATTGTCTCATGGCAAGGCACAATGCAGAACTCCTTTCCTGGCATTGTCCTAAATAGGATCATGCTTATCCCATCTTGTGAAACTCCACACTTTAGCTCAAAGGGTTGAATGTATCTCAAAAATGATGAGCTCTCATAGCTCTTCATCTCCTCCTTTATTAGATCAAGGGTTCTCTATGTAGTGATAGGTTGTTGTTTCAAATCAACATGCTACTCTAACCCTCCTTGGTTATGCATTAGACCTGATGGAATATGCCCATAAGTTTCAATAAGAGGTAATGAAACCATATGAGATGGAAATGAATGAAAAACTTGGATCAACTGATGTTTGGGAACATCTTGCAAGACCATATGAGTTCCTTCATTCATTGAAATTATCTCTCCAACTGATGGTGAGAGTGATGGTTGTTCTTAAATCAATGTATTAGAACTAGAATCTACCTCCTCTTCTTCATGCATCTCCTGAATCATGCATGGGACTCTATATATCAAGAGCTTAGGACTACCTTTCAAAGATGCAAGTGTCTCTCCTCCGGATACAAGTGCTTCTGCAACTGGTGGTGAATGTAGTGGATCTTTGTCCAGAGTGACAAGAATGACATTCTCCCTTAAATTATTAGGAAATGTCTATTTGTGAATGTCTCTGGTTTTCTTCTATCAAACTTCTTTCTCGACCTTTAAAATAAATGTGAATATTTATTAACCCTTGAATGCTCCATGTGACCAAACCACCATTCATTTGCCTCACCTAGAAGGTGAAGAGCTACAATCTGTACAACCTCTTTCTTAGCTATGGGATGTGGCCTGAAAAATGCATCTAACTCTTAAATCCAAGCTTTTGTATTGCTTGAGGAAGATTTGTTAAAAGTAGGCAAATAGAATATATTGTGCCTCTTTCTTCTATTGCTATTGTGGGATCTTATTTCTTCTTTGAGTTTTAAGAATTGTTGGAGAGTTATATTATCCCTGAATTCTTTAGACTGTCACTTGTACTCTTCTAGATATAGACTGAGATTATCATGAGTCTGAGGTTCCATATTTCTTCTTTCTTCATTTCTAAACCATTCCCCTTCTTCAAAGAAAGTGGGAATAGTAGATCTTTGAGGAGATCTATGTTCCTCCAGTATTATTTACTGGTGATAAGAAATAGTGGGACCTTCTTCATTCTGAAACCTTCATGAGGTTTCTATTTTCCTTTCTCTCTTCATTTCATTAATCTCTTTGGAGAGATCCTGAATCATAGTTCTAAAGAGAGATGCAGCAAAACATAATCCCTCCATTATTTTCAGATCTCTACTATCTTCTTTTCATATGTTTTCAAGAATGTCCAAAAGCTGCGCCAAATATCATGCTCTGATACCACTGTAATATCCCAAGAGGGAGAATGCAGTAATACACAAACACAATATTTGAAACTGCAACAAGTACACATAAAATATTTGACAATCATAGAATATACATAATAGGTGAGATATTTTATTCATTGGAGATGGATTAAAATTACAACAGTGTTCATGAATGATGCAATCAAGCCAAACAAGTGGCCTAGAATGACCCTGGAATCCCCTCAAAGGAGGCACTGCATAACTAAAGAGCTACTGGAGCAAACACTACAATGTCCCCTTAGCAGATGATGTACATATGGCTGCTAGCTAAAAGGGAAATATAGATCTATGGCGATATGGAGCTCTAATGAAGCCAAGATTCTAGATCTAGGCACTATGATGGAAACACAAGATAACCGAGAAAGGAAATCCAGATCTAAGAAGATCAGAGATTCACCCTCCTAGGGTTTGATCCCTTGACTGCTTGGTTATGCATATTTGAAGCTAGATATGAATATGAGATGGCTGAACTGAAGTAAAAATAAGATATATGCTTTGAGGGTTGATGCCTCCTTCATATCTTCAAGCTAAATTCTTGAGATCTTGCTTCTTCTTCCTCCTCCTCAAGATGCAACAAATGAATATGCAACTGCTCGAAAAAGTGCATTGTAGGGGAGGGATATGCTCAAGAAAGATGTAAAATGAAGCAAAGAAGTTGAAGGCTAATGAAAACATTGCTTCCAAAGTGAGGGGATGATCCCTCACAGGATTCCTAGCTGAATTTCTAGAAACTTCCCTTCTCCCTTGGATTCGGAAGATTAGACTGCATAATTCGTGATGGAACTGCTATTGCTAGAATATGCATGATGGATGGCCTGATGACTGATATAGATCTGAAGCATTGGAAGGCTCATCTTGAAGATCTAAGTGATAGGATGAATCCTTCACCGGTTCCTTAGTTGAAATACTTAAGAAAAACCTCCTCCTCTCAAACCTTGATGCATAAATGCATTATTTCTGAAGAAGTATGGGCTACAAAAAGTAGGAATAATGTGGCACCAAAGTCAGATAATGGATGGCAACTTAGAATAGCCTTCCCAGAGTAGTAACTCCAAGTCACCCATGGGTAAGGATGGGATTTCCACTCGGAAACACCCTATGCTAAACAACACTACAAACATAGATAAATAGCATAAGCGTGCATAGAAATTTCACATGAAAATTCTAGATCTAAACATATCGAATAAATGAATAATCCAAGACTACCTTCTATTCTGCCTTCATCTTCCTTATATGCAAAGTGAGCCTTCCCAAGCCCTAGCCCACCCCCAAACTACGTTGTACATGTGGACATAAGTCTCCATGATTGACTACGCTTCATCTCCATGTCCTCCATCGTGTCTGCATGCAATGATCACCCTCTCCATCATGCATGCATTAAATTTAACACTTCCTCCATTATCTCATGATGAATTCTGTATGATCTTACATTTGATTCTCTCCAGGATCTTATTTGACTGCTTCAACCCCATGATCTTCTCATAAATGAGACATGATCTCCACTCTCACATTAAGAAGATGTTCCACTACTCCATAGTGTAGATCTAGATCTAATTAATCCACATTCACATGAAAAAAGTGGATCTTATTCATATTAAGGGATTACGGTTCCCTCCACCTTTTTATTTACTTAATTAATTAAGTTTATTAAGAACTCTAATATTCCAATAAACATATGAACAATTTTGAATATTACATAATTGATATGTAGACATAGGAACAACAATCATTTTGAATATAAGAAAATAAGAAAAATGATAAAATTGAAACAAAAATCTTTATATGACTTATTATACACATCCTAGTATATTCATACTATTCACCTTACTTCTTATGTAAATTTTGAATAAATTTATTAATATTATTTTCTACATTATAGATGATACTTCATTAATTTCAAATAATCAATTTTAATTTGAAACATTACTTATATATAATGATGATCATTTGAATTTTTTAAATAGATTATAACTATTAGAAACAGTAGAGCTCCATCTTAACTTATCTTATATCAAGCATTGTGATGGATGAAATTCCTTTCGTTCCAAACTTTTATTCAAATTATTTATAGTAGAAAAAACCTTACACCTCAAAAAAAATTATCTTTTAAAAATTCATAAACTAAAATTGAATAAAACTAATTATTACAAAAATTTGATCTTAATTTTATAATACGCTTACAACTTATGATTAAAAAAGATGAATGTTTAATAATAATAAAAAAATGAAAATAATAATATGTATAACATGTAATGTATAACTTATTGTATCTTAAACTTCATTTTCACTTACACCTATATTACGGTGCTTCCAACTTCTTGCTCATGCTTGAAATCAATCCACCCTACACTTGGCAACCTCTCTCCATGGTCAGTTTACCTATGTACCTACCATCCTTTAATTCCTATACTCCAATGAATCCTCACACACTTTAGTCTAATGGATTACTGGGCACCATTGTATGCATTTATGGCATCATCATGCCTACATTTTGGAGTGTTCCTCCTTCCTCTCTGGTCATTTTTCTCTATGCCTAGTCTTGTATTCATGCCTTCTTTGCTTCCTTTTCTTCTGCTATATGTGTGCCACCAACTAATTTCATCACCTTATGACTGGAATCATTTATTTAGGAAAGTGGGTGAGTTCATCATGGTGGTCATGGGTAGGGGTATGACCTCCCACTCACAGTGCCAATGACTGAAGAAGATTTGGATATTTTTCACAATGACATCCCTAAATTCCATTAGATTTAGGTCACATATATGGAATCTAAGGAGGGTCGACCAGTAAGAAATTCTCTTTCGGAGATTCATAATATCCTTTCTTTCCACCTCTTGACTCAGGAATAGGACCACAACAGTGCTTCCATAAGTATTTTTGAAGCCAATTCCCACACCTGCCACATATATTCATCCCTCTTCCATCTATCCTCTAACCTTAGTATGGAATTCCCTCCATAACTTCCCTCTTCTTCCTCTCCTTT
The DNA here is from genome assembly GCA_034641835.2 of Pinus albicaulis. Lineage (NCBI taxonomy): Eukaryota > Viridiplantae > Streptophyta > Pinopsida > Pinales > Pinaceae > Pinus > Pinus albicaulis. The sequence continues at coordinate 210,782,844 of CM076583.1, read as the reverse complement.
TCCTTTTGAATCAACTTCAATCCCTCTTGGGTCCTATTTGTCATCCACCATTTATGCTAGTTCTAGGCATAATTCTCAGGTTTTTGGGTGATTGGGAAATTCAGTTTGTTCCATGGATGTCCAATTGGCTAGTGAGGAATACTCTCCTCCTCACCCAAGTCCCTTTTGTTGTTCAATTATGGAAGAACCACTTGAAGAAGTTCGGAAGCCCTTCTCACCCTAAAAATGTTGATTCTTCTAGCCCAACGAATGGAGTGAGCAGCCCGAGGTAGCTAGTCCATGCTCCCTGAGGTTCACATGGTGACAACTCAACATGACTAGGTTTAATTCTCTGTATGGTATATTCTTTCTTCTATTTTTGTCAATGTTAGACATTAGAATATAAACAATTGCAATATCTCTAGCAAATGCTCTGCTTATCTCTTTTGGTTTTTACTTTTTTGTCTCTTAACTGTAACATTGGAGCCAAACTTTCTCTCCTTGGGTTCACTATCTCGTTTCCCCTTTCTAGAGAAGATGGTACCCCTTATGCATCTTTATGTGCCACAGGGGTGAAAATTTAAAGTTGGGTTACACTTTTTTTAGAAAAATATATCATTTTTAGAAGTTCTTCAACTTTTTGCGAGCTAAAAAATTAAATTTGTTTAAAATTTCATTTTACGATAAAAATAAAACTTCTGAGAATTTTTATTAGCTTTCTATTAATTATTTTTGAGTTTTTTTTATTCACATTTGATATGTCAACTTAACAATTTCTTCAACGTGTGTTCTTTAATAATCAAGGGATTCATAAAAAGTCATGTTGTGGAGCACTCGTGTATTCTTTGATAACTTGGTTTTTTTGAGAAACAAAATGTGTTGCAACAATCTAGAGAGATTCTAGTTTGGTCTTGTTTTATTTATGAAACCAACTAATTCCTATCATAATTATTAGAATTTTTTGAACTAAACCAATATGACCAAACTCGATATTTTGAATATGTTTTGATCAGCGTCAATTTTATCAACATATTAGTTATAAACTAACAATATAAAAACTACCCATTACACATGACGGACCACAGTATATGTTCGGAGATACAAAATTTTGATTTCACTGAATCATAATGACCTTCAGAATTAATTATAAAATTAATTAAAATTAGTAAATATCTATAGAATTCCATAAAATTTATATCTACTGAAAGTAAATTAAATTATGCAAATTCTAGTTTTGGTTCCGAAAGTTAATTCATAAAATTTGATGGAATTAAACCATTCCAAAGTTGAATAAATGTGTTCAGAGTCACACTGCAGCACAGTTGCACATTTTAGTTCGACCGAACTTTTGTAGTAGTTCAACTGAACTTTTACCGATGCCCCATCCCATTAATGTAAATGAAAAACAAAATCCTGCTGAACTTTTGATTGCACATTCTGTCGACTGGAAAAAATTCGATAAAAACCCTTCAAAAAAAACAAAATTCGGAACTCTATAAATAGCCAATAAAAACATTATTTTCGCACATACCTTTGGGAGCTATGTGCTATATATCTCTAAGCATCTTTGCTTGTACTTTATATAATCAATTTTTATTAATATAATGCAAATCATTTACGAAAAACAAATAATTTCACTTAAGATAAATCAATATAATTTTTATGTGAAGCTCTGAGCCACATCTCATCTTTGTTTGTACTTTATGTAATCATTTTTTTAAAAAATCACTTAAGCTAAAGCAATATAATTTTAATAATAATTTTATAAAAAATATTCTTTGTTTTAAAAATAAAATTTGATTTTATAATTAAAAATAATTTTATAAATTTTAATAATTTTATATTATTTTTAAATTTTTAAATATTTTTATATATATGAAAAAATTATATCATCAAAATATTGTGTATAAGAAGTAGTGGCACCTTCTTCTCTCATTTCTTACGACGAGTGGCTAGATATATTTTCATTATTAAAATTTAAAAATAAATTTAAACTTCATGTTTATATAAATAATTTATTATAAAGTTTTATTGAAACTTAAAAATAAATTTAAACTTTAGGTTTATATAAATAATTTATTATGAAAATTTTATTAGTTTTATTTATACAAAATATTTCATTGTTATTTTTATTTCTTTTTAAAAATATAATTAAAAGTAAAATAGATATATTTATCGTATTTTTATTTTTATTAAGTATTGAGAGAATTTAAATATTTTAACATCTAAAATATTTGAGATTAATATAAATTTATGCTGATTATATATAAATATATATACATAAGTGTATAGACATGGATTTATGATAAACAACAAAACATTTATTTCATGTCTTACTTCGTGTCTTAACCATAAAAATTCATCCCCTATTTTCTCATTTGCAAATAAACTTTGTTACTCTACCATAAAGCAATATATTAGCTTATCAATCCATTTGAGTATCATAACTTATTTTAGAATAATACAAATACTCTACTAGATATAGTAAATTTAGAGTGGCGCACTTCTTAACTTTCAAGTGGAGTTAAGTTTTACATCTCCTTACTTTAAAAAGTAGAAAAAAATTATAAACTGAATTAGAAAATTTTTATATTGAAAATTGATGTAAAATTAAAGTATTATCATTTTCACAACCCTAAACAAAAGTTATTTCGATCCCACAAGAAAAAGGGCTTTTCAACTCATAGCTCCTACCCACCATCGGGGAATGGTTTCTACAAGAAGAGATTTCAATTTCCACAGTATTCACTCGAAACCCGATGCCCTATTTGAGGTGAGAAATGCATTCAAGGCGGGGTGTTGGAATAGCCGAGAGTTCACATAGCCTTGCGCAATGCGATTCCATTAAACATTTTAGTCATATCCACTTCTTCAATTTTCCCATTTATTTCATCCAAGGAAAGCCTCCAGTTGAAGCAGTGCAAAAGTTGCGCTAACCCAAAATCTACAAGAAGTGTTCCCAATTGATGTCCTGGGCATCTTCTCCGACTTGCTCTGAAGACAAGGCATCTAAATTTTTGGTCTTCATTTGCATCTACCTCATACCCAACTTCTCCCATGAATCTGCATGGCTTTAAAACATCAGCGTCCTCCCATGACTTTGAGTTCCTTCCAATCGCCCAAACACATTGCAGGACTCAGCAGATAAGTGGCGGTACAATAGAGGCCCCCCTGGATGGAGTTTAAGAACTTCTTTCACTACAGCTTGTAAATAAACGAGCCGAGCTAGGTCATTCTCGTATACCATGCGATCCAATCCAACGACACTCTCCAGATCATCCCGAAGCTTCTTCATCACCAGAGGGTTTCTTAGCGCTTCTGACATTGCCCATTCTATCACTGTCGGCGCTGTGTCCGCGCCACCAAGCAACACTTCCTGCCAACATCAATTTCATGATCATTATCCTCCTAGTGTCAAATTTTGTAAAATAATATCTAAATCTATTTTGATTGAATATCCATCCATGCTGGACAATTTGAACTTAAAAAAATAACCCCTTTTATACTATCTCGTGAAATCTGGAACTCGCTATCTTTATCTGCATAGGCTGCAAGTAAAACATCCACAAGATCATGTGTGATGTTGGAAGCATTTCAGGCAACGTGTTCGTCTATTACTTTCTCTAGAAACTAGTCTTGTATTGTACGTAGCTTCTTCAGTCGATGGTTGAGACCTTGCAAATCCATCCATGTTGAAATGTTACTTTCAACTGCAGATTAGTACATCTGTAGGCGAAGAAGTACTACAGCGATTCATTGTCTGTGATCAGCTGATTTCCATTTTTTTTTCAATTTTTCGAGAACAATCGCTTTCTATTTTGTATGCACAGTCAATTCAGTTTTTGAACTCTCTTACAGTTTTCTTTGAAAACAGAGCTTTTCATTTTTTTAAAACATGACCAAGTCTATTTTTTATGTTTTTGAATGGGACAAGTCGTGGTGGTCCCCACCAGTCCCTTTTATAATTCACAATCGCAAATCGCAACGATGTGTTTAAGTGTCTTGTTGATATGGATTATCGCGATGCGATGCAATGTGGTCCCACCACAATTGCAATTGCAAATTGCAAGGGTCGTATGTTCCACCATCCATTTGTTATGTTTCGATTGAAGGTTTGCGATGCGATCACAATCGCAAATCACAATCACCAATTACCAAGAGTTCTGCCATATGTTGTGTCCATTGAAAAGTTGTGATGCAATTGTCACAATCGCACATCGCAATCGCAAGAGTTATAACGTCCTCCGCCCAAACCAAAGTTCTGTTGTATATTTGCGATGCAATCCAATCGCAATCGCAATATCACATATATGTTTGTCAACCGTTTCGTTTATTGTTTTCTGCCGATGCGATTGGTGCAATCACGCAATCACAATCGCAAGTTTAAAAGGTCCGTCTGCCAAGTCATATAATATGCCAATCGTAATCACTCAATCGCAAAGTTGTTATTTCGCTACACCAAGTGTTCCACCGATCGCCGATTGCTGACTGTGATGTGGGCTCCACTTGTACGTCGCGCCTATGTTAAATTTTATGTTCCGACAAAGGTTTTTCTTTGTATTTTTTATATTTCTTTTTTTTATGTTTTATAAAGCGCGGCATATAAAAACATTGTAATGCTTTGTTTTATGTAATGAAAAATGTAGTTGTGCTGAAATTTGTTGTGTGTGAGCCCACAGGCTATTTTGTAACAGAGATAGAGTATTTCCTCTGTAACAGAGACAGAGAGTTTTAGCACTGCGTCTGTAGCAGTCTATTTGTAATCCCTCAGCAAAGGAAGAAGTTTTATTGCAACAGTTTGTTTTTAGTTAATGAAATAGAATTTTTTCAAGTGTGCAAACTTTGTCCAGCAAGCAAATTTTTATATTATTCTCTATGTTTAGAGGAGAGTATTATTCTCTCGTTGTGTTGTTCTGGAATTATCAGAAGTTCCAACATGGTATCAGAGCTATTCCAGGCTCTTTGAAGGTGTCAAAGAAGCTGAAGGAAGGATTTTTGTTGCAACAGCTTCTCCAGCAACGTGAAGGCTCAATCAAAAAGAATCCAAGGTATTCTCAATACAGTTTTTTGTGTTACTGTTTGAAGACAGTTAGTTTATTTTAAATATCATAGTCAAGTATTTGAAGCATAGTTCAGAGTGCAAGAATAGCAGGAGCCAGCACTAGCATGAGTATTATAAATGCTTAGCTCCCACAGTTCAATGGGAAGAACTATGATTATTGGACAATAACTATGAAAGCCCTGATTGCCTCTCAAGACTTATAGGAACTTATTGAGGATGGTTTTGAAGAACCAGTAGATGAAAATGCATTTAATTCCTTAACACAAGCAAAGAAGGACTTGTTGAAGAGAAATAAGAATAAGGACTCTAAATCCCTCTTCTTTTTGTATCAATAAATGCATGAGAGTGCGTTTCCAAGGATAGCAGCAGCTAATAGATCCAAAGAAGCATGGGAAACTCTCAAGATAGCTTATCAAGGCATGGAGAAAGTGAAGACAGCAAAACTACAGTGCTGAGGAGATATTTTGATACTCTCTGCATGAAGGAGTTAGATAACATTGACTCATTCTTCACACATGTGATTAGAATGGTCACACAGATAAGGTCTCATGGAGAGACACTTGAAGAAAGGAGGATTGTGGAGAAACTATTGAGGAGCCTACCCTCAATGTTTGATGTAATAGTCACCACCATAGAAGAGACAAAGGAGCTCACAAACTTTTCGGTGGATGAGCTTCATGCATCACTGATGACACATGAACAAAGATTGGGTAGAAATGAAAACTCATCTCTGGAGCATGCCTTCAAGACCTAGATTTCCTTTGGAAGATGAAGAGGTCAAGGTAGAGGAAACAAGAGAGGAAGAGGCAGAAGCCAAAATAGAGGTAGAAGAAACAGTCTAGAAATTCTCAAGGAAGGGGCAGCAATCAAAATCAGAACCAAGGCCAAGGCAGCAGCCAACAAAGTGGAAAAAAACATGATCATCGAAAAAGGTATGATAAATCCAATGTCCAATGTCATTATTGTAAAAAATATGGGCATTATGAAAATGAATGTAGGAAGAAGCAACATGATATGGGTAATAGACCCAGTGCAAATTTCACTAGAGAAAATATTAGCCAAGATAAATTGTTTTTAGCTTGTAATATGGCTGAGGAGAAGAGTGAAGATTTATGGTTTCTAGAATCAGGTTGTAGTAACCATATGACAGGAAACATAGCCATGTTTTCTATGTTAGATGAGAATGTGAAGTCTCAAGTCACATTAGGGACAGATAGTAAAGTTTCTGTTATGGGAAAAGGAGATGTAGGTGTCTTAACAAGGAAAGGAGAACAGAAATCCATATCAGATGTTTATTATGTTCTTGGAATGAAATGTAACCAATTAAGTATTGGACAACTTTTTCAAAAGGGGAACAATGTTTTCTTTGAAGATTATGTATGCACCATCATGGATAAACCACCAAGAAAATAATGTATTGTTGAAGTGAAGATGACAAGAAATAGAATGTTCCCTCTCAGGATGAGAGCAGATTTGAATAATGGAGAAGAAATGGCAGCAGTGATACAAGAGGCTTTCCAAAGAGAAGAAAAATATGAGAATTGTTTGTGGCACTTGAGATTTGGACATCTCAACTTTGGAGGTCTTAACTTGTTGCACAGAAAAGGAATGGTAAGAGGATTGCCATTTATTGAGAAATCAAACAGCCATTGTGAAGGTTGTATCTTGGGTAAACAACATAGAGAAATTTTTCCATCCAGGAAAAGCATAAGGGCAAAGGCACCCTTAGAAATTGTCCACTCAGACTTATGTGGACCAATGCAAACACCATCACTTGCAAGCAGCCACTATATGCTAACATTTATTGATGATTTTACTAGAAAAACTTGGGTTTAGTTTTTGAAAACTAAAAGTGAAGTGTTTGAAAGATTCTGCAATTTCAAAGCACTTGTGGAGAACCAAAGTTGGTTGCATATGAAATTCCTAAGGACTGATAGAAGAGGTGAGTATATCTCCAAATAATTTCTACGTTTTTGTAGAGAAAATGGGATTCACAAGCAATTTACAACAAGGTGCACTCTATAGCAAAATGGAGTTGCCGAAAGGAAGAATAGAACAATCATGGATATGGTAAGGAGTATGCTAAAGGAAAAACACTTTCCAAATGATTATTGGGCTAAATTTGTACATTGTGCAGCGTATATCTTGAATAGATGCCCTACAAAAGTAGTCATGAACAAAGTTCCAGAAGAAGCATGGAGTGGGACAAAGCAAGGTGTCACACACATGAAAGCTTTTTGTTGTGTGGCTTATGCACACATACCAGATTAGCTAAGGAAGAAGTTGGATAGAAAGGGGGAGAAATTTATCTTTATTGAATATAGTGAGGAATCCAAAGCTTACAGGTTGTATAACCCATCCACCAAGAATTTTATTGTGAGCAGAGATGTTTAGTTTATTGAAGAGGAAGCTTGGGATGGAAGCATTGAGAAAACACTGAATGTTAAAAACTGTTTGTCTCATGATGAAGATGATGAAGAGATGGCTGAAATACATCCCTCAACAGCAGCACCAACATAAGGATAACAAGGGACACCCTTGAGGAGAAATGAATGTGCTTCTCCAAGCACACCACAAGGAGGAGATTCGAGTGCTACTTCAATCACTTGTACACCAAATGAAAGAGGAACAAAGTTCAGAAATTTAAATGAAATCTATGAGCAAGAGGTAGCAAATGAAGGTATGAACTCTTTTTTTTCTTTGTATTGTCATGTTGATGATCCTATTCATTTTGAGGAAGCCATTAAGGATAAGAAATCGATAGAAGCTATGGATGAAGAGATTAATGCCATAGAAAGAAACAAGACATGGGATTTAGTTGAACTCCCAAAAGGTAAAGAAGTGATTGGAGTTAAATGGGTCTACAAGACCAAGAGTAATGCTGAAGGTAAGATTGAGAGACACAAGGCCAAACTTGTTGTCAAAGGGTATAAGTAGCAGCATGGGAGAGACTATGAGGAAACTTTCACATCGGTTGCAAGAATCGAAACCGTGAGAGCAGTGTTGTCCATAGCAGCACAAAACAAGTGGAAAGTTTACCAAATGGATGTGAAGTTAGCATTCCTAAATGGAGTGTTAATGGAAGAGGTTTACATTGAACAACCTATAGGCTATGAGAAGAAAGGCCAAGAGCACAAAGTGTGCAGATTGAAGAAAGCTCTTTATGGGTTGAAACAAGCACCAAGAGCATGGTACAGTAGGATAGATTCCTATCTACTAGAAAATGGATTTGAAAAATGTGAGGGAGAACCCATATTATACATCAAAGAAAAATATGGTAAGATGCTCATTGTTGTGTTATATGTTGATGATGTGATCTTTATAGGTAATGATGATTACCTTGTTGAAAATTTTAAGAAGGTCATCAAAGATGAATTTGAGATGATAGATATGGGTTTTCTGAAATACTTCTTAGGAATAGAAGTAAATCAGAATGAAAATAAAATTTGTATTTCTCAAGAAAAGTATTTTAATGAAGTTTTGGAGAGATTTAACATGCAGGATTACAAGGCGGCAATTACTCCCACAGTGATGGGATTAAAACTCAGCAAAGAGGACAGTAGCAAAGATTTTGATCCTAGTTTGTACAAAAGCATAGTTGACAACCTCATGTATTTGACTGCAACTAGGCCTAATATAATGCATGATGTTAGTTTGATTTCCAAATTCATGGAGAGGCCAAAAGAAGCACATTGGCACGCAGCGAAGAGAATTCTGAGGTATGTTAAGGGAACTAAAAGGTATGGTATTTTATATACTACTTCAAAAAATTCAGAATTAATTGGATACACTGACAGTGATTGGGCTGGAAGTGTAGATGATCGGAAAAATACTTCTGGTTATGTTTTTCACATGGGTTCAGGATCCATTTCATGGGCTTCTAAGAAACAGCCTATTGTAGCATTATCTACAATAGAGTCACAGTATGTGGTAGCTACAACAGCAGCATGTCAACCAGTTTGGATGAGGAGGATGTTGAGAAGTTTATGCCAAGAGCAAGAAAAAGGCACAGTGATTTATTGTGACAATATCTTAGCTATTGCATTATCAAATAATTATTTGTTTCATAAAAGAACAAAACACATTGACACAAAGTTTCACTACATCAGAGAATTAGTGAACAATGGAGAAATTGTTTTACAACATTGTAAAACGGAGCAGTTTGCAAAAATATTGACAAAGCCATTGGGGCAAAAGAGTTTTGAATTTTTAAGGAAATTTTTGGGTATGACTGATAACCCAGTAGTTGAAATTAAGGGGGAGTGTTGAAATGTTATTTTCAACTGAAAATTAGTACATCCACAGGCGAAGCAGTACAACAGCGATTCACTATCTGCGATTAGCTTCTTTCCGTTTTTGTTTTCAAGTTTTCGAGAACAACCGCTTTCTATTTTGTATGCACAATCAATTTATTTTTTGAATGCTCTTACAGTTTTATTTCAATACATAGCTTTTCATTTTTTTTAAAATGTGGCCAAGTATATTTTTTATGTTTTTGAATGGAACAAGTCATGGTGGTCCCCACCAGTCCCTTTTATGAATCACAATCACAAATCGCAGCGATGTGTTTAAGTGTCTTGTTGATATGGAGTATCATGATGCGATGCGATGTGGTCCCACCACAATCACAATCGCAAATCACAAGGGTCTTATGTTCCTCCATCCATTTTTTATGTTCTAATTGAAGGTTTGTGATGCGATCGCAATCGCAATCGCTAGTTACCAAGAGTTCTTCCATATGTTGTGTCCATTGAAAAGTTGTGATGCGATTGTCGCAATCGCACATCGCAATCACAAGTGTTATATCGCCCTCCACCAAAACCAAATTTCCTTTGTATATTTCCGATGCAATCCAATCACAATCGCAATATTGCATATATGTTTGTCAATCGTTCCGCTTATTGTTTTCCGCCGATGCGATTGGTGCAATCACACAATCGCAATCGCAAGTTTAAAAGTTATGTCCGCCAAGTCATATGATATGGCAATCGCAATCGCTCAATCACAAAGTTTTTATTCCACTACACCAAGTGTTCCGCCAATGTTCGATTGCCGACTGCGATGTGGGCTCCACTCGTACGTTGCCCCTATGTGAAATTTTATGTTCCGACAAAGGAGAATTTCAGAGAGAATGAAGAAAATGGAGGGGTGAATGAAACAAATTGAATATCATGTGCATGTTGGACCTCAACCTCTAGAGTTTCAAGGAAATAAAATGGATAATCCATCTCTAGACCATGCTCCCATTCCCTAATGTCAGTTAGTTATTCCTTGATCTTAAGGGTATTTTGGGCCTTTTGATCTTTCCATTTTTCGATCCCCTGTAAGTTTTAAAATTTTGTAATAAATTTATGTGTTTCTCTTCTAAACAATTAATCCAGTAGGATGAGGCTTGAAGAGCAGTAAAATTTGGAAATTTATAATTTAATATTTGCATGATATAATATAAACGTTTTCACCGACAAAAAAAAAAAGTTGTTTCCTAAATAATTTCAACATTTTTTTTTCCCAAATAAAAAATCGAACCTTTTATAAAAACTTAAAAAAATTTACATCGTAGATGCTGCAACATTTCATAAGAAAAGTATCTCATTATGAAAAATAGGGCTTGTATAGGTTGACGAAAACACTACTAAAATTACACAATGACAGAAACACTGGACTTATCTTTTTTTCCTTTTTTCTTTTGAACATTTTGCCAGCCATCCAATGAAGAAGCTGAGGGGATAATTGCCAACTCCCTGTTGGAAGAGAGTTGAACATATTTTTCAAAATCTGAACTCTCTGATACATGTACCTACTTAGTGCCCACCGCAACTGGCTCACTGATCTGTTCATCCTATTGGGATTCAACATTTGTAGGAAGAGATGACTTCTCATCATTTTCCTTTTTTTCTTCCATCTTTCCTACTTCCTTTTCCTATGTATCTTATTGATTTTCTCTTTCTGTTTGCATCTGATTTTCTTGCATTTATTCTCCCTCCTCATCTGAAAATTGCAGGTCCAGAAATTTCCGTCCTTTCTTCTTTTGTGGCTTCTTGGTTATTTTTTTCTTTGATACTGTACATGTGTTTTGTAAGTGCCCAGTTTGGTGGCACACCCGACATCTAAAGGCATTGTTTTCGAAATATAATTCTTATGTCGACTTAAGGTCTTTATGAATCCGATGTATGAAATTTGGCAAGCGTTTGCTTAGGTCCATATCCATGCAGATGCGTGCAAAGGTAAATATCCCTTGGTCCATTCTCTCTTGATCCAGCTTTATAAATCTTTCTACAGAGTTCCCAATGTTTTCTAGGATTTGATGATGCTAGAAAGAGAGTGGTAAGTTGTGTAGCCTCACCCAAACAAGAATTTTAGTGACCCCCAATGTATTTTAATCAAACCCAGGGAACCATGGGGTTAGAAAGAGGCCTGCTCTTCCCCAAAAACATAGACCATCATTTTTTGCAAAGATGTAGTCGTCCATGTTATCAAATTGGATCACAAAGAAACCTTTTGCGCAGAGATAAATATCGCAATTACTAGTCCAGTTTCGTTGTATCCATGTAGTCAAAGCTTCAGCTTTTAGCTAGTATCCATTGAAACAATAGATAACAACTTTTGTTTGCAAAGCATCAAAAATCTCAGTTACCTCTAGTATTCTATTGCCAAATATGGAATGTTCTCTGTCTTTTCTACAATGTATGGTCCTGGTAATGACAGGTCCGAAGGTTTTTTTTCCCCTGTGTGGTGGCTTTCCGTCTCATAATATCTTTGAAGGAGGGTTGGCCCTTTCCTGTTGTTGAAGGTCTAGCTGATGTTGTTGTTTCTGGTGCACCTCCTTTGTCTTAGATTCAAAAAAATAGTGGAGTTTCTTTAAATTTGGTATACATTTAATTGAAATTTTTCCTGTAGCACTTTTCTTGAGGATATCAAGCTCTGTTTTTGGGTGGGGATGCCTGTAGCATGCTAGATTTTTTTCTTTACATCTATTACCAGCTCCAAATCCTAAATCCACATAATAATGGTCTTCTCTTCTACAGTTTTTATGATAATTTGATATTGGGGTTTCAAAGAAAATTCCCCTCGGCATATTTCACAGCTTGGTCTTATTGAGCATCTCCCCTGGGGGAAGAGGGCATCTGCAGGCAATGGGCTAGCTCCAGGGAATGAAAGACCCTAAGGCAAGGGTGTCTGTAAAGAGGGCTTGTCCCTGTGCCATTGAAATAGCGGGAACATAGCATGAGGGGCAGATCCCCATACCGCCCACCCCAATGAAAAGCCCCAAGCTATCATGTTCCTGAAAAATAAAAAAATAACAGAGGGATTTTTGAGAAATACCAAGCTCAGGGGATGGGCCACCTGAAAACAACTGTGCTGGATAGGATGAAGCACTACGTCGAGATGGGACGAACAGCGGGAGAGAAAACTCTACTTCCAGTCGGCTTTTGGTCCATCTTCCGTCCCTAGCAATCGCTGTGAGGTTGTACTAGTGCCTGTCTCTCCTCCGAATTATAAAAAAATCTCCTCTGGCCCTAATGTCCCTTCGAGGAGTCCCTCCACGGCCATCCTCAAGAGCGGAAGTCTAACTGAGAGCCGACGTCAGATGAACGTGGTTGAAAAGTTGCAAGGGAGCTGGCTCCTTGTCCTTCGCCTCCATGCCATTGAACTCCAGCATTTGGTCTCCCACCACCTCCATCGAATGGCGGTTTCCATTGCTCCCTGATAAGCACTAAAATCCCTCTCTCAAAGTGACCCAGTGACTATCGGCAACAATAGAGCTCAGAAACCCTAGACCAGAGAAGCACTCGCCACATCGCAGAGCCATCATTACCTCTCCTAAATAATTTCAACATTACATTGCATAGGATTTAGTATTTATTCAGTTGATAGGTTTTTATTAATTCGTTAATTGCATTGCATTTAATATACTGTATTGAATTCAATGTTTCTATAATGGATAATTTTTTTGTTTTGTTTCATCCATCAATTTGATTTTTTTTTTAAATATTTGGATAGATGTTATTTGAATAAAACTTGACCACTACTCTGAAATGAAAAAATAGATATAATTGTAGGGAAATTACTACATTCAATAAGGAAATATAGTTATGAGACACTAAAGAGCTATTATTGTTTGAGATTGTGATCCTAGAAAAATGATCGACAAAAATTCTCACATGAGCTCTAAATCACAAGTAAATATTATGGAAAACACAATAAAAACTCATATGATTCCAAAAATGTCAATTATAGAGAATATATGGTGAAAATACAAACTAGGAGGTAATACAAGTGCCAGTTGTCTAGCTAATGTTGTGCCTATATGCTTAAAAGCTCATAGAAAGGGTTCACATGAATTAAAAATTCCAAATTTATCCAACCAAAACCAAAGGGTTGTGAAAACCTCCTTAATTATAAGAAAAATCCTAGGGGATATGGTTTTCATTAGTTAATATTTCCTTTGTTTTTATAAGTATTAATTATTTTGACTGCGTTCTATAGGTTTCAAGAGTGGTTTTAAGAGCGGGGTTCTTCTTAAGGTGTCATGAGTTCACAATGAATGATAAGGAAAAAATAATATTAATATAGGGAATAAAGAGATGTAAGGTGTTTTTTTTATTACAATATATTAAGTTAAAGGTTTTAATTTTCTTTGATTTCAACATCTTTTCTCATATAATTTGTAATATCTCAAGAAGGAGAATGCAGTAATACATCAACACAATATTTGAAACTGCAACAAGTACACCTAAAAGATTTAAAAATCATAGAATATACAGAATAGGTGAGCTATTTTATTCATTGGTGATGGATTACAATTACAACAGTGCTGAAAAATGATGCACTCAAGCCAAACAAGTGGCCTAGAATGACCTTGTAATCCCCTCAAAGGAGGCACTACGTAACTGGAGAGTTGTTGGAGCAAATACTGCATTATTCTTTCAGCAAATGACGTACATATAACTGATAGATGAAAGGGAAATGAAAATCTATGGTGATTTGGAGCTTTTTTGAAGCCAAGATACTAGATCTAGGCATTATGATGGAAACCCAAGATAACTGATAAAGGAAATCCAGATCTAAGAAGATCAGAAATTCACCCTCCTAGGGTTTTATCCCTTGACTGCTACGTTATGCAGATCTAAAGCTAGATCTGAATTTAATATGGCTAAAATTAAGTACAAATTATATCTATGCTTTGAGGGTTTATCCCTCCTTCAGATCTCCAAGCTGGAAGCTTGAGACCTTGCTTCTTCTTCCTTCTCCTCAAGATGCAAAAAATGAATATGAAACTGTTGGAAAAAATTCACTGTAAGGGAGGGGGATGCTCAATCCTGATGTGAAATGAAGAAAAAAAATCTCAAGTACGATGCAAACAGTGATGCCAAATTGAGGGGATGGTCCTTCACAGGATTCCTAGCTGAATTGCTAGAAACTTCCCTTCTCCATTGGATATGCAAGACAGGACTGCGAAAATCCTGATGGAACTTTTGTTGCTGGGAGATGTATGATGGATTTCTTGATGCCTAATATAGATATGAATCACTGGAAGGTTGATATTGAAGCTCAAGGTGATAGGATGAATCCTTCACCAGTTCCTCAGCTGAAATACTGAAGGACGACCTCGTCCTCTCAAACCCTAATGCAGAAATGCATTATTTCTGAAAATGTGTGAGCTATAAAAAGTAGGAACAATGTGGCACCAATGTCGGATGATGGATGGAAGCTCAGAATAACCTTCCCAGAGTAGGCACCCGAAGCCCCCCATGGGTAAGGGTGGGATCTCCGCTCGGAAACACCCTATGATAAACAACAATGCAGACTTAGCTAAACAACATAAGCATGAATAGAAATGTCACATGACAAATCTAGATCTAAACAGATCAAAGAAATGAATAATCCAAGACTGCCTTCTATTCTGCCTTCATCTTCCTTATATGCAAAGTAAGCCTTCCCAAGCCCCGGCCCACCTCCAAACTGCGTTGTACATGTGGAAATAAGTCTCCATGATTGACTGCATTGTCTCTCCATGTCCTCCATCATATCTGCATGTAATGATCACACTCTCCACCCTGTGTGCATTATGTAGAAATTCGAATAACTGAGATATTTTTCACCGAGATTCTCTTGATCACACACTATTTTAGCTTCATGCATAATACAGAATCTCTTCTACCATTGATCATCACATGCGGAAATAAAATCAATTGCATGCATACATTAAAACCACAAACAATCACACATATGAACACAGTATTTAATGGGAAATCTTAAAGCTTAAAACCCCAACTATATGTATATTATATGTCACGGAGATCATGTAAAAATCATAGTACAAAAGCTCCTCACAAGCTCTCATTCACACCCTCAATTGCTACACACTATCAAGCTAGATCTAGGAAAACACATGCTCCAATATTTTGCCACTTGATAGCCAGCCTCTATTGCGTAATTAATGCTATGGGATGGCTTCATTAATAGATAAACTGCCTGGCTTGAACTGCGCAATCCTCATGGGCTACTCCACCTATATGTCTGTTGCAAATAGCAACAGCATAGTCACAACTGATAGTTAACCTGCTCTTTCACCTATTTCTGCACTCGTCTCCAATGAAACTGTCCATGCACTGAAGTTAACTGATGCATTCTTTAGTTGATTAATGAGTTTATAATTACTGAATTAATTAATAATTAATTCACACCACTCTCATTAATTGTATCAATTAGTTAAACTGAATACAAATATCTCAACTATGTTTAGATTAGTTAAACTGAATACAACTCCACTAACTTCCTCAATCAACTCCACCAAACTCTGTCACATGAGTTCTAACTGAAGTATCCATGCAATAGCTCCACATAACCCTTAGGAATAGCGTAATTCCTTCTGTCAGCTCCTGTGCCACATCCGTGCACTTAACTGAAGTGCTCCAAGAGGATAAGATAATGTTTAGAGTCCAAATATTATTAAGAGCTAATAATATTTGACATATCTATTTTTAGACTGGCAATCTAAAAATAGATTCCGCCCAATATGTCTAAAAATAGAAGTGCATCTATTTTTTCCGACTTGACCAACCATCCACAAATAGCATCCTGCAACTCATAGAACATGATCCATATGTCTAAAAATAGACTTTGCGCCAAAAATACCCTCAAGGGCCCACTTAGTGAAGGCGACTCCTTTCCACTAAGCTCATCATCTTGTTGCAATCTCAACATTCCTCTCAACAAGATATGGATTATCTACAACCCTATCCTGGGTTTCCGTGAGATCTAAATTTTCTCCCGTGAGCGCCTTTCAGCTACACGCATCCCGATCCCTTCCGTAGGAATGTATGAAAGTAACATGGACTTCTTCATTGCTAGAGTACACAATCTTCGATATGATGATAATTTGATGTCAATGTGTTTAGATCTATCATGAAATACTGGATTAACCGAGAGTTTGATGCAACTCTGATTATCACAATAAATCACAGTAGGCTCTAAGTGTGAACCGAACAACCCGACCAGGATCTTCCTCATCTATATAGCCTCGAATGCAGCCAAACTCGCTGCCATATACTCAGCCTCTACTGAACTGAGTTCCATGGATCTCTACTTCCTGCTGTACCAAGAAACTGCTGTCAACCCGATAATGAAAATCCCTCCAGATGTGCTCTTTCTGTTTGTTGGGCTCCCTGCCCAATCTGCATCTGTGAAGCCACATAGCTTCACCTCATTCGTCTTTCTGTACCACAATCCATATCTCAATGTGCCTTTGAGATATGTGCCTCTGAGATATCTCAATACATTCTTGCATGCCTTCTAGTAGAGCTTGGTAGGCTTAACCATAGCTTGTGAAAGCTGGTTAACAACATAGCATATGTCGGGTCATGTATTGACCAGATACATAAGCGACCCCACCAACTGTCGATAAACAGTGGCATCCACTACCTCCACTGAAGTAGCATCCTCCTTCCTCCACCACCGGGGAAGAGGGTATCAGGGCTTGCGGCCATGCATGTTGAACTTCTCCGGTATCTCCTGACATGCATTCCCCATAAGATAAGCAGGTCCATCAGCACTTGCTTTGCCAAATTTCCAATCCCAGGAAATAATGAAGGAGGCCCAAGTCCTTCATCTCAAACTCTTTTGCAAGATCATCCTTGCATGAGAGTATCAACAGCTCATCACCTGTTAAAATCAAATCATCTACATAAAGTACAATGATCAGCAACTTACCCTCCACCACAATCTGGTATAGGTTCGGATCCGCCTCACTCTTGGAGAATCCAAGTCCGGTGAAATAACTGTCTATCCGTGTGTACGAAACACGAGGTGCTTGTTTCAACCCATACAACGCTCTCTTGAGCCTGCACACATGCGACTCGCTGCTGAAGATCTCAACACCTTTGGGCTGCTTTATGTACACCTCCTCCTCAATCACTTCGTTGAGGAACACAGTCTTCACATCCATCTCATGAATGTGCCACCCCATCTGCGCTAAGAGAGCAAGAATCATCCGCATGGAAGAATACCTTGCGACAGGTGCAAAGGTTTCCTCATAATCGATCCCCTCTATCTTTGAAAAGCCTCAGGCAACAAATATTGCCTTGTACTTCTCCACACTCCTGTCAGCTGCCCACTTCACTTTTTAGATCCATCTCGAACCCACCATTGATTTCCCCTCTGGCCTCGGGACAATCTCCATTGCACTGTTTCTGAAAATCGAATCATACTCTTCCACCATGGCATCTATCCATGCGGGGTCCTCCACAGCTTCCTCGAAAGAGGATGGCTCTGTCATGATACACTTGCTCACAAGAGCCATGTATCCAGTGTATCGATCAAGTGACTGTCTCTGTCTGTGCTGTGATGTAGGTGCTCCTACAACCTTCTCTGTATCTTGAGCCAGTCGCTCAGCTTCTGTAGTGCGCTTTCGCCCTCTGATGGTTGGCGCTGCCTGAGTGGTCTCTTCCACTCCATGAACCTCATCTTGTGGCTGATCCACATCCTGAGACTCATCCTTAGGAACTAATAGCTCCTCATCTGCATGCAAGTGTGGCTCCCTCTCAAGTGAACACTTCATGGCTTTCTCCTCCTAAAATTTGATATCCAGTCGCACAACATTCTTGCGACTGTGTGGCAATACACACAATAGTTGTGGGGCGTATCAGTGTACCCCACAAATATCCCAACTTCCGCAGTCGGCTCCAACTTCTTCCTGGCATCCTTCGTCACATGAATGTAAACAGGTGAACCAAAAATCCTTAAATGGGAAATATTAGGCTTCTTACCAGAAAATGCCTCCTCGGGTGTACTCATGCCAAGTATCTTGTGAGGACAACGGTTCTGCACATATACTGCAGTATTGCATGCCTCCGCCCACAAGTGAATGGGTAAGCCCTGATCATGCAACATCACCCGTGCAGCACCCACGATCATTCTGTTCTTCCGCTCAGCAACCCCGTTCTGCTGTGGGTTATGAGGTGCTATGAGCTCTCTTCGAATTCCTTCTGCACTGCAAAAGTCCTTGAATTCTCCAGAGATGAATTCACCACCATTGTCACTCCTCAGAGCCTTCACCTGCTTCCCCGATTCTTTCTCAACCAGTACCTTGAACTCACAGAACTTTGAGTATGTCTCGCTCTTCTTCTGCATGAAGAAGATCCAGCACTTACGAGAAAAATCATCAAAAAATATCACATAATACATGTGCTTTGCTGTCGAAGCTACTGAGAAGGGTCCACACACATCTGTGTGAATTCTCTTAAGGATCGTCGTGGTGCGACTATCCTTATCGTGAAAGGTGGCTTTCACAAATTTTCCCAAGGTACACCCCTTGCACTACTCTAACTGTGCAAGAGTGCCTTTAGGAAGCCCAGTAGAAATCTGCTGCAGTATCTTCAAAGCTCCATGGTGAAGGTGGCCCAATCTTCGGAGCCACAACTCGCCATCATCCCGGCTCAACAATCCTTCTGCCTTGCCTACCATTGCTGCACAACCATCTACTTGCAATTGATAAAGGTTCTTAACTCGAACCCCTATCCTCCGAGTCTCACCAGTTGCCTTACTGCACAGGAAATCCTTTCCCTCGCTGAAGACAACATCATATCCCTTGTCTTCTAACATCGCCACAGAGATACAATTCTTCTTCAATCCTGGAACATGCATCACTTCCTTCAATCTAAAGGGTTTACCAGACTCCCTCTCAAAGGAAATGGTATCAATATCGGTCGCACTATATCTACCATCATCACCCATCTCGATGTGCACTCAAAGATATTTCTCATCCAGATCAGTAAACAAATCTCGATCTCCTGTCATGTGAAAAGATGCACCACTATCCAGAAACCACACTGAACCCATCACACTTAAGACCAAGCATGCGATCAGTGAAAAATCCAGCTCAAACTACGAGGCTAAGGCCTCTCCAGCTGCAGTTCCAACAGCCTGCTTATTTTTCTTCTTCTGTGGACAATTAGTGGCATGATGTCTGTGTTGGTGACAGTGAAAGCACTTCACCTTGGACATGTCCTACTTCTTGCCTTTCGCACCGGATTGAGAAGATTTCTTGCTCTTCCCCTGCTTTTCTTTGGTAGCCAAAGTGCAACTCTCTTCATCAGAGTTCTTTGATGAAGATCCGTCCCTAGTAATTCGCCTTATCTCCTCTTGCACAAGATCTGACCAAAGTCGCTCCCATCCTAGCAATTTCTCCTGACCATTGACAGAGTCCTGATAGGAGTGCCAAATCTTAGAAAGCCCTAGGAGAGCCAAGCTCACCAATTCCTCATCATCAACAGTCACCCCGACACTTCCCAGCTCATCCCTGCATTGGATGAACTTCGTGAGGTACTTTGGCATACTGTCGCCTTTCTCCATTTTTATGTTCCTGAGTTTGTCCTTGAGCGCCAACTTCCTCTGGTTGCTCTTGCTTTGGAATAAATATGTCAAGGATTTCCAAATCAAGAATGGAGAAGCCTTACCATGAAGGCTAGACACTATGTGATCCTTCACACCCTCCAACAGAATCCTTCGACACTTTGTTATCTTCCTTTGCCATGCGTCAAGTACGGCAGCATCAGCAGAAGTAGGCTTTGGGACTTCAGCATCTATGAACTCCTTCAACCCATTGTCATCTAGCACCACCCATCCTGTCCTTCCATGCAATATAATTCGAGCTGCCCTCAAGGGCATTCTCCAATCGCAATCCGTTGAAAGACATCTCAACATCGACACCAAGAAAACACTGCTGCAAATTCGAATTCCACCAGCACAAAACTCAACCGCTTCAATGTTTTGCAATTTCTCCAATGATCAATATCGCTCTGATACCATGTATAAATTTGAATAACTGAGATATTATTCACCGAGATTCTCCTGATCACACACTATTTTAGCTTCATGCATAATACAGAATCTCTTCTACCATTGATCATCACATGCGGGAATAAAATCAATTGCATGCATACATTAAAACCACAAACAATCACACATATGAATACAGTATTTAATGGGAAATCTTAAAGCTGAAAACCCCAACTATTTGTATATTATATGTCATGGAGATCATGTAACAATCATAGTACAAAAGCTCCTCACAATCTCTCATGCACACCCTCAATTGCTACACACTATCAAGCTATATCTAGCAAAACACATGCTCCAATATTTTGCCACTTGATAGCCAGCCTCTATTGCGTAATTAATGCTATGGGATGGCTTCATTAAATAGATAAACCACCTGGCTTGAAATGCGCAACCCTCATGGGCTACTCCACCTATATGTGTGTTGCAAATAGCAACAGTATAGTCACAACTGATAGTTAACCTGCTCTTTCACCTATTTCTGCACCGGTCTCCATTGAAATTGTCCATGCACTGAAGTTAACTGATGCATTATTTAGTTGATTAATGAGTTTATAATTAGTGAATTAATTAATAATTAATTCACACCACTCTCATTAATTGTATCAATTAGTTAAACTGAATACAAATAGCTCAACTATGTTTTTATTAGTTAAACTGAATACAACTCCACTAACTTCCTCAATCAACTCCACCAAACTCTGTCACATGAGTTCTAACTAAAGTATCCATGCAATAGCTCCACTTAGTCCTTAGGAATAGCGTAATTCCTTCTGTCAGCTCCTGTGCCACATTTGTGCACTTAACTGAAGTGCTCCAAGAGAATAAGATAATGTTTAGAGTCTAAATATTATTAAGAGCTAATAATATTCGACATATCTATTTTTAGACTGGTAATCTAAAAATAGATTCCGCCCAATATGTCTAAAAATAGAAGTCCATCTATTTTTTTCCTACTTGACCAACCATCCACAAATATCATCCTGCAACTCATATAACATGATCCATATGTCTAAAAATAGACATAGTCTAAAAGTAGACTTTGCGCCAAAAATAGCCTGCGGGCCCACTTAGTGAAGGCGACTCCTTTCCACTAAGCTCATCATCTTGTTGCAATCTCAACACATTAGATGCACCACTTCCTCCATCATCTCATCATGAGTTCTCTATGATCTTACATTTGATTCTCTCCATGATCTTATTTGACAGCTTCAACCTCATGATCTTCTCATAAATGAGACATGATCTCCACCCCTTTCACATTAAGGAATTGCTCCATTACTCCATAGTGTGTATCTAGATAAAATTAATCCAAATTCACTTGAAAAAAGTGGATCTTATTCATCTTAAGGGGTTTTGGGTCCCTCCACCCTTTTATTTACTTAATTAATTTTACTAAGAACTCTAATATTCTAATAAATAGATGAAAATTTTGGAATATTATAGTTCTCCCTGCCAAAATGTTGCTTGACCCCAAGAAACTACCAAAGTAGATGCTAGAGAAATTTTTCCCCCTCCAAATGGCATCCGCCCAAGGAAGTTCTCTCCATTTTCTCCAATGTGTTATACATTCCAACACCAAATTTTCCTCTCTAGAATGTCTAGAGTGCCTTCTAACTGTGTAGCTAGATGTCCCTCCTTAATCATGAAGCTCGAAGTGACAACCATAATTTGTCCAACATCCTCCACAATACATGATATACATAAAGATACGTGGTTCCTTCCACAAAAGGAAAGCTCCATCTCACAAAGTATACCTCCATCCCATGCTACATGAAGTAGAGATTGGCTCTTCATGCCTCCATCCTTAGCCATGTTGGCCTTGTTGGATCCAAGCATCATCCCAACATGATGAATAAGAAGAAGTAGAGACATATGGGTAGACAAATATGTCAAACGATATTCTCTCAATAGTAACCACCATAACAATTCTCCCTGCTGCCACACCACGCCATCAAAATACCAAGTGGGTTGGCAATATTCTCTCAAGAGAAGCCACCGCAACAATGCATCTTGCTGCCCCACCACATCATTATCATACCATGTGTAGTGCCCATATTCTCGTAATAGGAGCCACTAGAGTAAGGCCCTTTGCTGCCATCCTCCATGCTTGCAACGTAGGGGAGTGTATCAAGCCAAACTCTCCCAAAAGTAACCATAGGAACAAGATCTCTTGCTACCTCTTCACATTATCATGTGAACCATGGAGAAATAACAACATATTTATTGACATGTGGAATGTCATATCATCCCAATACAAACAAATTCCATTATCACACATCATGGGAGTGTTATGCCATATTACAAAAAATACAAAACACATAAACACGGGAGATGTCATGTGATGGAAAAACTCTCTTAAGAACATTCAAGTAAAACATGCCTTCCTTTGTTGCATTTTCTCATTGATATACAAGGCATGAGTAACAGAAATATGAGCCATTGGGTAGTAACCATACTCACCTAAGAGTAGCCAGTGAAGCAATGCCTCCTCCTTCATTACATCAGTGTTGTTCAAGGCATGGATCATGAAAATATGTGCTATTCGGTAGAACCATACTCACCCAAGAGCAACCAGCGCAACCAAGCTTCTTGTTGGCCTATCTCATAATCTTGCAAGTGGCTTTACAATCCCTCAATCCACATCAATAACCATTCATCCCAATGTGGATGATGGATCTGATTCTGCAAAAACTTGGTATCCTTCCATTGTAGGACACCAACATCCTCCAACTGTTGAAGAAATTTTCCCTTCATGATGTGTTGAAGTGCACCTCCCATGAGATCTCTCCATGAGATCCTCTCATCATTTTCCCTCCAAAACCCATAAGGTTCTGAATATGTTGTAGGTAGAAGTCTCTCTTTGAGTTGTGAGATGCTCATTGAGAAAGTGTCAACTTGAAAATGGAAAAGATTGTCCATTTCAAGATGTATATCATCTGTTATCTTTACCTCCATTGCTTCATGAGTGAAGCTTCCATTGGTTTACTCCCATAAGGAATGGGTCATATTCTCATCACTGCTTCTTATTGACAACACTGTTGGTCTCCATGCTAATGCATCTGCTGTCTCATGGCAAGGCACAATGCAGAACTCCTGTCCTAGCATTGTACTAAATAGGATCATTCTTGTCCCATCTTGTGAAACTCCACACTTCAACTCAAAGGGTTGAATTTAGCTCAACAATGATGAACTCTCATAGCTCTTCATCTCCTCCTTTATTAGATCAAGGGTTCTTTGTGCAGTGATAGGTTGTTGTTTCAAATTAACATGCTGCTCTAACCCTCCATGGTTATGCATTAGCCCTGATGGAATATCCCCATAAGCTTCAATAAGAGGTATCGAAACTGTATGAGATGGAAATGAATGAAAAACTTGGATCAACTAATGTTTGGTAACATCTTTAAAGACCACATGAGTTCCTTCATTCATTGAAATGATCTCTCCAACTGCTGGTGAGAGTGATGGTTTTTGTTCTATCATTGTACCAGAACTGGAATCTACCTCCTCTTCCTCATGCATCTCATGAATCATGCATGGGACTCTATATATCAAGAGCTTAGGACTACCTTTCAAAGATGCAAGTGTCTCTCCTTCGGATACAAGTGCTTTAGCAGCTAGTGGTGAATGTACTGAATCTTTGTCCAGAGTGCAAGAATGACATTCTCCCTTGACTTCTTAGGAAATGTCTCTTTGTGAAATGTCTCTGGTTTTCTTCTATCAAACTTCTTTCTCAACCTTTAAAAGAAATCTGAATATTTATTCACCCTTGATTGATCCATTTGACCAAACCACCATTCATTTGCCTCACCTAGAAGGTGAAGAGCTAAAATCTGTACAACCTCTTTCTGAGCTACAGGATGTAGCCTGAAGAATGAATCTAACTCTTTCCTCCAAGCTTTTGTAGTGCTTGAGGAAGATCCATTAAATGTAGGCAAATATAATCTATTGTGCTTCTTTCTTCTATTGTTGTTGTAGGATCTTGTTTCTTCTTTGAGTTTTAAGAATTGTTGGAGAGTTATATTATCCCTGAATGCTTTATACTGTGACTTGTACTCTTCTAGATATAGATTGAGAGTCTCATGAGTCTCAGGTTCCATATTTCTTCTTTCTTCATTTCTATACCATTCCCCTTCTTCAAAGAAAGTGGGAATAGTAGATCTTTGAGGAGATCTATGTTCCTCCAGTCTTCTTTAATCATGATAAGAAATAGTGGGACCTTCTTCATTCTGAAACCTTCATGAGGTTCCTCTTTTCATTTCTCCCTTCATTTCATTGATCTCTTTGGAGAGATCCTTCATAGTTCTAAAGAGAGATGCAGCAAAACATAATTCCTCCATTATTTTTAGATCTCTACTATCTTCTTTTCATATGTTGTCAAGAATGTCCAGAAGCTGAGCCAAAGATCATGCTTTGATACCACTGTAATATCCCAAGAGGGAGAATGCAGTAATACACAAACACAATATTTGAAACTGCAACAAGTACACATAAAATATTTGACAATCATAGAATATACATAATAGGTGAGATATTTTATTCATTAGAGATGGATTAAAATTACAACAATGCTCAAGAATGATGCACTCAAGCCAAAAAAGTGGCCTAGAATGACCCTGGAATCCCCTCAAAGGAGGCACTGCGTAACTGGAGAGCTGCTAGAGAAAACACTGCGATGTCCCTTTAGCAGATGATGTACATATGACTGCTGGCTGAAAGGGAAATGAGGATCTATGGTGGTATGGAGATCTGATGAAGCCAAGATTCTACATCTAGGCACTATGATGGAAATGCAAGATAACTGAGAAAGGAAAGCCAGATCTAAGAAGATCAAAGATTCACCCTCCTAGGGTTTGATCCCTTGACTGCTTGGTTATGCAGATTTGAAGCTAGATTTGAATATAAGATGGCTGAACTGAAGTACAAATCAGATATATGCTTTGAAGGCTAATCCCTCCTTCAGATCTTCAAGCTAGAAGCTTGAGATCTTATCCCTTCTTACTCCTCCTCAAGATGCAACAAATGAATATGTAACTGCTCGAAAAAGTGCATTGTAGGGGATTGATATGCTCAAGACTGATGTAAAATGAAGAAAATAAGCTGAAGGCTAATGCAATCATTGATTCCAAAGTGAGGGGATGATCCCTGTTATAGCATCATTTTTCACCCTCATGTGATTGATGATTGTCTCTTTGGCCTTCGGCACCAATTTCCATAGACTCGAATAAAAGTTCATAAAAAACAGTGTTTAAAATCCCATACGCAGATATGCCCATACTTTTCCGCATGTATACACGAGTCCAAAGATACTTTTCTACGTATGCCATTAAAATCATTAAAAATATATATATAAATCCCTATTTTCGAGGCTGGGTTCATGGTTATTCCCGTAATTCAACCACCCTAGCCCGTGGTCAACTATTTCTAACAGATTGAAACTACTTTGAGGGAGTATAAAAGCCCCTCATATGCATGGCCTAAGGGAGAGAGAAAATTATAGACATTATACTCTATTGGAGCCCCATTCAAGTCTGAATTCCCGTGCCTCCTGCACTTCCCAGATTTTTACAGGAAACCTTTGTTTCCTGGAGATGTTCATCAGCTTATATGCCATCTCATGTGCACAAGTCTTGAAAGAATCCTAGTGAGGCAAGGGTGGGATGGATCCAGATGACGGTCTGTTCGAAGATCGTGTAAGGATTCAAGTGATCTCTCCACCTTTCTATTATTGTACATGTTGTTTGTAATGAAGAAGAACCATCTTGTTCCCGAATTCACGTGTTAATATATGCCTACATATGTGAAAATATTGTTAATTAAGCATTTATTATTGTTTATATGATGTTTCACATGGATTACACTGATATTTAGGAAAGATATATGTTGTACAACTAGATTTTTGTGCATGTCTCTTCTTGATTTCCAGGTTGAAGAGGAAGAAGGGTTGCTGGGGGTTTGGACCCTGCGGGATCGAAACCCCCAACAACCCTTCTTCCTCTTCAACCTGGAAATCAAGAAGAGACATGCACGGAAATCTAGTTGTACAACATATATCTTTCCTAAATATCAGTGTAATCCATATGAAACATCATATAAACAATAATAAATTCTTAATTAACAATATTTTAACATATGCAAGCAGATATTAACACGTGAATTCAGGAAGAAGATGGCTCTTCTTCATTACGAACAACATGTACAATAATAGAAAGGTGGAGAGATCACCTGAATCCTTCCACGATCTTCGAACAGACAATCGTCTAGATCCGTCCCGCCCTTTCCTCACTAGGATTGTTTCAAGACTTGTGCACACGAGATGACATATAAGCTGATGAGCTGATGAACATCTCCAGGAAACAAGGGTTTCCTGTAAAAATCTGGGAAGTGCAGGAGGCATGGGAAATCAAACTTGAATGGGGCTCCAACAAAGTATAATGTATATAATTTTCTCTCTCCCTTAGGCCATGCATATGAGGGGCTTTTATACTCCCTCAAAGTAGTTTCAATCTGTTAGAAACAGTTGGCCACGGGCTGGGGTGGTTGAATTACGAGAATAAACATCAACCCAGCCTCGAAAATAGGGATTTTATATATTTTTTAATGATTTTAATGGCATACGCAGAAAAGTATCTCTAGTCTCGCGTATACACGCGGAAAATTCTGGGCATATCTGCGTATGGGATTTTAAACACTATTTTTTATGAAATTTTATTCAAGTCTGTGGGAATGGGTGCCCAAGGCCAAAGAGACAATCATGAATCACATGAGGGTGAAAAATGATGCTATAACAATCCCTCACAGGATTCGTAGCTGAATGGATATAAACTTCCCTTCTCCCTTGGATTTGGAGGACTGGACTATGCAATTTGTGACAAAACTGTTACTATTGGGAGGTGCATGATGGATGGCCTGATGCCTTATATAGATCTGAAGAATTGGAAGGATCATATTGAAGCTCGAAGTGATAGGATGAATCCTTCACCAGTTCCTCAACTGAAATACTTAAGGAAAACCTCCTCCTCTCAAACCCTAACGTAGAAATGCATTATTTCTAAAGAAGTGTGGGCTGCAAAAAGTAGGAACGATGTGGCACCAATGTCAGATGATGGATGGAAGCTTATAATAGCCTTCCCAGAGTAGTAACTCCAAGTCCCCCATGGGTAAGGGTGGGATTTCCGCTTGGAAACACCCTGTGCTAAACAACACTGCAAACATAGATAAATAGGATAAGTGTGCATAGAAATTTCACATGAAAATTATAGATCTAAACATATCAAAGAAATGAATAATCCAAGACTACCTTCTATTCTACCTTCATCTTCCTTATATGCAATGTGAGCCTTCCCAAGCCCTGGCCTACCTCCAAACTGTGTTGTACATGTGGAAATAAGTCTCCATGATTGACTACGCTACCTCTCCATGTCCTCCATCATGTCTGCATGCAATGATCACCCTCTCCATCATGTGTGCATAAAATTTACCACTTCCTCCATCATCTCATCATGAATTCTCTATGATCTTACATTTGATTCTCTCCATGATCTTATTTGACTGCCTCAACCCCATGATCTTCTCATAAATGAGACATGATCCCCACTCTCACATTAAGAAGATGCTCCACTACTCCGTAGAGTAGATCTAGATCTAATTAATCCACATTCACATGAAAAAAGTGGATCTTATTCATCTTAAGGGATTACGATTCCCTCCACCTTTTTATTTACTTAATTATTTAAGTTTATTAAGAACTCTAATATTACAATAAACAGATGAAAATTTTGGAATATTAGATAATTGATATGTAGACATAGGAACAAAAATCATTTTTAATATAAGAAAATAAGAAAAATAATAAAATTGAAACAATAATCTTTATATGAATTATTATACACATCCTAGTATATTCACACTATTCACCTTACTTCTTATGTAAATTTTGAAGAAATTTATTAATAGTATTTTCTACATTATAGATGATACTTCATTAATTTCAAATAATCAAATTTAATTTGAAACATTACATATATATAATGATGATCATTTGAATTTTTTAATTAGATTATAACTATTAGAAACAATATAGCTCCATCTTAACTTATCTTATATCAAGCATTGATATGGATGAAATTCCTTTGGTTCCAAACTTTTATTCAAATTATTTATAGTAGAAAAAACCTTACACCTCAAAAAAAGTTATCTTTTAAAAATTCATAAACTAAAATTGAATAAAACTAATTATTACAAAAATTTGAGCTTAATTTTATAATACACTTACAACTTATGATTAAAAAAGATGAATGTTTAATAATAATAATAATAATAAAATGAATATAATAATATGTATAACATGTAATGTATAACTTATTGTATCTTAAACTTCATTTTCACTTACACCTGGATTACGGTGCTTCCAACTTCCCACTCAAGCTTGACATCAATCCACCCTACACTTGGCAACCTCTCTCCATGGTCGGTCTACCTATGTACCTACCATCCTTTAATTCCTATACTCTAATGCATCCTCATACACTTTAGTCTAATGGATTACTGGGCACCATTGTATGCATTTATGGCATCATCATGCCTACATTTTGGAGTGTTCCTCTTTTCTCTCTGGTCATTTTTCTCTCTGCCTAGTCTTGTATTCATGCCTACTTTGCTCCCTTGGCTTTTACTATCTATGTGCCACCAACTAGTTTCATCACCTTATGACTAGAATCAATGATTTAGGAAATTGGGTGAGTTTGTCACAGTGTTCATGGGTAGGGGTATGACCTCCCACTCACACTGCCAATGATTGAAGAAGATTTGGATATTTTTAACAATGATATCCCTAAATGCCATTAGATTCAGGTCACATATATGGAATCTAAGGCAGGTCGACCAGTGCGAAATGCTCTTTCAGAGCTTTATAATATCCTTTCTTGCCACCTCTTGACTTAGGAATAGGACCACAACAATGCTTCCAGAAGTATTTTTGAAGCAAACGCCCACACCTGCCACATATATTCATTCCTCTTCCATCTATCCTCTGACCTTAGTATGGAATTCCCTCCATAACTTCCCTCTTCTTCCTCTCCTTGTCCTTTTGCATCAATTTCGATCCCCCTTGGGTCCTCTTTGGCATCCACCATTTATGTTAGTTCTAGGCATAATTCTTAGGTTCGTGGGTCATTGGGAAACTCAGTCTATTCCATGGATGTCCAACTGGCTAGTGAGGAATCCTCTCCTCCTCACTCAAGTCCCTTTGGTTTTTAAATTATGGAAGAACCATTCGAAGAAGGTCGAAGCCCTTCTGACCCTAAAAACGTTGATTCTTCTAGTCCAATGAATGTAGTGAGCACCCCGAGGTAGCTAGTCCATGCTCCCTGAGGTTCACGTGGTGACATCTCAACATGACCAGGTCTAATGCTCTGTATGATATATTCTTTCTTCTATTTTTGTCAATTTTAGATGTTAGAATAGAAATAATTGCAATATCTCCAACAAACGCTCTGCTCATCTCTTTTCATTTTTACTTTTTCGTCTCTTAACTGTAACAGTGGAGCCAAACTTTCTTTCCTTGGGTTCACTATCTCGTTTCCCCTTTTTAGAGAAGATGGTCTCCCTTCTACATCTTTATGTGGCACGGGGGTGAAAATTTAAAGTTGGGTTACACTTTTTTTATAAAAATATATCATTTTTAGAAGTTCTTCAACTTTCTGCAAGCTAAAAAATTAAATTTGTTTTAAAATTTCATTTTACGATACAAATAAAACTTGTGATAATTTTTATTAGCTTTCTATTACTTATTTTTTGGAGTTTTTTTTATTCACATTTGATCTGTCAACTTAACAATTGCTTCAACATGTGTTCTTTAACAATCAAGGGATTTACAAAAAGTCATGTTGTGGAGCACTCGTGTATTCTTTGATAACTTGGTGTTTTGAGAAACAAAATGTGTTGCAACAATCTAGAGAGATTCTAGTTTGGTCTTGTTATATTTATGAAACCAACTGATTCCTATCATAATTATTATAATTTTTTGAACTGAACCAATATGAACAAACTCGATATTTTGAATATGTTTTGATTGGCGTCAAGTTTCTCAACATATTAGTTATAAACTAAAAATCTAAAAACTACTCATTACACATGACAGACCATAGTATATGTTGGGAGATACAAAATTTTGATTTCACTGAACCATAATGACCTTCAAAATTAATTATAAAATTAATTAAAATTAGTAAATATCTATATAATTCCATAAAATTTATATCTACTGAAAGTATATTAAATTATGCAAATGCTAGTTTTGGTTCGGAAAGTTAATTCATAAAATTTGATGGAATTAAACCATTCCAAAGTTGAATAAATGTGTTCAGAGTCAAGCTGCAGCGTAGTTACACATTTTAGTTCGACCGGACTTTTGTAGTAGTTCGATTGAACTTTTATCGATGCCCCATCCCATTAATGTTAACGAAAAACAAAATTTGGTTGAACTTTTGATGGCACATTCCATCGGCTGGAAAAAATTCAATAAAGACCCTTCGAAAAAACAAAATTCGGAACTCTATAAATAGCCAATGAAAACACTATTTTCTCACATATCCTTGGGACCTATGGGCTATATATCTCTAAGCATCTTTTCTTGTACTTTATGTAATCAATTTTTATTAATATAATGCAAATCATTTACCAAAAACAAATAATTTCACTTAAGATAAATCAATATAATTTTTATGTGGGGTTATGAGCCATATCTCATCTTTGTTGTTAATTTATGTAATCATTTACCAAAAAGAATCACTTAAGCTAAATCAATATAATTTTAAAAATAATTTTATAAAAAATATTATTGGTTTTGAAAATAACTTTTGATTTTATAATTAAAAATAATTTTTAAAATTTTAATAATTTTATATTATTTTTAAATGTTAAAATATTTATATATATATATGAAAGAATTATATGATCAAAATATTGTGTATAAGAAATAGTGGCACCTTCTTCTCTTCTTTCTTACGACGAGTGGCTACATATATTTTCGTTATTAAAATCTAAAAATAAATTTAAACTTCAGGTTTATATAAATAATTTATTATAAAGTTTTATTAGAACCTAAAAATAAATTTAAACTCTAGATTTATATAAATAATTCATTATGAAAATGTTATTAGTTTTATTTATACAAAATATTTCAATGTTATTTTTATTTCTCTTTAAATTAATAGATAAATTTATTTTATATATATATATATATATATATATATAAAAGATTAAATTCTATTAGTGAAACATAATATACATGGAGGCTCAGGCCTCTGTAGTTCAAGCCTGTATCAATGGCATAACTTGCAAAAAAACAGCAAAAAAAGGAGCTGCTCACGCAGGGGAAATCAGCCCATAGAGAGTTTGATTCGCTACCTCGCGTGAGGAAACCAGCATTATACAGACAAAATTTACTGTGCCAAACAAAGATAGCAACATTTAACAAGACCATGATACTAAAAGCAGTAAACCGGAAAAAACCTGGAAGCCTAGGTGTTATGAGGTGTAGGAGGAGTCTCTTCTACAATGAGACACCTGTATTCGTCGATGTCGACATCCTGGGTGGCAATTTCTACATGTCAGGGCGCCATGGATTCACCCCCTTTTACCATGGAATGTTTTCTCTGCTCCTTGTCATCCTTGTTCTTTCCTGAGCTGTTGCTGCTGTCCGAGCATGAATTGTGCTGGCCAGAGTAAGGGTGGAGGGCATAGTGGCACAGTAAGGGTGGAGGGCGCTTTGGGTTGAAGAAGAAGCATGGTGGTGGCGCCAGAGAGACGGAAGATCAGAGGTGGTGGTGAGACTAGAGGCAGCTAAGAGGTTCAAGTGGTAGAGGATGCTCTGCTAGTAATGATGGCCCGGGAGGAATTCTATATAGCACTGAATGCTATAGTGTCTCCCTGTTGGCGTGCGGGAGCTCGAATCCATGACTTCAGGGGGGCAACAGCTTTGCAGAGGAGGAAATCGGAGAGGCATAGAACCAGGAGGTAGAAGAGAAAAACCAGGAGTTCGAAGAACATAACCACATGAGAGAGAGAGGAACATCATTTTGAGGTGGAGGTAGGAGCCTCGACGTTTGCAATGTATTGAATGAAACTCGGGGTGATGGCCAGAGCACTTTAATGCTTGCCGGTGTGACTTATGGGTGGCCATGTGGCCATGCCACGCACCAACCCATAAGCCCATCATCGTATAACCCTCATAAATCACCCACATTTGGGAGTAATTTTATATTTATTAAGTATTGAGAGAACTTAAATATTTTAGCATTTAAAATATTTGATATTATTTAAAATCATGTTGATTATATATATAGACATGGATTTATGATAAACAACAAAACATTTATTTCATGTATTACTTCGTGTCTTAACCATAGAGATTCATCCCTATTTTCTCATTTGCAAAAAAACTTTGTTACTCTACCATAAAGCTATATCTTAGCTTATCAATCCATTTGAGTATCATAACTTATTTTACAATAATACAAATACTCTACTAGATATGGTAAATTTAGAGTGGCACACTTCTTAACTTTCAAGTGGAGTTAAGTTTTACATCTCCTTACTTTAAAAAGTAAAAGAAAATTATAAACTAAATTAGAAAAATTTTATATTGAAAATTGATGTAAAATTAAAGTATTACCATTTCACAACCCTAAACAAAAGCTATTTCGATCCCACATAAAAAATGGCTTTTCAACTCATAGCTCCTACCCACCATCGGGGAATGGTTTCTATAGGAAGAGACTTCAATTTCCATAGGATTCACTCGAAACTAGATGCCCTATTCGAGGTGAGCAATGCATTCAAGGTGTGGTGTTGGAATAGCCGAGAGTTCAAGTGCCTTGCGTGATGCGATTCCATTAAACATTTCAGTCATATCCACTTCTTCATTTTTCCCATTTATTTCATCCAAGGAAAGCCTCAGTTGAAGTATTGCAACAACTACGCTAACCCAAACTCTACAAGAAGTGTTCCCAATTACTGTCCTGGGCATCTTCTCCAACCTGCTCCGAAGACAAGGCATCCAAATTTTTGGTCTTCATTTGCATCTACCTCATACCCAACTTCTCCCATGAATCTCTCTGGCCTGAAAACTGTTGGATGTACAATAATTTCAACCTACTTTGTTGACAACAGTTAATGCAAAGAGTCATCTAGATTTGAGTAGGAGTCGTCTAGATTTTTCTGGAGAGATAGCTTCGCTTCCTAAAGAAGCTATCTCCACTGACAATGAACCTCGAGAAGGTTCTTCTCTTTGTATAAATATTTGTTTCCTGTAATTCAAATGAACAAGCTATTCTTTGAGTCTCATGTTTTCTGTCATGGTATCAGAGCTCCTTCATTGGAGTCGTTCTAATTCTTTCATGGTATCAGAGCCGATGGTTTTGGCTTGGAGCTTGCAGGGGTGAATGCCTGTAGTCGTGTTTTTGTTATGAGGAGTGTGAGCTCACTGACAAGAACACTGATGAATTACTATCTGTGAGAGGTAAGTGTTAGCTCCTGTATGTGTTGGAGTATTTATGTGTTGTTGGTTGCCGATCTTGGAGAGTCTGTGTATTCTCAAGTTGGAGAGTGCATTTCAGTAGAGCGTTGTTAGAAGAGCGCTGGTTAGCCAAATTTGGGAGCTAACCGTAAGTTTTTGTGTTGAGGATCAACTGTGGTCTGGAAAACAATGGTTTCAGCTTGGTGGTTGCAGGGATGAGTTCCTACAGTGATATTTGTGTTGTGAGAGAGTTATGTGCTCAGTGAGAGCTAAGTTCTCGGTGAGGGAGCAGTGTGCTTGTGCTCATTTGTAAAGAGTTGAAGGTTTAGGCTCAGTGTTTGCTGCAGTGAGCGTTTGTGTTGAGCAAAGTCATGAGAGCTCGAGAGGCTATTGAGCCTATTGTGTAAAGCTGTTAAAGGAGCTTGTGTTGTGATCTTGTGAGAAGTGTTTGCAGCTGTGTGTTAAGATGTTGTGTGTGAGGAAGAGAAGTGTGGTGACCAGAGGAGTTGTCTGGAGAAGTGGCCAACCGAGAGTGGAGTGGCATTGCTTTGTGTGGCGCCTTTTTTGTATGAAAGTCACATAGGCATTGGATGGCCTGTGGCATGTGAACATTTTCTGTGGACGCGAGGCAATGATTGCAAGACAAGTTTCCATGATGCGTTGAGATTTGGAGTCAATACCCAGCTTGGAGGAAATCTTGCAGGTGTTTTTCCAACATCAACGATATTTGTTGGAGTTTATGAACCGGTGAAGAAAAAAGTTATTTTCCAGACAAATATAATGTTGTTGGTCATTTGTTAGCAGGCACTGTTGGATGTGCGAAAGTTTCTCTTGTTCGAGTGCCAAAAGAGGTTGTCAAGCAAAGGATGCAAAAGGGGGAGTTTTCCAATGCTCTTGATGTTGTGCGCTCTATTGTGGCAAAGGAAGAGTTAAGGTGAGTTTGTGTTGAAGCGCTCATAGATGTGTGTCTATGCATTCAATTCTTGATCAATGTTCATGGTGCGGTGATCTTCGATATTTTAGCGGTTGTTTCTCACCTTTATACGGTTAGAACTTATTGCCTTTGGATAATTGGAAATTTCAATTGCTAAAAGGATTTATGGTGCAGAGTTATTACTTGTTACGACTTCCTCTACTTTGTATTCGGACGATTTTTTTTAGGCATTTGAAAGTTTTTGTTGTTTCTTGAGCTTTCCGTCGGTGCCTTTCTTGTGCGTTATTTGGAGGACTGTGTCAGTTTAGAGAGGGGATTTGACAACTTCGTGTGAATAAGTCATGGGGATTTCGTCAGATTGACTCGAAAATTATGTACAGTCAAAGTGAGAAGTTCTGTGTGCAAGTTCCTTGAACCTAGTTTATTGTAGCATAATCCTTGTTATCCCTGAGTAAGCTTAGCCAGAGGCAAAATCCGACCTATAAGTGTCTTGTTAATGTTAAGAACAGTTTGGATAATCCCCGAGTTCCAAGGATTTTATTGGAAATTTTATTTCCTTTTTTGAAAAAGGAATAATTTTAATGTTTATACAGCTATATCATGGAGTCTATATGTTATAAGGCGTGTTTGTATGTATTTAGTTCTTTATTGTTGAACTTTGCCCATGGGTGGAGCTGCCTGCTCTATATATGAAAAATAAAGTTGTAAGGGCGTGGAGTAACGTAGCTCCAAGCCATTTTTGAGATCTAGCGTGGAAGATCTGACTTGGAGGAGTCTGCACGGGGAGTTGAAGGAAGAGCTCAACTAAACTTTGTGTTAATCATAGTGGTCAAAGAAAGCAGCGTTCAAAGTTGTGATGGGTCAGCAAAGAAGATTTAAACAACATAAAAGAAATAATGAGAGGGCTGAGGTAAAATATGGAAAAATTCCAACCATAGAATTTACGCTCAATGAAGAGTTTATTCTCAATGAAGATATGAATCTGGATCAGCCAGAAGATTTTATAGAAGCTGATGTAATACTGAAAATATTAATGCCAGTGTTGCCATCATTCTCAGGTAAAAATTTTGAACCATGGGCTATTAAAATGGAAGGATTATTAGGTTCAGTAGATTTATGGAAATTTTTCCAAGAAACTAATATGAATTCTAAAAATAAGAGCAGACGTGCAATAGCATTGTTTCTCATTATATCAGCTCTAGATGAAAACATCCTGTCAAGCATTTTAAATGAATTTGGTGAAGTGTTTGATCCAAAAATGTTTTGGCATATTCTTGAAATGAAGTATAGCATGAAGTGGAGTCAGAAAGGCGATGTAGATGAATTTGTTGTTAAAAATAGTGATTGTGTTGAAAACATCATAACTCGAATCAAGACTGAAAGTATGTCTGTAGCTAACAAAAAAGTAGCATGTGATATTCAGGAAACTCCCTGTGATGCAAAAGCTTGTGAAGTCAAATATGGTGAGAATTATGTATCTCATGAAGAATGGTTATGTTTGATGCATGAAAAGAAACTCATTGATGAGTTGTTGTTTGGTGAGAGGATATGCCTATATCCATGCACAAATAAAATGGAGGGTGACACAATTAAAAATGTTGAAAACATGAATCAACCAACTATGAAAGATGAAGTTGTAAAGGACTGAATAGCAGTTGATGAAGACTCAATAATAGTTGATGAAGTGAAAAAATTTAAGAGCCTCTTTGAAGAAGAGTGTGCAAAGATTGACACTGAGAAAAAAACAATAAAACGTGAAGAAATTGCAAAGGACGAGTTCCAAGAACCTGCAGAATTGGTGAATGGAAAGAATGTTAGCCTGCAATCAAGAAAGGGGAAACTTCACCGCTATCTAATGGCGAGAAAGGTGAAGATGAAACTACGTCTGCAATAAACAAGTATGGACCATTTAGAAAGAAAGCAAAAATGAAAGTCTTGTTGTCATGTACTGTTGTAAGCCTAGCTGAGACTTAAACCAGCAGGCATGTCAATTCAGGGACCTATGTTTGTGTCTTATGTATTGTGTCATAGTGTATTTTGTGTGTCTGTCATATAGTTGAAATTCACGGGGAGTGTTGGATGTACAGTAATTTCAACTTACTTTGCTGACAACAGTTAATGCAAAGAGTCATCGAGATTTGAGTAGGAGTCATCTAGATATTTTTGGAGAAATAGCTTAGCTTCCTAAAGAAGCTATCTCCAACGTCAAGAAAGTTCTTCTCTTTGTATAAATATCTGTTTCCTGTAATTCAAATGAACACACTATTCTTGAAGTCTCCTGTTTTCTGTGCCTCCTGTTTTCTGTCATGGTATCAGACCTCCTTCATTGGAGTAGTTCTGATTCTTTCAAAAACTTCAGCGTCCTCCCATGACTTCGGGTTCATTCCAATCGCCCAAACACATTGCAGGACTCAGCAGATAAGCGGCGGTACAACAAAGGCCCCCCTGAATGGAGTCTAAGCGCTTCTTTCACTACAGCTTGTAAATAAACGAGCCGAGGCAGGTCAGTCTCGCATACCATGCGATCCAATCCAACGACACTCTCCAGCTCGTCCTGAAGCTTCTTCATCACCGGAGGGTTTCTCAGCGCTTCTGACATTGACCATTCTATCGCTGTACGCGCCGTGTCCGCGCCACCGAGCAACACATCCTGCCAACATCAATTTCATGATCATTATCCTCCCATGTCAAATTTTGTAAAAAAATATCTAAATCTATTTTGATTTAATATCCATCCATGCTGGCCAATTTGAACTTACAAAAATAACCCCTTTTATACTATCTCGTGAAATCTGGAAATCGCTATCTTTATCTGCAGAAGCTGCAAGTGAAACATCCACAAGATCATGTATGATGTTGGAAGCATTTCGGGCAACGTGTTCGTCTATTACTTTCTCTAGCAACTGGTCTTGTATTGTACGTAGCTTCTTCAGCGGATGGTTAAGACCTTGCAAATCCATCCAGTCCAAAAAAGGTACGTAATCTCCAATATTGAATGAGCCAAGTAACCTGAAACTTTCTCTGACCATTGAATTGAAAGCTTTCAAGTCTTGGTCCGAATATTTCTACCAAAGGCCATCCTGCAGATTATAGCCGTCGAAACGGATGGCAAGATTTGGTTGATGTTTAAGGGACAAGAATCATCTGAATTAATAATAGAGCGAATCATAGCAGAGACTTCCTCTTCTCTAATAAAACGGAAGTAATCTAACCTCCTGGAGCTCAGCAATTCCAAAGTGCAGATCTTGCGCAAATGCCTCCAGTAAGGGCTATAAAGCCGAAGCCGCATAATTAAATGACTAATGCTTAGCAGCGGCCGACGCACCTTTGTTTGCGAAAAGCTGATAGTGGCTCTTGAGAAACTCTGTGGCCACCTCTGGAGAGGAAACGACTAAGGTGAGGGCAGAGACAAGGCGGAGAGCCATGAGTGGCCCGTGTTTCATAGACAGCGTTGCCAGCGTTCGGTGGGGAAGGTTTCCCAGCATGTGAAGATTTCCGATAATGGGTAACGGAAAAGGCCCCGGGGGCAGCCTCCGCTTCCTTCCCTTGGCACATGGCGCTGCCAATACAATTAGAAAAAGAGCAGTGGCCGCAAGTTTAACATAAAACTCTACGCTCTCCGAAAGTAGCCACTGTTGCAATCCCAACTCGATCCTCCTTCTTTCGCTCAACCATCTACCCAAAGTACAATCAGCTACATAAAATCAAGAGTGGTACAGGATTGTTGTAATTTAGGGCATCATAAAAAAAATGTTTATATTCCCGCAGCACAACGACGACTTTCTAGTTATTTACAACTACAAGTAAATGCGTGAATTCCAAAAAAAAAACCACGTGGATGTCTTTCGGACCATTTACATTATTATTATTAAGAATCGATAATGGGTTGGAGTTTCTGTCAGATCATAGTGATTCCAAACCACGTGGACGATTTTATCGCCATTTATATTATTATTATTTTTATTTTCAACCATCGTGAATAGATAGTGGAGTTGTCTTTAGTATAAGTTGTTTTTAGTACAACTTCTTTAGATTAGAGTATTCTGGATATTATTATAATAAAAACAGAATTGGAGTAAAACATGTTTCTTGAGATTACATTTACGTAAAATAATTCAAAATCTCACTTTAATTATTCTAATACGTAAATTATTAAATATGAAAAACCAAAAGCAAAATATACATATATATAAAAAATTTAAAAACAAAATTATTTCTTTAGTCTGAAATATTGTTATTAAATTCGTATTAAATTTGATGTTCAACGAAACTGTTTAACTTTGCAATTTACTCTCAAAATATAATTAAAAATAAATAAATTATTAAAGTACATTAAATTTGATATTACAATTTATTTTTATGTCTGATTTAAAATTTTAAAAATTATATTCAATACAAATTAACATTTTATAATTATTATTAAATGGACACATTTTCACCATCTACTTAATAGAACCTCAAATTAATGTCAAACTTGTTACATTGTATTGCGAAGGAAAATTATATTATATTTTTAAAATATGTATAATTTTAATTGTAAAAATATAATTATTTAAATATTATTGTAACTCATATATCACCAAATAAAAATTAATTAAACTATAATTTTATTTTAAATTATTATTATTATTAATTACAAAAATAAATTACCATATAAATTAAATAGAATCAATACTAGGAATATTGCTTCTGTGATCCATAAATTGTGAAAAAATATCTTTCAGTAAAAATCACATCCAAATAATTTTGGTCGACGCGTTTCGAATCAGCCAGTGTTTAATATATAATTTATTAAACATAAATAACCAATTACAAAATCTATTAACATTTACATATTTATATTTTTAAATATAAAATAAATTTTTAATATATATTAAAAATATCAAATTTAAACTAATCAATACTATATATATATAATATTGTTGTTAAAATTGCATTAAAATTAGCGGAACACTTTGCCATTTACTCTCCCTTATTTAATTATGAAATACTGTTATTGAAAGTGCATTAAATTTGATGTCCGATCAGATTCCTTTTCTTTACAAGTTACTCTCATATTTAATTTTTTTTATGTAAAATTTAAATTTTAAAAACTAAATTCAACCTAAACTATGCCCCCACACATACACATATATTATTTATGAATATATATATTATTTATGAATTTTTGTCGCGTTGATGCGTTTTCAACACCCACATAGCAATTTAGGAATGGAGTTTGTAAAACATGTAGGTCGAACTTCAAATTAATGTTAAACTTCTAATGATATACATTGCCATGCCTCAATGTAATCAGCCAACGTTATGTCGTTACAACTGTTATGTCTTTAAAATATTCAGTGTATTAATCATTAAAATTTATATATTAAAATATTAATATCATTTATAAAGTAGTGTGGTATAGTTATATAAATTTATAAAGTAGTGTGGTATAGTTATATAAATTAAATAGTTAGTAAATATTTATAAAAATTTATTTATGATAAGTATTCAAATATTTATTAGTCTTAGTTAAGGTAGGAATATAAAAGTAAATTTGTTTCTTGATCAATAGTAGTTTAGTATTGACTATTACAAGTTTTAATATTTAATTTTATAAATCATTAAAATATTTGTTATTTTGATTAAATTACCATGTGATTGGCTTAAAAGTTTGTGTCTTATTTCATCTTTCTTCACATAAGTCCCATGTCATCCATGAAATTAGGTCATCCTCAAAATTCGCCTATTTCCATAGGGATCATGGTCCATATCTTGTAATAAAAAATAAAAATAAAAATATATTTAAATAAATTATAATCATATTACCTAAAAATGAACTAAATTAACAATACAACCAAAGTAAAAAATCAATAATTCAAACTAAACTACAAATTAAAAAGTAATAATAAAAAATATATTAACTAAGAATGAAAATAAAATTAAACTAAACTAAATTATTATAAAATTTGAAGTAACAAAACTAATTAAAAATTAACAATAACTAAAATAAATGTACAATAACTTAATAAAATTAATAATACAACCCAACTAAAAAATAATGTAAAAAAATCAATCATTCAAGCTAAACAAAAAACTAAAATGTAATAATATAAAAATATATTAATTAAGAATCAAAATAAAATTATAGAGTTAAACTAAACAAAATTATTATAAAAATTTAAAGAAAAAAAAAAAAAAACTACAAGTAATTAAAATAAAACTAAAACTAAAGTAATAAGAAGACTCTATTTAGAACTACACTAAAAGTATATTTAAATAAATTGTGATCATATTACTTAAAAGTAAATGAAATTAATAATGCAACCAAAGTAAAATAAATTTTTCAAATAAAACTACAAACTAAAAAGCGAAATAAAATTATGAAGTCAATCTAAATTAAATTATTATAAAAATTGAAGTAACAAGCT
Source organism: Pinus albicaulis (assembly GCA_034641835.2). Classification (NCBI taxonomy): domain Eukaryota; kingdom Viridiplantae; phylum Streptophyta; class Pinopsida; order Pinales; family Pinaceae; genus Pinus; species Pinus albicaulis. Next base: position 210,741,601 of record CM076583.1, on the reverse strand, counting down.
AAGCTAAAAATTAAAAACTAAGTAAAATAAATCACATTTCAAAATTTAAAAAAAAAAATTAAAAATCTAATTTATATTCGCATTAACTAAAATTGAATGAAATTAATAATACAACAAAACTGAATAAAACTAAAATAATAACTAAATCAAATTTAAAATTAAAAAAAACTAAAAACCTAATTTATAATGATATCAATTAAAATGGAATGAAATTAATAATGGAACCAAAGTGAATAAAACTGAAGTAATAACTAAATCACATTTAAAACAAAAATAAATAAAAATCTAATTTATAATCATATTAACTAAAATTGAATGAAGTTAATAATACAACTAAATAAAGTAAAAAAAATTAATAATTCAAACTTAACTACAAAATAAATAAAAACTAATAATATAAAATATATTAATTAAAATTAAAACTAATGCTCTACCATAAACTAAACTAAATTATTATAAATAAAAATAATTGAAATAATAAAACTAAAGTAATAACTAAATCACATTTAAAACTAAAAAAATTAAAAAACAAAAAAATTAAATTATAATCATATTAATTAAAATTTAATAGAATCAATAATTTAACCAAATTAACATATATATATATATATATATATATATATATATATATATATATATATATATATATATATATAAATAAAAGTAAAGAAATGCAATTATTCAAACTAAACTACAACCTAAAAGCTAAAATATAATTATATCAAAGTATATTAATAATACAACTAAAGGAAAAAATAAAGTAAAAAAATCAATCATTTAAGCTAAACTACTAACTAAAATGTAATAATATAAAATATGTCAACTTACAGCTTACACGACCGTCAAAATCAAGAAGATTTGATCTTGTGACTCAAGCAATTGAGCTAACCCTTGACTATATAGTTATGAAGTTAAACTAAAATAAATTATTATAATAGTTGAAATAAGAAAACTAAACTAAAAACTAAAAGTATCTAAAATAAAACTAAAGTAACATCTAAATCACATTTAAGTCTAAAACAAATAAAAGTCTAAATTATAATCATAATTATTAACTAAATTTGAATGAAATGAATAATACAACCAAATTAAAACACAAGGTAAAAAAATCAATCATTCAAACTAAATTATAAGATAAAGTGATATATATATATATATATATATATATATATATATATATATATATATATATATATATATATATATATATAAAGTTATGAAGTAAAATTAAACTAAATTATTATAAAAATTGAAGTAAAAAATTAAAATTAAAAGTAATTAAAGTAATAACTACTCCACGTGGTGTAAAGTAGTAGGTGATGGGGTGTGTTATTAAGACACTTTGTATGCAAGGTCACCGGTTCGAAACCGGTGGATGGAATGGGAGGAGAAACAAATGGAAAGATTAAGATTAGTCTAAAATAAAATAAAATAAATTAAAGTAATAACTAAGCCACAGTGAAAACTAAAGTAAACAAATTAAAGTTAAACTTATAATCATAGTACCTAAAACCAAATGAATTTAATAAAACAAAAAAACTATAATTAAAATCATATTACCTAAAACTGAATGAAATTAATAATACAATTCCATCACAAAAATATGAGTTTCATTAATGTAACTATTTTTGAGTTTGTTCTATTTGTTCATATAAATTTATCATGATGTAGAATTAGATTTCGTCCTAAACCTTTAACAAGCTTCCAATAAGAACCTAGTTTAGAAATCAAGCTTACATTTGTACTTGATTTTTCTAAAACTTTTGATTATGCGATTATTGATCTAAAACTTTGTTGTAGTATTCTGACTATTCCTCTTACAATAATATTATTTTCACCTTACTCTTTCTTTCTTTTAAATGGAATACACTTTGGAAAATCTAATTTAGGGCACATTTCAATCTTTCTTTCTTTTAAATGGACTCTGGAAAATCTAATTTATGGCACATTTCAACCTATAGGACATTTCGATGTATACTATGTAAAAATATGCTATCCAACGAGTCTGGTCATAATATTATTGGTTCAAAATGTAATTTAATTTTTGCACTTACCAATAAATAAATATAGTAATGAGACAGGTTAAATGCATTGCATTTAATATAGTGTATTGAATTCAATGTTTCTATAATGAATAGATTTCTTTATTTTATTTCATTTGTCAAATTGATTTTTTTTTTTAAATAGGTAGATACAAGTTATTTCAATAAAACTTGATCACTACTCTCAAATGAAAAAATAGATATAATTGTAGGAAAATTACTACATTCAATAAATAAATATAGTAATGAAACACTAAAGGGGTATTATTGTTTGAGATAGTGATCTAAAAAATGATCGAGGAAAATTCTCACATGAGTTCTAAATCACAAGTAAATATTATGGAAAACACAGCAAAATCTCATACGATTTTAACAATTTCAATTATAGAGAATGTATGGTGAAAAACAAGGTAATACAAGTGCCACTTTTCTAGATGATAGTGTGCCTATATGCTTAAAAACTCATAGAAATGGTTCACATGAATTAAAAATTCCAAGTTTATCCAACCAAAACAAAAAGGTTGTGAAAACCTCTGTAATTTAAAGAACAAATCGAGGAGATATGGTTCCATTAGTTAATATTTCCTTGGATTTTATAAGTATTCATTATTTAGACCACGTTCTATACGTTTCAAGATTGGTTTCAAGAGAGGGTTCTTCTTAAGGTCTCATGAATTCACAATGACTCATAAGGAGAAAACAATATTAATATAGGGAATAAAGAGATGTAAGGTGTGCTTTTTGCTACAATATATTAAGTTAAAGGTTTGAATTTTCTTTGATTTCAATAACCTTTCTCTCCTCATATAAATGATATATAGACATAGAAACAATAACCATTATAAGAAAATAAGAAAATTGAAATAATAATTTTTATATGACTTATTATATACATTTTAGTATATTCATACTATTCACCTTATTTCAATATACTATTCACCTTATTTCTTATGTAAAGTTTGAAGAAATTTATTAATAGTATTTTCTACATTATATATATATATATATATATATATATATATATATATATATAATCTTTTGAATTTTTTAAAGAGACTGTAGCTATTAAAAACAATATAGCTCCATCTCAATTTCTAGTATATCAAGCATTGAGATGGATCAAATTCTTTTGGTACAAAAATTTTCTTCAAATTGTTTATAATAAAAAACTTTACACCTAAAAAAAAATTTCTTTTAAAAATTTATAAACTAAAATTGAATAAAAATAATTAATACAAAAAGTCGAGCTTAATTTTATAATACACTTATAACTTATAACTTATGATTAAAAAATATGAATGTTTAATAAATAAACAATAAATATAATAATATGTATAACTTGTAATGTATAACTTATTGTATCTTAAACTTCATTTTCACTTACACCTGGATCGGGGTGCTTCCACCTTCCTCCTCAAGCTTGACATGAATCGACCCTACACTTGGAAACCTCTCTCCATGGCCCGTCTACCTATGTACCTGCCATCCTTTAATTACTATACTCCAATGCATCCTCACACACTTTATCTTAATACATTCCTTCCCAACATTATATGCATTTATGACATCTACATGCCTACATTTTGGAGTGTTCCTCCTTCCTCTTTGGTCATTTTTCTTTATTCCTAGTCTTGTATTCATGCCTACTTTTTTCCCTTGGCTTCTACTATTTGTGTGCCTCCAATTAATTTCATCACCTTCTGACTGGAATAAGTGATTTAGGAAAGTGGGCGAGTTCGTCATGGTGGTCATCGGTAGGGGTGTGGCTTCCCACCCACAGCGCCAATGATTGAAGAAGATTTGGATATTTTCGACAATGATCCCTAAACACCTTTAGATTCATGCCACATATATGGAATCTAAGGAGGGTTGACCAGTGAGAAATTCTCTTTGGGAGCTTCATAATCTCCTTTCCTACCACCTCTTGACTAAGGAATTCGAGCACAATAGTGTTTCCAGGAGTATTTTTGAAGCCAATGCGCACACTTGCCACATATATTACTCCCTCTTCCATCTCTCCTCTGACCTTGGTATGGAATTCCCTCCATAACTTCCCTCTTCTTCCTTTCCTTCTCCGTTTGCATCAATTTCGGTCCCTCTTGGGTCCTCTTTGGAATCCACTGTTTATGCTAGTGTTGGGCATAAATTTCAGGTTCACGGGTCATTGGGAGACTTAATATATTCCATGGATGTCCAACTGGTTAGTGAGAAATCCTCTCCTCATCACACCAGTCTCTTTGGTTGTTTAATCATGGAAGAACCGCTCGAAGAAGGTCAGAAGCCCTTCCGACCATAAAAATGTTGATTCTTCTAGTCCAACCAATGGAGTGAGCACACCGAGGTAGTTAGTCCATGCTCCCTGAGGTTCATGTGGTGAAAAATCAACATGACCTGGTCTAATTTTCTATATGGTATGTTTTTTCTTCTATTTTTCTCAAGGTTAGGTGTTAGAATAGAAACAGTTAGAATCTCTCCAGCAAACACTATGCTCATCTCTTTTGGTTTTTACTTTTTCATCTCTTATTTGTAATAATGGCATCAAACATTCTTTCATTGGGTTGACTATCTCGTTTCCCCTTTCTAGAGTAGATGATCTCCCTTTTGCATCTTTATGTGGCCCGTGCATGAAAATTTGAAGTTGGGTTACACCTTTTGTCCTTTTTTGAGAAAAAAATATCATTTTTTAGAAGTTCTTCAACTTAAGCTAAAAAAAATTCCTATTTAGAATTTCATTTTATGATAAAAATAAAACTTGTGAGAAATTTTGTTAGCTTTCTATTATTATTTTTTGGAATTTTTTTATTCATATTTGATATGTTAATTTACCAATTCTCTGAGTGTGTGTTCTTTAACAATCAAGGGATTCATAAAATGTCACGATGTAGAGCGTTGATGTATTCATTTATAACTTGGTGTTTTTGAGAAAAAAAAAGTGTTGCAATAATCTAGGCAAATTCAAGTTCGGTATCGTTATATTTACGAAACCAACTTATGCATGTCATAATTAATAGAATTGTTTGAACTAAAGTTTCTCAACATATTAGTTGTAAAATAAAAATCTAAAAACTACCAATTATAGACGATGGACCAATGTAATGCACCATAAAATTTTCAATTTTTTTACAGGGTATTTTGGGAGATACAAAATTTTGATTTCACTGAATCATAATGACCTTCAGAAATTTTTTGCACCCATTTTATTATAAAATTAGTTAAAATTAGTAAATATCTATGGAATTTCATAAAAGTTATATCTGCTGAAAGTAGATTGAATTATGCAAATGCTATTCTTCGTTATGAAAGTTAATTCATAAAATTTGATGGAGTTTAACCATCCAAAGTTGAAGAAATGTGTTCAGAGCTAAGCTACAGCATAGTTGCACACATTTTAGTTCTATCGAAATTTTATAGTAGTTTGGCCGAACTTTTATCGGTGCCTCGTTCCATTAATTTTAACGACAAACAAAATTCGGTCGAACTTTTATAAAAAGTTCAGCCGAACTTTTGATTGTACATTTCGTCGGCAAAAAAAAAAAAATCAAGAAAGCGCCTTCAAAAAAATAAAATTCGCAATTCTGTAAATAATCCAAATTTCTTTGGGGCCTATGAGCCATATCTCTCTAAGCATATTTTCTTGTAATATATGTAATCAATTTTTGTTAATATAATGAAAATCATTTACCAAAAAAAATACTTTTTAGCTAAATCAATATAATTTCTATGTTGCCCATATGAACCATTTCTCTCCACGCATCTTTGTTTATACTTTATGTAATCAATTTTTGTTAATATACTGTAAATAATTTACAAAAAACAAATAATTTTCACTTAAATTAAATCAATATAAATTTTAAAATAAATTTTATAAAAAATATTATCGAATTAAATTTGATTTTATAAATTAAAAATAATTTTATGAGTTTTAATAATTTTCTATTATTCTTAAATTTTGAAATATTTTTATATGTATGAAAAAATTATGTGATAAAAAAAAATGCATAATAAATAGTTAAAAGATCATAATATAAACTATTAATAGTGGCACCTTCTCTCCTTTCTTACGATGGGTGGCTACAAATATTTTATATAAATAATTTATTATGAAAGTTTTATTAGTTTATTTTATACAAAATATATGAATATTAAATTTATTTCACTTTTAAAAATTAATTTAAAGTAAAATGAATAAATTTATTTTATTTTTGAATTTATTAAATATTATAGAGGATTTAAATATTTTAACATTCAAAATATTTGAAATTGATATAAATTTATGATAAATAAAAAAACATTTCATAATTTTTAACCATAGAGATTCATATCCACTTTCCCACCCGTAAATAGACTTTATTACAATTAAAAAAAACCTATATCAATACATTTGAATACATAATTCAGTTAACCATCAAGTGGGGTTATGTGGAAATGAGAACAAAATAAATGAGAACATTTTTATATTGAAAACTGATGTAAAATTAAAGTAATACCATTTTCACAACCGTAAACAAAAGATATTTCGATCCACAAGAAAAAGGGGTTTTCAACTCTCAGCGCCTACGTACCCGTCATCGGGGAAAGGTTTCTAAGGGAAGAGACTTCAATTTCCACAGGATTCACTTCAAACCGGATGTCCTATTTGAGGTGAGCAATGCATTCAAGGCGGGGTGTTGGAATAGCCGAGAGTTCACGTGCCTTGCGCAATGCGATTCCATTAAACATTTCAGTCATATCCACTTCTTCATTTTTCCCTGGGAGCCTCCAGTGGAAGCAGTGCAACAGCTGCGCAAACCCAAACTCTACAAGAAGCGTTCCCAATTGCTGTCCTGGGCATCTTCTCCGACCTGCTCCGAAGACAAGGCACCCAAAGTTTTGATCTTCATTTCCATCTACCTCAGACCCAACTTCTTCCATGAATCTCTCTGGCTTGAAAACTTCAGCGTCCTCCCATGTCTTCGGGTTCCTTCCAATCGCCCAAGCATTCACGAGAACGAGAGTATTCAGCGGGATTTCATAGCCCAACACATTGCAGGACTCAGCAGATAAGCGGCGGTACAACAAAGGCCCCCCTGGATGGAGTCTAAGCGTTTCTTTCACGACAGCTTGTAAATAAACGAGCCGAGGCAGGTCAGTCTCGCATACCATGCGATCCATTCCAACGACACTCACCAGCTCGTCCTGAAGCTTCTTCATCACCGGAGGGTTTCTCAGCGCTTCTGACATTGCCCATTCTGTCGCGGTAGGTGCCGTGTCCGTGCCACCAAGCAACACATCCTGCCAACATCAATATCATGATCATTATCTTCCGAGTGTCAAATTTTGTAAAAAAATATCTAAATCTAATTTGATTGAATATCCATCCATGGTGTCAAATTTGAACTTACAAAAATAACCCCTTTTATACTATCTCGTGAAATCTGGACCTCCCTATCTTTATCTGCAGAAGCTGCAAGTAAAACATCCACAATATCATGTGTGATGTTGGAAGCATTTCGGGCAATGTGTTCGTCTATTACTTTCTCTAGCAACTGGTCTTGTATTGTCCGTAGCTTCTTCAGCCGACGGTTGAGACCTTGCAAATCCATCCAGTCCAAATAAGGTATGTAATCTCCAATATTAAATGAGCCAAGTAACATGAAACTTTCTCTGACCATTGAATTGAAAGCTTTCAACTCTTGGCCCGAGTAATTTCGACCAAAGGCCATCCTGCAGATTATAGCCGTCGAAAGGGATGACAAGGTTTCGTTGATGTTTAAGGGACAAGAATCATCCGAATTAATAATAGAGCGAATCATACCAGAGACTTCCTCTTCTCTAATAAAGCGGAAGTAATCTAACCTCCTGGAGCTCAGTAACTCAGAAGTGCAGATCTTACGCAAATGCCTCCAGTAAGGGCTATATGAAGAAGAGCCGAAGTTCGCATAATTAAATGACAAATGCTTAGCAGCGGCCGACGCACCTTTGTTTGCGAAAAGCTGATCGTGGGTCTTGAGAAACTCCCTGGCAACCTCTGGAGAGGAAACGACTAAGGTGAGGGCAGAGCCGAGGCGGAGAGACATGAGTGGCCCGTGTTTCATAGACAGCGTTGCCAGCGTTCGGTGGGGAAGGTTTCCCAGCATGTGAAGATTTCCGATAATGGGTAACGGAAAAGGCCCTGGGGGAAGCCTCCGCTTCCTTCCCTTGGCCCATGACGCTGCCAATAGAGTTAGAAAAAGAGCAGTGGCCGCAAGTTTAACATAAAACTCTACGCTCTCCGAAAGTAGCCATTGTTGCAATCCCAACTCCATCCTCCTCCTTTCGCTCAACTAGCTACCCACAGTACAATCAGCTACACAAAATCAAGAGTGGTACAGGATTCTTGTAATTTCGGGCATCATTAAATTAAAAAAATGGCTTAGATTCCAATAACGCGACTTTCTAGTTATTTACAACTACAAGTAAATGTGTGGATTAAAAAAAAATACCACGTGGATGTCTATCTCGACATTTACATTATTATTATTTAGAATCGATAATGGGTTATCGATAATGGGTTGGAGACTGATACCAAACCACGTGGACGACGTTATGGCCATTTACATTATTATTATTATTTTTTATTTTCAACCTATCGTGAATAGATAATGAAGTTGTATTATTACAACCTTTTAGATTAGAGTATTCTAGATATTATTATAATAAAAACAGAATTTGAGTAAAACACGTTTCTTGAAATTAAATTGAAGTAACCTAATTCAAAATCTCACATTAATTATTCTAATACATAAATTATTAAATATGAAAAACCAGTGCTAAATCTACGAAGTATTTATATGCTTTTGTTTATGATAATGTTGATGGTGGTTGACGTCCACTGAGACCAATCTTTGGTCTATCGAACCTAAAGAAAAGAGTTATTTAGTTTGATTATTTTATTCCTATCTTCAAAAAGCTTAGAGATAAGCCTCTCGAGCTCACTATAATTTTGACATCTTAAAAGGCTAGGAAGGTGAGTATTGCAACAAAGATTATGAAATTGAGCTCTAATGTGGTTGTAAGCTGAGCACTCTAAGAGCAAGTAATTTTCATCCTCCATGTTCATATTCTCACAAAGATGACAGATCTTTTTCATCCATGGTGTTTTAGGAACTGTGGAACGACCTGTTTCACTATGAAGCTCATGAGAGTTCGTTCTTATATATTATATATAATTTAAAAACAACATTATCTGTTTAGTCTGAAATATTGTTATTAAATTCGATGTTCAATGGAACTGTTTAACATTGCATTTTATTCTCAAAATATAATTAAAAAAACAAAATCTTATTAAAGTGCATTAAATTTGATGGTGTTAAGTAAAGCTGTTTCTCTTTGCAATTTATTTTTATCTCAAATTTAAATTTTAAAAAAATTTATTCAACACAAATTGACATTTTATAATTTTTATTTTTTTTTATAATGGATACATTCTTACCATCTACTTAATATGGAACCTCAAATTAATGTAGAACAATATTACATTATAATTGGCTAACAAAAATTATATTATATCTTTAAAGCATGCATAATATTAATGATATTATATCTTTAAAACATGCATAATCTTTCCCAGTAAATATAACATTACAAAATAAAAAATAATAAAAAATAATTAAATTATAATTTTATTTTAAATTACTATTATTACTAATTACAAAAATAAATTACCATATAAATTAAATAAAACCAATACTTTAATATATAACTTATTAAATATAAATAACCAATTAAAAAAATTACTTATATTTAAATTTAAAAATAGATTTTTAATATATATTAAAAATATAAAATATAAATTAATCAATATTATATGTAAATGAAATATTATCGTTAAAATTGCATTAAAATTATAGTTCAACGGGACACTTTGCCATTTACTCTCCCTGGTTTAACTATGAAATATTGTTATTTAAAGTGCATTAAATTTGATGCCCTGTTTAATTATGAAATATTGTTATTTAAAGTGCATTAAATTTGATGTTAAATCATATTCCTTTTCTTTAAAAGTTACTCTCATAATCAATTTTACTGCAGGGACCTCTCACATAGGTTTGCACTGCAAACTGCTCAACAGGCAAGCTGGCTCACTGAGTTTCTTCTTGTTTCTTAAGGTTCCCTATGTGAACCCTTACACGAACCTACTTTCGCTTTCACACCTCTTTCGGCCTTCTTTGTGGCTTCCCTTCGCCTTTTAACGGCCTACTCCACGTCCCTTCGTGATTTGGCGAACCTCATGCGAACTTTCGGCAACAACTTAAGAAGACAATACTACCTCAGTGGACATTCATAAAGCTTAGAGTTACAGTTCTTATAATGCAGAATAAAACATGCTCTAGTTTATTTATTTCAGAAATGATATTACATCAAAGATCAGATTACAATGGACTCAGCAAGATCTCTTTCCAGAGATGGACTGCAGTGGCATTTACCAGATTAGCTACTCAATGAATGAGTGAGCGATACTGGAGGCTTCTTGGCCAGTTGCAGACTCTATCTTAGAGTTCTTAATGGAACACACAATACATAAAAAACTTTACAGACTTTTCTATGGATCTCGCCACTTCAGATTCTTGCCTATGCCAAGCACATAGACACGTAGGCTAGTCAGATCCCATATGGAATTGAGTCTTAGCACCGTGATGCAAGCAGATTGTGAGACTTCACGCAGATGCAGAGCAGGGAGCTTCGGCTCGACTCAGACTCAAAAAACAAATGACTCTAGGCTCTAAACTTTCCAAATGCGAATGCCGAAGAATGAGCCTTAACCCTCTTTATATAGGAAGTGAGGGGGGGGGGGGCAAACATTCAACCGGTCCATCGGATTATTGACACGTGGAGGAGAATCATGGCTTTCGGGTAACACCGAAGTGACATCCACACCGAGATTCTTCCATCTGACACTAACTCATGAAGTGTGTGGAGTACACTATGGATACCTTTTCTGTACAAGGCCCATGAGGAAAAAGTACTTATTACATACACAGAGGATGCTTTTTCAAACAGGTGAAAAGCCCTCGGGAAAAGACCTGTCACTGTAAACCCATGACTGGGTGTCTTTACACAGAGAATACTTTTGTTTTAGTGGAGCTCTCGTGAACCACTTGTACTGGCCTCATTATTGTCCTCCAAGATTTTAATGCCCGGAAATCTTAATCTGGGATAGATATTATCGTCCCATGCTTTTGTGTAAATCCGGCGTACGATCATTGGTTTATTTAAAATAATCTAGTGTTTGATTTTTGTCATCACCAGCCATTGATGATGCATTTTCATGTGAGATTCTAGGATAGAATTTATTAATCTGTATTCTAGTTGTCCTAGTTCTCCTACAGTCTGGCAAGGATAATGAAAACATTCGCCTATGCTGCTTTCTAAACATTGATTACATCAGCTTTGAAAATAGGATTCATAATAATATGGATCCATGCTATAAGCGCTTAGGCCATAATCAAACCACCAGTCATGCAGCCATGGAGGTTGTTGGCTGTGCTGATTTATCCATGTAGAACCAAACTTCAATTTGGCGTAATGGGTCTCATTACGACCATCTTTGTTTACCAGGTTCCACCAATGTCTCTTATAACCTGCAAAATTATACACAGTGTCAGGAAAAATTAAGTCAAGATTGTTACTTGGCCACATTTGGAAATGTTCTGTCCAATTGTGTCTTGGCCACTATGTTCTGTTTATGGCATATGATTTGTAATAGATTCTAGTTCTGTCACTGCTGCCAGTACAAATAACAATGAGATCACAAAAATCTTGAGACAAAGACATTTCAACCTCTTCTGAAGCTGACATGCAAGTGGAATACATCATGTCATGAATCCATCAGTTTCCTTTTGGATGTATTCTCCTTTCTGGTACAAGATGTAAGATGTCTGAATGGCTTTGTAGGTCGGCATCAAGTACCTTGGTATTGCGGAGTTGCCACGTTGGTCTCCACTTTTCTTTGTAGACTGCCCATGACTCAACATCAGATATGGATCTGATTGTTTCTCTTTGGTGGGCATGGTCCCATTCCGTAATGATGACCATCACATGTGAATTTTCCTCTTCCTCAGGGTCATCATACTGTTCTTGTTGCTGGACATATTGCTGGATATATTCTCTACTAAGAAAATCAGGCAGATAGTTATAAATTCCTTTGATATGCTCAACTTTGAAATCAAAGTTGGTAAATAGAGCCTGCCATCTGGCAAACTTGGCGTCTTCAAGATTCTTTATAGTCTTGGTTAAGAATTTTTCCAAGGCTTGTGCATCAGACCTTAGTAGAAATTTTTTATTAACCAAATGAATTGAAAATTTGCAAATGCAATTCCAAGCTGCTTTTACCTCCTATTCAATGGTGGAGTAATTTCTTTCAGTCTTGCTCCATACTCCAGAGGCATATTGAACAGCTTGTTCTTCCTTTTTACTGCTCTTTTCATTTGGTCTCTGCTTTAACACACCTCCCCATCCAATATTGCTGGCATCTGACTCAACAATCTTGAAATAAGTATCTTCTACAACATACAGAATAGGGAGATTGTTTACCTTAGCCTTGATCTGCTGGATTGCTTCTGAATGTTCTTCTGTCCAAGGCTGAGGATTCTTTCTCAATCTCTGATTGAGCAGAGATCTGTCTATGGCACATTCAGGATAAAAATTACTTACATAGTTAAGACATCCTACGAATCTTTGCAGCTGTGTTTTATTTGTGATTTCATCAAGAAACTTGTCTGCAAATTCTAAGGCATGTGACTGTAAAGCAATCTGACCGTTTTCAATGGTGTGCCCTAAAAAATTTATCTTTGTCTGGCATAACTCCATTTTCTTTTTGCTTAATACCGGACCATTATTTTTTACCAATCTCATAAAAATCTTTAAATGTCTGAAATGTTCTTGGAGATTTTTAGAGAAAATCAGGATATCATCTATATAAGCTAACAACCAATCATCATAAGGTTTAAACATTGAATCCATTACCTTCTGGAACTTAGAAGGTGCATGCTTGAGGCCGAAAGGCATTACGTTCCACTTGTAATGGCCTACAGGAACACTGAAAGCTATTTTGAACTTATCTTTCTCTGCAATAGCCACTTGCCAGAATCTTGATTTGAGGTCGAACATGGAAAACACTTTGGCTCCGGCGATCCTACTAAGTAGATCTCCTTTGTGAGGAATTGGGTATGTATCGTCAGCCAGTATAGAGTTCAGAGGCTTGTAGTTAATGACCAATCTTGGGATACCACGAATCTGTTCACTTCTTTTATTGACATAGAAGCCATAGCAGTTCCAAGGGCTGCTAGACTCCCTTATCAGCTTTTTGTCAAGAAGCTGATTTATCACTTTTTCATAGAGCCTTCTATATTCTTTGCTCATTGGTATGGCTCTGGATTTGCAAGTCTTACCCTTATAATTTTATTTGTAGGGTAGCTCAACACAATGTTGTTTTCTATGCCAGAATGCATTGGGTTCCTCAGAACATCATTGTTCTTCAAACTGTTTTTGAAGTTCAAAAATCTGTTTCTGAACTGATGCAGAACTCAACTCTTGCTCAATGCTAAGAATGTTCTTGTGTTCCTTGAGTTCTGAGAGACTATTTTCTGCTTTTTACAGTTCTTCTTGCATGGCCTGCACCATGGTAGACATTCTGGTATTAGAAATATAAGGTAAATCAAATCTTTTACCTTTCACTGTAATGAAGTATCTAGCATTTTTATTAGGAAATATCATTGAACCATGAGGCTCAACTACAGCAAGAAACACATTGCCAAGAATGCAATCAACTGGTATGTCACCAACAACAAACTTCAATGTGACACACTTGGATTCAAAACAAACTGCAGCTTTTGGTACTTCATAATTAAGTGTCATTTTTCCTAAACCAGTGAGCTTGCGGGTAGAAATAACCCAATATTGTGAAGGAATAGCTTTTTTTGAAAACATATTAACATCTGATCCAGAATCAAGCCATGCTATCAAATCAAGCATCTTTCCTTTTATCCAAACTTTAATTTTGATATGATGTTGTTGATATTGGATAGCAAGTAAATGCATATCTCTAATACCCATACGAGGATCAGGGTGTCCCTCTGCAACTTCAACTTCTTCAGTAATTTTAGGAGGAGGCCCATGCAGAGTATAATTATTTCTTCTGCCTGAATAAATAGGATAGGAAACAGGAGAGGCTTGAACCTGTTTACCTTTCTCAAGCTCTGAAATTCTGGTTTTCAAGGCAGATATTTGTATTTTCATGCAGTGTATCTCCCGACTCACCTCCCCCAAAGTGAGTGTGCGAACTTTGTCACCTTGTTGTTGGTGGAGATAACTGTGAGTATTGCACTCATAAGAAACATCAACAAACATTGGCTTCTTACCAGAGCGTGTAGAGGAGGAACTAGAAGACTGCATATAGGCATCAAGCAATCCAGTCTTCAAATCTCCATCTTCCATGGCTCAAATTTGTGCAAAAAATTTCAACTCATCTTTGTCCGTTTGAGCCATGAGAACTTTTAATTTCCCTGAAAATTCTTCTTCAAGATCATTGTCAGAAGAGAAACCAGATTTTGATGAGGAACAATCACATTGACAATTATCAAAATTACTACACTGACAATATGCATGAACTTCTTCAAAATCAGATGCAGAGGAAGAAGATTCAGAACTAGAAACAGAAGAGGAGCATTCTTGTGCTTGTGTGAGGAAAAATCTCTTACAGTGTTCTGTTTTGTGAGAGCCACCACATCTATCACAGATGTGTTCAGTTTTAACAGTGGAAGTTTGCCCCTTACCTTTATATTTGGCTTGAGATTTCTTTCCTAATCCACTGTAGGATTCTTTGGCTTTGGGACACAGATTTAATGTGTGTCCTGGTCTTCCACATATCCAACATGTGATAGCTTGCATCCTTTTCAACTTAGCATCTTTAGTATGGATTTCATGTGGCTCATAATAATGGGTCTTAGGGGTATATTTGTAGTACCCCTTTCTGGAAGGCTTAGAGTATGGCTTTCTTCTGGGCTTGGATGGCCTAAGTTTAGATATTTTCTTGGTGCTCAAATGATATGTATAAGGCTGACTTCTTCTGTCAGTCTTTTTAGCCTTTTTCTTGGACTTTCTCCTTTTCACCAAGGGATCATCAACTATAATGCCATACTTACTACAAAATGACTTTGTACCAGGCAATTGATTCAATTTATCAATTGACTTATTGATTTTGAAGCTGGTACACCAAGTAATCAAAAATTTGGTAATTATATTGTACATTTGACCCCATGTATATGTTTCCAGTGGTAACTGGAATTCTTCCTGCAACTTTAAGATGTCGACAAGCTTGGAAGGCAATGCTGGAAGGTAAACCTGCTTCCATAGCAGATTTCTAGGGTCCTTCACTAGGAATATTCTTTGAATCCAATCCCGATGGAAATCTTCAAATTGGTTTATGTTACGACATTTCAAGTTCATCAAAATCAATTCATTCTGATCTGAAATGTTCGGCTCATCTCCACAGAAGGTCTGTTGGATCAATGTTGTGAGAGCACCGATCATATTGTTGATTAGTCTGCCATCTGAATGGAATTCTACATATCCATTCTCATCCTTCACAGCCTCTACTTCCATCTTTGCAATTAAAGCAAGAGAATATTCTAGCTCCCACCATCTGGCTAGAGTTCCAGTGAAACATGGAATCAGAGTTTTACATGCCTCTACCTCTGATTTTCCCTCTATGCACATCAATTTATATTCTGTGATCATAAGATCCAGAACTTGTCTAATTTGTGCTGAAGACAGATTATCAATATTCCATTCTTTGCGACTAGAATCAAAGAATGTCTCTCTAGGAGGAATCTTTCCAACACCATATAAATCTAGAGGGGAATGTCTGGTATACTGAGCTTCTAAAGGTTCATATATAGGAAGGACATGAATTTGAGACTCAGTTTCTTCAAATAGAGAGGCAACAGTAATTTTGAGTTTGGGAGACTCAAGAGCAGACTCTTTTGGAATGAGCTGGGGAAAAAGCTCAATGGCCTTCTTAATAGAGACAGGCTTTGCTTTGTGAAGGAAAGCTGGAGGAACTGGCTTGTCTGTTTTCTTCTTATCAACTTTCTCAATCTTATCAGACAAGTTTGAAATTAAATTCCGTGTAGAGATGGAATTTTCTATTATACAATTCTCTACATCATCAATCTTTTTTAAAGACTTCAAACAAAAATCTTTGGAAACTGAAGAATTATATTGTACAGAATTTAAAGCGCTATTTACATCATTGATAGACACTTGAACTCTGTCTATCTGTTCTTTGACTGAGACAGCTTTAGCCATATTATTTTCTAGACCAGTGACAACAGTGTTTGTCCAATTTATTTGTTCACTAACTGTCTGGACTCTCCTTTCTATCCCTACAAGATTTTCCTTTTGTACTAAGGGATATGCATTGGCTGAGTTTTGTCCTTCTCCCAGGACAATTCCTTTGAAAGGAGGGAAACTGGTAGAAGTTTCAACTTTATTTCCATCTATAGTTTTCCAGGATTGACTAGGGGAGGATGCAGAGTCAGTCGTCAAAATAACCTCTGACTCTTTTGCCTTCTTCCATGAATAAAAATAAATCCAAATATTTCTTTCATTCATATATTCCTTCCATTATAAGGCTAATTTTCTTTTCTCCTCTGTGCTGTGTGCGATAGCAAACTCATCTGCATGTGGATGGGTATGTAGATCCCAATTCAACATCTGTTTCATCCATTTCTCAGGGATCAAATGCTTTTCACAGCCATCCATCAATGTATAAAAATTTTGTATCTCAGGGACAGATGGTTTCTTTATATCTTCTGGAAGATCTTTGAATCTGCACTCGGGAATCAAATGATTTTTTTACTGTAAAACCCTATGACATGTTTGTCTCTTGGGGACTGCATATTCATGAACATCTTTGTAAGTCTGGGATCTTCATCTTGCAGACTTGGAATTAAATGCATCATGAGGACATGTTCGTCTTCATGAGGAAAAGGGATATCAGAACACTTGGGATTCGGACAAAGGGTGACTGATGTGGAAGGAGGAGCTTCACCCATTGTAGGATTATGGTTCTGATGTCTAATGACCAATTCAGCAAGGTATTTGAGATTTACAGACTGATGGCATTGAGGACAGTCAACTTTGAGCAGCTGGAAGTTTACCAATTGGGCAAACTCAAACAACGATAAATGCTTACAACTAGAAACAAGATATGAACAAGAAGTATATGTACAATCAGATGATATATACAATTGATACTGTTTACAGGCCTCTTCAATCCTTCTTCTGTCTATTGTAGACCTTCTGGGAAAAGACAAGACAACTCTATTATGGTCTTCAACAATATCGACAGAAGTAATAGCATGAGCAGAGATGGGTTTTGGGTTAGGAATGGTCCAGTGTTCAGGAAAAGAAAGTTCTTCACATTTTATGGCTTGATGCTCAACTTTCTGATTTTTAGGGTCTGTCATGACCACAACACTAGTTTTTCTTTCTTTACTAGGAGCGTGC
Organism: Pinus albicaulis; assembly: GCA_034641835.2. NCBI lineage: Eukaryota > Viridiplantae > Streptophyta > Pinopsida > Pinales > Pinaceae > Pinus > Pinus albicaulis. The sequence continues at coordinate 210,724,031 of CM076583.1, read as the reverse complement.
AGGACTGCAGCTGATAATGTGGTGGTGTGACGGAAAAAACCTCGTGTCTGTATAGAAATATTATTCCTTTTGCTATTCATGTCAAATCCAGATGTTTGGATTTGAAGCTGAAGTATATCAGACAGAGTTTCATCATAGACATACACTGAAAAATTCAGGTAGCAGTCAAACCAGATGGGACCATTTGATAATGGAGCTACAATACCGCCTATCAAGGAGTCTGTGTATTTATTATGTGTTAGATCCTAAACTGCGGCTAACACATATGTGTTCAGACCTTGATGGGTGAGGGCATGAATGCCTACACGAATACAACCCAGATGCAAAAAATTTGCTCCTAACTTTGCGGCTTTTGCTTGCAGAGACTTTGGATCTAAGAGAGGGATGGACATGACATAGTGAGTTTTCACTGACAGAACTTATGGATTCTTTTATATAAATTCGGGTGGCTGCCTTCAGATGCCAGACACCTAGATCTGAATAAACTTTATCAGGACTTATTTTTGGAAGAACCCATTTAGCAGTTGGTTTTGTTTCTTCATACAAATGTTCTGACTGGTTTAACACTCTACTACTTGAACTAGCAAACATATCTCTGAGAGGGTCTTGGGTGGCCCTATCTTGCTCTTCAAGTTCTCTAAATGACAATGAATTTCTGAATGAGTCCATTTTAGATTCAGAAAATAAAGAGAGGATAATTTGAGAACTGACCTTTTTCACGAACTAGATCTCACATAGTCAAACTCAACTTCTGGCTCTGATACCAATTTTACTACAGGGACCTCTCACACAGGTTTGCACTGCAAACTGCTCAACAGGCAGGAGGGCTCACTGAGTTTCTTCTTGTTTCTTAAGGTTCCCTATGTGAACCCTTACACGAACCTACTTTCGCTTTCACGCCTCTTTAAAATCTCAATTCAACATAAACTATATATATAATTGATTTCCTTTCTAATTTGTTTTTATAAATTTTTGTCGCGTTGATGCGGTTTCAACATCCACATAATATATATATATATATATATATATATATATATATATATATAATTGATTTCCTTTCTAATTTGTTTTTATGATGCTGTTTCAACATCCACATAATTTAGGAATGGAGTTTGTAAAACATGTAGGTCGAACTTCAAATTGATGTTGAACTTCTAATGATATAGATGCCATGCCACATTGTAATCAGCCAATCTTATGTTTTTAAAACATTCAGTGTATTAATTATTAAAATTTATATATTAAAATATTAATATTATTTATAAAGTAGTGTAGTGTAGTTATATAAATTGAATGACTAGTAAATATTTATTAGTCTCAGTTAAGGTAGGATTATAAAAATTAATTTCACATTGATCATTATAAATTTTAATATTTAACTTTATAAATTGTTAAAATTAAAAAAAAAAATTGTTAGCATATAATTGCCCTTAAAATTTGTGTCTTATTTCATCTTTCATAATCAATATCTTGTAATTAAAATAAAACAATAATTATATTTAACTAAATTATAATCATAATACTTAAAAATGAATGAAATTAACAATACAACCAAAGTAAAGAAAATCAATAATTCAAACTAAATTACAAATTAAAAAATAGTAATAAAAAAATATATTAACTAAGAATCAAAATAAAGTTAAATTAAACTAAATTATTAAAAAAATTGAAATAACAAAATTAATTAAAAAAATAGCAGTAACTAAAATAAATGTAAAATAATTACTAAACCACATTTAAAACTAAACAAAAGCAATTATAAGTTTAAATTATAAGCCTATTAACTAAAAATGAATAATATTAATAATACAATCAAACTAAAAAACAATATAAAAAGTCAATCATTCAAACTAAACAAAAAACTAAAACCAAAGAAATAAAAATCTAATTTATAATCATATTAACTAAAATGGAATGAAATTAATAATACAACTAAACCAAAGTAGAAAAAATCAATAATTCAAACTTTACTACAAAATAAATGAAAAGCAATAATATAAAATATATTAATTAAAAATAAAAATAATGGTCTAAGCTAGACTAAACTAAATTATTATAAAATAATAAAATTAAAGTAATAACTATATCACATTTAATACAAAAAATATTAAAAAAACTAAAAAATTAAATTATAATCATATTAACTAAAATTGAATAGAATTAATAATTCAATCAAATTAAAAAAAATTAAAGTAAAAAATTCAATCATTCAAATTAAACTACAAGCTAAAAGATAAAATTTAATTATATGAATGTATATTAATAATACAACTAAAGCAAAAAAATAAAGTAAAAAATCAATAATTTAAACTAAAATAGGAACTAAAAAGTAATAATATAAAATATACCAACTAAGAATCAAAATAAAGTTATGAAGTTAAACCAAAATAAAATTATGAAGTTAAAATAAAATAAATTATTATAATAGTTGAAATAATAAAACTAAACTAAAAATTAAATGTAATTAAAATAAAAATAAAGCAACAGCGAAATGACATTTAAGTCTAAAACAATTAATAGCCTAAATTATAATCATAATTATTAACTAAAATTGAATGGAATTAATAATACAACCAAATTAAAAAATAAAGTAAAAAACTCAATCATTAAGCTAAATAACATTTAAGTTTAAAACAATTAAAAATCTAAATTATAATCATAATTATTAACTAAAATTGAATGAAATTAATAATACAACTAGATCAAAAAATAAGATAAAAAACTCAATCATTAAAATTAAATTATACAATAAAATGTAATAATAGAAATATATATTAATATGTAATAATAGATTATAAAATATATTAACTAAAAATCAAAATAAATTTATGAAGTTAATCTAAGCTAAATTATTATAAAAAAAAAAAAAACTAAAATTAAAAATACTTATTTAGCTTATAAAAATTGAAGTAAAAAATCTAAAATTAAAAATACTTAATGTAATAAGTAAAGGATAGCTAAAACTAAAACAAAACCAATTAAAACCATTTACAATTAAAGTTACAATAATATTACCTAAAACCAAATATAATTAATAATAATAAAAACTACAATTATAATCATATTACGTAAAACTAAATTAAATTAATAATACAATTCCATCACAAGGTTATGAGTTTCATTAATGTAACTATATTTGCGTTTGTTCTATTTGTTCGTATCGAATAGTTACCATTATGTAGTGTTGGATTTCGGTGTAGACCTTTCACGAGCTTCAGTAGGAGCATAATTTAGAAATAAAGCTTGCATTTGTACTTGAGTTTTCCCAAACTTACTAGGTTATTAATCCTAAAATTTTGTTGTAGTATTGTATCTATTACTCGTACAGTTAATATTCTTAACACCTCACTTTTTCTTTCTTTTATATGGCATACACTCTGGAAAATCTAGTTTATGGCACATTTCAAACTAGACATTTCCTTGTATATTATGTAACAATATGCTATAAAACTCAACATTGTTACATGATAAAGTGATGTATATTGCTGTCTTGCATTGATATTTGGATTAATGTCATGGACTTATAATTAAAAAAAAAAAATGGACTTATAATTAAAAAAAAAAAATTATGAAGTTTAATTTTATTTATGTGAATAATGAAATAATTAATAATTAATATCAATTTTATTTATTTTTATTCTAAATTATTTTATGTATAATAATGTTAAAATATTTTAGTTTTACGGATTTGATAAATGAATTTTTTTTTTTTGATGTAGGTTAAAGGGTTTCAAACATGTTGTAAATTTATTTGTATTTTGTAATGGAAGAGTTTCTGAATCCATCCTATTGAGTTAAAATTAGATGGAGATAATTTTTGATAGCTTAGGTTCTTTTGGACATTCTTGGACATCATTTTTTGGTTTGCATCCAAGTTTGTGATAATGAGCTTCTCTCACTTTACTTTTTATTAAACAAATTTTCATATATATATATATATATATATTCGCAAAGGTGACAAGTGAAAAGGTTATTCTTCCATACTCTACGTATGTGGAAATTCAAAATGTTTCTTTACAATTTCAGAGATGATGTTCTCAAAGGAAACATTGGAGATATTGAACATCAAGGATTTCATTGCACTAGAGTTTCCCATCAACTTTGCAGATTTTACACAAGAAATTACAAATAATTCAGAGTTATCTACAAAGGTGATAAGTGACAAGGTTGTTTTAACCCACCCTATGTTCCGAAATGTTATCTTATAAATCATCTCTCTTATATGCCAAAAGAATGATCAAGATTTCATAGGAAAGAAGAAAACACAAAAATCAACAAAATAACAAAATTTGATCGCATTACTAATGCTTTCATGCAATTGGATCAAAATCATGTTTAAAATCGAAGAGTTGCTAATGTTACATTAATGAGAGTACTCTGAGTCAACATAAAAGAATGAGAACTATCTGTCAGAAAGAAACAATACTAATGTTTTCATGTAATTGGATCAAAATCATGTTTAAAATCGAAGGGTTGTGAATGTTATATTGATGATAGTACTCCCTGTGAGCATATAAGAATGAGAACTATTTGTTAGAAAGAAATATTTTTTTCGTACAAAATTGAAGTGTTATCATCAATTCAAAATCAATGAGAGGTGATCAATAAAATAAATAAAATAAAACCTATGTTAAAATAGAAATTCTATGTTATTTGGCAATTCAAAATGTTCCTTTACAATTTCAGAGACGATGTTCTCAGAGGAAACAATGAAGATATTGAACATTATAAACTTCATTGCATTCGAGTTTACCATCATAGTTTTGTGAGGTTGTGATGCAAATTTAGATTTAGAAAGATAGCCATAACACTGTTCATGAATTAATATTATTTTATTTTAGCTTATTCGATGTCATCTACTACTTGTATTTTTTCAAAATCTATCAAATATTTGCTATTGTAACTTGAAAGACCATCTTTGAATCAAAGGACATTTTTTTGAAGCTATTTTGTTGTTATAGGTTTTGGGATTAATTTTCAAAGGACATATTTTTGGAGGTATTTTTCTTTTAGAGGTTTTTGGGCTTAATTTTCAAAAGACATTTTAGGAGTTTTTTTGGGCTTAATTTCAAAATGACTCTTTTTAGGCTTAATATTCAAATGACTTTTTTTGGAGGTATTTTTTAAAGTGATATTTTTTAGATGATTTTTGGGCTTAATTTTCAAAGGACATTGTTTCAAGGTATTTTGTTTTTAGAGGCATTTTTTTAGAGGTTTTTGGAATTAATTTTCAAAGGACATTGTTTGGAGGTATTTGTTAAAGTGACATTTTTGAAAAAGTTGGGCTTAATTTTCAATGAGCACTTTTTGCAGGTATTTTTTGAGAGCTTAATTTTAAATGGAAATTTTTTGGAGGTATTTTTTGAAGTGATATTTTTTTAGAGTACGTGTTTTGGGTTGAAGTAAATCTTTTATAATCAATTTTTAGAATGCGTTTTTGTCTAACTTTTTAAATGAAATTTTTTTGCACGACTTGGAAGGACTTGAAAGGAAAATTTTGAGCTTCATTTCATTTTTAAAAGACATTTTTTTCTCGTATTTTTTAACGTAAGAGTTTTGGATTGAAGTATGTCTTTTGTGGAAAGTTTTTAAAATAAGTTTTTTTTTTGGTTAAATTAAATCTGTTGTGATGCTTTTTTTAATTGAGTTTTTGTCTAAATTTTTGAAGGAATTTTTTTTAACTTCATACTCAATTATCATGGGAAATTGAAGGAATTGCAAGAGAAAATATGATCGAACAAGAGACCGTGACGAACATAGAGAACAGGGGAGAGAATATCACAAAAAAGAGATAGAAGAACACTCAAATATTGAAAGGGAAAATCAACCTCAACTAGAAGTTGAATCAGGTATGTAAATGTAAACATTATAAATTTGATATTTAAAAGTTTCCCAGTGTAAATTGTGAAGCATAATTTTTATTTGATGAACTAATTTGAAAAATATTTTGCAATATAAACAGAGAGATATATTCCTCAAAACATTGATGATGAGATACAAAATTTTGAAATAGAAAGGGAAAGAGATATTGAACCAATGATTGAAGATGGTGAAAATGTTGAAAGAAATTCAAGTGAAGAAATTGAATCACTAGGTATGTATATATGTGTGTGTGTGTGTGTGTGTTGAACACATGCACGTATTATTGAAATTATACATATTTATTAATTTAGTTATTTTTTGAATATGTAAACTTATTATGATACTATTAATTTGAATATCTACAGATGAAATCAATATTGATGATGAGATGTTAGAAAGTGTTGACACTCACATATATGGAGATAAAAAAACTGACCAGGTTATACGATATAGTGTTAATCACATTTTTTATTCGTTCTTCATAAAGGAAACTGTGGCAGTTTAAGCCCAATTGTTGAAAGGTCTCTTAACATTAAGGAAATTAAAATAAGCTACGACTGTATTGGTTATTTGAAAATCAAGAAAAAAAAAATGAAGTAAAATGTGATACAAAATATAAATAGTGCTATAAATTCAATTAGAAGATATAGACATAAAAATGTTTCAGATGCACGTAGAGCAACACATATGGCAGTGGTTTCATCAAGTACTAAAGAGAATCACTTGGTAAAATCTATGGCACAAGAATTAGGAACCTCACAAAAAACGTTGCACAAACATCAGAAATTTCGGTTGCAAATAGATGTAAATGATGAAATCGCTTGTTGGGCAGCTATTTGTAGGCAACCATACAAAGATAGACTTGGAGAAAATGTAAAAATAATAATATATGAATATTGGATGAAAAAATCACGTGTTTCACAAAAAGCAAGGGATGTGATGCGGAGAAGAATAGCATGAAATCAGTACGAAGAACATCCAAAAAAATTCTTGGACACCACTCAAATAGAGTTGTTCAACAAGTTCAAAGAAGAGAATCATGAAATTGATGTCTCAATCAATGCTTTTGTGCAACAAAAAACAGGGTATCTAAAACTTATCACTATACGAGACACTTTTTGTGGTCGTCATCATGTGGAATTTGAATTATATTATGACACGTTCCTTAATTTTGGTAAGAAATTTTGGAAAGATTCACCTCCTCCTTCCACTATCCATGATTTCATATCTCAAATTCTATGTGGAAGAGAAAACTATGAATGATTTTACCAAAATAAATGTGTTGGTGGTAAAAAAATGTGATGATTGTGGATATTTGAATAAATTTAAAAAAAAATGTCATACTGATATAAATGATCAATCATTGTCCAACATTAAAGTGAAATGGAAGAGATATGAATATATCCATACATTGATTCAAGGTTCAAGTGCTAAAATAATTGATTTACAAGAAGAAGAAACTTTTGTGATAGATTTTTTGAGAAAGTTTTAGGAAAAAATTTATAAATACACCAAGCATTCCCATAGAGCTCGATGGCATGACCATTTTGTCAGTAATTGAATTTTTAGAAAACTATACATTGGTTCCAGAAAATGAAATTAAGAGTGAATACTATCATTCTGACCAACTCTCCATGCTCATCCATATTCCATATAGACGTGTTGAACTAAATGTTGTAATATTGAAATATTGCAAAGCACATATGTAATCACTGCTTTCCCTGGATTGGGATTAGAAGAAACATCTATGCATAACATCCATTTTTCAAACATATTTAGTGGGATTTTTTTATCCCTAAAAAACAAATTTAATAAAATATATTAAATTAAAATTTATTGCAAATGCATGGGAGAAATGAAATGTGCATGGTTTTCTTTAAATTTTTCCTTAACTTTTATGGGAGAAATCACATCTAGAAATGACATGTCTTAAATATTTCCTTGCCTAGAGTTTAAGGGAGAAATGACATGTACATGTATCCAAAAACATTAGCAAATTATGCGTTAAATTTTATTGGAGAAATGACATGTACATGGTTATCCTTAAAGTTTTCTTTAAAATTTATGGTAGAAATGACATATACATGGTTATTCTTACAATTTGCCTTGATTTTATGAGAGAAATGGGAGAATTGACTTGTATGTAAAAATGGTTATCCTTAAAGTTTTCCTTAAAGTTTATGGGAGAAATGACATGTATGTCCATGGTTATCCTTAAAGTTTTCCTTAAATTTTATGGGAAAAATTACAAAGAAATGACAGGTACATGGTTCCAAAAACAATAGCAAATGCCTTAAATTTTATGGGAGAAATGGCATGTATAGAAATGGATACTAAAATGAAGAACTTCTATTTAGATCTGTTCCAGAGATTTAGTGTAGGGGCATTTACTGGATGTGTCACCTTTAAGAAAGGATGAGATCCAGAAGCTACCTGGCCCTTTACAGACTCATCCTTTAGAACTTGTAGAAGTTAATACTCAACAAAAAAACTAAAATATTATGGAACTTCAACCGCTTTAGGTTCAGTTTTTAGGCCTTAAAGTTTTCCTTGAATTGAATGGGAGAAAGCCTTGAGTTTGGGGGATCCTATGGAAGTGCAACCACCTTAGGTTCGATTTTTAGGCCTTAAATTTTTCCTTGAATTAATGGGATAAAGCCTTGAGTTTGGAGGATAAATTACATGTGCATGGTTTTCCCTAAAGTTTTTCTTAATGTTTATGGGAGACCTCACATCTAAAAATGGCATCCCTTAAATTTTTCCTTGCCTAGAGTAAGGTTTGTCTTTCCTAGAGTTTAAGAGAGAAATGACATGTACATGGTTTCCCTTAAATTTTTCCTTGAGTTTGTGGGATAAATGACATGTGCATGGTTTGCCTTAAATTTTATTGGATAAATCACATCTAGAAATGACATGCACATGGTTTGCCATAAATTTTTCCTTATAGTTTAAGGGAGAAAAGACATTACCTTATAGTCTATGGGATAAATGACATAGAAATGACAGAGAAAGAGTTTTTGGGAGAAATGACATGTGCATGGTTTTCCTTAAAGTTTGTCTTAAATTTTATGTGGAAAAATCACATCTAGAAATGACATGCCCTAAAGTTTGCCTTGCCTAAAGTTTAAAGTTTTCCGTAAAGTACATGGTTTGCCTTAAATTTCTCCCTGAGGTTGTGGGATAAAGGACATGTGCATGGTTTGGCTTAAAGTTTTCCTTAAAGTTTATGGGAGAAATCACATCTACAAATTACATGCCTTCAAGTTTTCCTTGGCTAAGTTTAAAGTTTTCCTTAAAGTACATGTTTTGCCTTAAATTTTTCCTTGAGTTTGTGGGAGAAATTACATGTGCATGGTTTGCCTTAAATTTTATGGGAGAAATCACATCTAGAGATGACATGCCTTAAAGTTTTCCTTGGCTAAATTTTACGAGAGAAATGACATGTACATGGTTTTCTTTAAATTTTTCCTTATAGCTTAAGGGATAAATGACATTGCCTTATAGTTTATGGGAGAAATGACATAGAAATGACAGAGAAAGAGTTTGTTGGGGAAATTACATGTGCATGGTTTGTCCCTTTACCAGTTCATCCCTCTTTCTACGACGTACAAAATTAACCCTCACATTCTCTGAGCTTTTAGCCATTTCCTCCTAAGAAATCACATCTATAAATGACATGCCTTAAAGTTTTCCTTGCCTAAATTTTAAGATATAAATGACATGTAAATGGTTTTCCTTAAATTTTTCCTCATATTTAAAGGGAGAAATGACATTGCCTTATAGTTTATGGGATAAATGGCATTGAAATGATAGAGAAAGAGTTTGTGGGAGAAATGACATGTGCATAGTTTTCCTTAAAGTATTCCTTAAATTTTATGGGAGAAATTACATCTAGAAATGACATGCCTTAAAATTTTCCTTGCCTAAAGTTTAAGAGAGAAATGACATGTACATGGTTTGTCTTAAAGTTTGCCTTATAGTTTAAGGGAGAAATGACATTTCCTTATAGTTAATGGGAGAAATGACTTAGAAATTACATAGAAAGATTTTGTGGGAGAAATGACATGTGCATGGTTTGCATTAAAGTTTGCCTTAAAGTTTATGAGATAAATCACATCTATAAATGACATGCCTTAAAGTTTGTCTTGCCTAAATTTTAAGAAAGAAATGACATGTACATGGGTTGCCTTAAATTTTTCCTTATAGTTTAAGGGAGAAATGACATGTTCATGGTTTGCCTTAAAGTTTACGGGAGAAATCACATCTAGAAATGACATGCCTTAAAGTTTGCCTTGCCTAAAGTGTAAGAGAGAAATGACATGCACATGGTTTGCCTTAAAGTTTGCCTTATAGTTTAAGGGATGAATGGCATTGACTTATAGTTTATGGTATAAATAACATAGAGATTCTAGAGAAATTCCAGAAAATGACATAGAAATGACACAAGTCTTAAATTTTGTCTTACGTAGAGTTTAAGAGAGAGATGACATGTACATGGTTTGCCTTAAAGTTTTCCTTATAGTTTCCGGGAGAAATGACATTACGTTATATTTTATGGGAGAAATGACATATAGAAATGACATGTTTTGCCTTAAATTTTTCCTTAAAGTGTGCGTGAGAAATGTCATGTACATGGTTTGCAAAATTATTTTATGCACATACTAAAATTTATGGGAAAAATGGGAGAAATGACATGTATGTACATGGTTTTCCTTAAATTTTATGGGAGAAATGACATAGAAATGACATGTACATGGTTCCAAAAACACTATCAAATGTCACCTTAAAGTTTATGGGAGAAATGGTATGTACAAAAATGGATATTACAATGAAGAACTTCTATTTGGATATGTTCTAAACTATGGCATGCCTAAAATTTTTCCTAAACGTTTATGGGAGAAATGACACATGTACATGGTTTGAAATTTTTTTTTTATCCACTTACTAAAATTTATGGGAGAAATGGGAGAAATGACATGTTGTACATAGTTTGTCTTAAAAATTTCCTTAAAGTTTTCCTTAAAGTTTATGGGAAAAATGAAATAGAAATGACATGTACATGGTTTCAAGAACACTAGCAAATACCTTAAATTTTATGGGAGAAATGGCATATACAAAAATTGGTATTACAATGAAGAAATTCTATTAGATCTATTCCAGAGATTGATTGTAGGGGCATTTACTAGATATGTCACCTTTTAAAAAAGATGAGATCCAGAGGCTACCTGACCCTTTACCGAATCTGCCTTTAGAACTTGTAGAAATTAACACTCAAGAGATAGACTAAAATCCTATGGAACTTTAGCCACTTTAGGTTATGGAACTTCGGCCACTTTAGGTTCATTTTTTAGGCCTTAAAGTTTTCCTTGAATTAATGGGAGAAAGACTCAAGTTTCTGGGAGAAATGACATGTTCATGGTTTTCCTTAAATTTTTTCTTAAATTTTATGGGAGAAATCACATCTAGAAATGGCATGCCTTAAAGTTTGTTTTACCAAGAGTTTAAGAGAGAAATGACATATACATGGTTTGCCTTAAAGTATTCCTTATAGTATATGGGACAAATGACTTTGTCTTATAGTTTATGGGAGAAATGAAATAGAAATGACAAAGATATGACATAGAAATGACACATGCCTTAAATTTTACCTAAAACTTTATGGGAGAAATGACACATGTACACGGTTTGCCTTAAAGTGGTAGTGGTTTTCACTTACTTAAACAACTAGTGGTAGTGATTGATTAAGTTATGTCAAAAGTGACACATTGATGAGTTTGTGGGAGAAATAACATGTACATGTTCTGCAAATTTATTTTATGCACTTACTAAAACAACTAGTGGTAGTGGTCGATGAAGTTATGTCAAAAGTCACACTTTGATGAGTTTGTTGGAGAAATGACGTGTACATGGTTTGCAAAATTATTTTATGCACTTAATAAAACAACTAGTGGTAGTGGTTGATGAAGTTATGTCAAAAGTCACACCTTGATGAGTTTGTGGGAGAAATGACATGTACATTATTTGCAAAATTATTTTATGCATTTATTAAAACAACTAGTGGTAGTGGTTGATGAATTTATGTCAAAAGTCACACCTTGATGAGTTTGTGGGAGAAATGACATGTACATGGTTTTCGTTAGAGTTTAGTTTACCTTGAAGTTTATGGGAGAAATCACATCTAGAAACCTTTACTTTGACATCTATAAATAGGATAAGAAAATTAGAAAATAATTTTCAACTTGCATTAGTTATGTCCTTAATAAGAAGTATGATTTAGCACTTAACATATTGTTTGATAATTTATAATAATGTCATTTTTGGCTTCTACTATCATTCATCCTTGATATGTACAAGAATTTTACAACATGAACATCAACCTACACTATCATCATACCACTGTATGATAATCTAGATTATTAACATACATTACATCATAAAAAATTCCACTTTTAACATTTTACAAGATTAGAAGCATCATGGAAGGTGTAAATTTAGGTACATTAATAAAATGCAACCATGTCAATCTAGATTACTAATATCCATTACATCATAAAACACTCCACTTTTAACATTTTATCAGATTAGAAGCATCATGGAAGGTGTAAATTTAGGTACATTAATAAAATACAACCATGTCAAATGTTGGAGGGATAGAACTAACAGTGAATGTACCATGTGTCTTATTCTATAGCAGATGACAAAGCTTCTTTATGTTTCCTGGAGAAAACTTAAAGAGCAGATACATTTAGAGACTGCCTCATAGCATACCTATTATTTTTTCTTCTTCTTTTATTTTAGGACATTAATCTCCAAACATATACGAGGATAAGATTGAGAAAGGAAAAAATAAGAGGAAATATAAAGAATAAAGATGCTAAAAATATCGAAGCAGTTCTTAAACATGAAAACGAGAATGCACAAAAAGATGAATTTTTAAAGAAAATGGAGCATGTGAAAGGACTTTGTAAAGATTTTTTTTTTAAAATAGACAGGAGCCCACATCCAAAACTTAGGTAGCATGGTAACTTTGCCCATGCCCACATTCAATGGGTGTTATACCAAAATTTTTAGTAAAGATGCCCAAGTACAAACCAAAATATAAAATCTATTTGTGAAAATAGAAACAAAAAATTAGCAAAACAATTATATTTAACTCTAAATTTTTCTCTCATATCAACCTTGGCAAAATTTCTTGAAATTTGTATAGTATGCCATTATTCCAGCAAATAGGGATGATCTCATTACGGGTAAAGTTGTATAAAGGCCAGATAACTGGGATGATATTATTTGAACGGATCGAAAGGATTATTGACAAGACAGTTAGGCCTAATAATAAATTTGGATAATTCATAAGAATAAATACCATGCAGGAGAGATCAAATGCACTATTGAAAGGATTTGACCATAAATTGATCGATATTTTAAAAAAAATTCAATTTGATATTTGATTCTTCTACATTCTTTTAACTGTAACAAATATTCCTCAAAATTTGAAAAGAATTAAAGATAACATTTTCTATATCAAAGCTTAAAGATTAAAGTGACTCGACAAATCGACTAGTTTTTGGCCTAACATGCCTAAGGGTAATCATCGGCGAGATTTTGGAGGCAACAATACTTTTGGATATGAAAGGCTTCTTGAGATTGGATTTATGAATTAAGGCTTGAAAATCTTATGACAACATGGACAATTATCAGTAGCATGGTCATTATAACAGATCCTGCAACATTTCACTGATGTTGCATTAACTTGCACTACATCAACCCCCTTACTTCCTCTCTTGTGGATTCCTAGCCCCCCATTATCATTTCGTCGTTTCCTGTTGCAGCCATTATAATTTTTATTCAATATTGACATGAAGAAAGACATTACCCAATATAAAGCCCAGTTCTAGGTCTAGAGAGAGATACAGATACACCAGAAGTAGATGAAGAACAATTTAGAAAAGGGCTCGAGGAATACTAGTGAATTCAATTTCAACCTAGGTGAATATTTTGTTGGTGGAAAAGGAATTTTGACCCTTAAATATGAAAAAAAACCAACTGAGTCTAGCTTTTAAACATACTTTTCATTATTTAGACTTGTGCTTGTTGGGATGCTAGCCGCTGCTTTTCAGAGGTTTCAAAGTACCACCTAACAAGCTGGGCCATGGAGCAGATATTCTGCAAATCCTATTAGGCTACAAAGACTTATCATTTGTCCCTTATTAAGCCCTGGTATTAATAATTTCACACAACTTAAATATTTTTAAATAGGACAAATCCATCTAAACTCAAAATCTGTTATGTGCCAAATTCCATTTAATATTAAATTCCATAAGGTAGTCATTCTAGCGTTTTTGAATAAATTCATATGAATAACCGATTTTCCATTTAAACACATAAAATTAATATATACAAAAAAATAATACTTTGACACATGTACCAACCTGGAAATTCAGAGACGAGGCCGTAATGATAAGAAGAGGCAGGAGATCGTTGAAGACGTCGAGGCCACAACGAGAACACAAGAAGGAGATCGTTGAGGACGTCGCATAGGAAATGAATTACAAATTACCTGCAAAAAAAAAAATTAAAACAACAGAATAATAATAATAAAAAAGTCACAAAAAAAAATAGCAGAAAACCAACAAATTTCTCACATGCACAACACCAAGACCCTGCAACTGCAACAAAAAACATCAAACTAAAGACCTTGCAACAACATGAGACAATCGTAACAACAAACATCAAAGTAAAGACCCCCCAATAGCATGCAACAATGGTAATAAGCCCAAAAACTATTCATGTTTGTGGGCTGGTATATTTATAAACTAAATTTCGACCGAATTATTTTAAAAGTTTGGTCGGACTAATAGTTTGGCCAAACTATTAGTTCGACCAAACTTTGGTTGTCAGTTTTCCCATCTCTAGCCAGAAATATGTTTGCACACATCGTCAATATGTCGTCAATGTAAAAGGCATAATTAGTTCGGCCGAAATAATTTCGAAAGTTCAGCCGAACTCTAAAAAGTTCGATCGAACTTTTATAAATGTTCGGCCGAACTATTGGGAAAATGACTTTTCCGCCCTTGATTTTCATAAAAGTGTAACCCACCTTCGCTATTTTACCCACATATCATTTAAATTTAAAAAATCTATATATTTATAATTTATAAATATTTATTCACGTTCAAAAATAATAGTATAGTAATTTTTTAATAATTTAATTCTTATTTTACTTTTTTTGAATTTATTCTCAATTCAAACTAACTATCCAAATTTTGAAATTGATTTTAATAGAATACAAATTGTTTCCTTGAACTCTAATTTCTATATGTTCTTCTCATAATCTTGTCTTCTCATGTGATTTTGAAGGAAGAAAGTTCCTCAATAAAGATATCACTTATGAAATTAAGTTAAAATATCATGATTTTAATCATTAATGGTTAGATCTCTAGCCTTTATGAGAATATCAGTTTATTGAATAGAATAAATGTCCCATGTTGAAATGAAATTAAATTGATAATAAACTATTTATAAAAAAATGATAATTTTTTGTAATCATATCTGATATCTTTTACACGTTGCATTGTTGAATCTTTGCATTTCGGTGCCCTGAATGATATTTACTAGAAATCTTTATTTAGGTGGCATCAATGATATTTACAAGAAATCTTACATTTTGGTCCCATGGATGATATTTACAAGAAATTAAAAACCCGTGATTAACCTTTACTCGCCATCAACGATATTGGATAGATCACTTCACATTTTCTCAACTCTTAACAATCACCTGCTAAAAACTAATTCAATATTCAATACAAGATATCTAGAAAACTAGATAAACTAGAAAATGCATTTTAATGGTGTTGTTAAAATAACATAGAGTTCTTGACCCTTGCCCCGATCCTTAATTTTCCCATTTATGCCCTCATAGGGAAGCCTCTAGTCAATACAAGAGGTGCCACACATAAAAAACTATAAGAAGTGTTCCAAATTGTTGTCATGGTCTTCTTCTCCAATTTCTATCTTGGGAATCTTCTCTTTCCTTCTCAGAAGAGATTTCTTGCCCGGTGAATATGGAGGAGTGCCCATAACGAAAATTTGGGAAATATAAGAAGGTCATTTTTAAGGATGAAAATTGAAAGCATAAGCATCTATTCAACTAACTTGAAAATAAATGATTAAAATTTCAGTCCATTGTGTAATATTTTTATAAAATGCATATTTATGCAAAACATAAATTAAATATATTCTAAATTCAAAAATTAAATATATTCTAAATTCAAATTGTAATTCTATGATGACAAGTTAAAATTTTCTTTTCATTTAATTTACTTATCACAAGTAAATGAGAAGAATTTCCCATAAGACATTTAAAATAAAAAATATTTTTTATTATAAAATCTTCACTGTGATAGCCATATTTATTTTTTATTATTTAATGGTACCTATCCCATATTTATCTGTTATTATTTAATGGTACTTGAAAAAGAATGGTTATCGAAAGAGTTCAAAAAATGAATCCCAGCTCAATGAAATCACTAGCATGGGATACCCATCTTTATGTGATATTATTTAATGGTACTGGAAACAAAATGATTATCGAAAGAGTTAAAAAAATGAAATCACTAGCATGGATAGCCATCTTTATGTGTTATTATTTAATGGTACTTAAAAAAAAAGGTTATTGAAGGAGCTCAAAAATAAATCGTTGCTTTAAAAAAAATTGAAATCCATATTAAAATTGGATATTTGGATCTTTTTCGTGAAGTTGGTGAAATAGAAAATTTCAAAATTATCTAAAACATTTTTAAAAAGTTAAGAGGTAGAAAAAAAAAATTCAAATCCATATTTTAATTGGATATAAACATCTTTATCAATAAATTGGTGAAATAGAAAAGTTAAGAATACTGAAAGAATTAAAAAAAAACTCAATGTTTGCGAAATAAAAACTGAAATCCGCATTCGAATTGGATATACACATTTGTATCGGCAACTCCGTGAGATACATAACCGTTGAATTGAACTATTAGCCATCTGTTGGAAATATTGTCATTGATGGCAAATAAGGCAAAGAATAGCAACAGGGAATATATACAGCGAAGGCAGAGGCAGAGGTCAAGCAGCAGAAGGCAGAGGCAGAGGTTAGGGCAGCACTAAAGTAGAAACAGGCAAAGTATAGCAGAACAGAGACAGACAAAAGAAAAGCAAGCAGGGCAAAGGAGACAGGCGGAAGAACATTGCTAAAGTGTAACAGTCGAATATAGAGACACAGTGAAACGATCGAGCAATGGAGAAAAAAGCAGCGAATATGGAGGCAGTGAAACGGTCGAGCAGTGGAGACAGAGGCAGCGAATACAGAGGCAGTGGAGCGGTTGAGCGGCAGAGGCATTAGCACAGCAGAGGCACATAAATTCCAAGAATCTTAACCCAAGCGGCAGGCATATATATATATATATATATATATATATATATATATATATATATAAACAAATTTCGAGAATCACTTCCCCGCCGGAAGATACACAAGATTGTAGCAAAGAAGTATATATATATATATATATATATATATATATATATATATATATATACACACACACACACCCTATTCCGAGAACCATTACCTAGCCGGGCATTACATGTAACATAAACACAATTCCGAGAATCGCTACCTCAGCCAGATATATATATATATAAACACAAATTCCGGGAATCGTATAACCCAACAGCAAAATATATATATATATATATAAATCTCATTCCAGGGATCGCTACCCACACTGGAGCATATATGCAGCACATTACATATATGTGCAGCGCATCATATAAACAAAGGTCAAAGAATAAATATAAATAAGTGGAGCACTTTATAAATAAAGAAACGAAGGAATATAAGGTGGGACCCTTCCCAATGACATCGGATTTAAGCGGGGCATCAGAACATGCAACAAAATGTCTGTGATTGCGATTGGAAGTCCAGACCCGATGGGTCTATAAATCATGTTTAATATGGGTTTGAGTTCTAGTTCCAATCGCATCGGCACATTTGAATGAATAATGACCAATCGCAATTGGAGTTAAAGCGAGTATCGGAACAAGAAAATACATGTTGTGATTGCGATTGAAATTCCGGACCCGATTGGTCTATAAGTTATGAATTTATATGTTTTAGTTACGGTCTAATCACATCGGCACTGGTCAATCACATCGGAGTGAAAGTGTGGCAGTAGAGCTTGACAATGCGATTTGCGATTACGATTAATCGCAATCGGAAGTGATCAAAGAGTGATACATCGCATCGGAGGCAGCTCATCGCATCGGCAGATAGAAAAATATCGGCAAGTGGGCCCGAAAGGTTGTTTCTTATGTTAAATGGGTCTATTATTAAATCACCAAAAGTTACATAAGAAAGGGTTTTATCATTGATAGTTCATGATAAGGATTGTGAATACTATGCTATTAAAAAAGGTGTTATAAATGCCTAAAGTTGTTTTTATGTAATAGTTGCAATTGTATTGAAATATGCCGCGTGGTCTGTGGACCCACGGGCCTTAGCTTAAGGTGGAGGGTGATTTTTAACATATAACGATTGATGTGGTGTATGTATTTTCTGCTTGTGGAACTCGCCACATCAACAAGACACTTGCTGTGTGTGAAGGGCTGGAATTTTCCCAGACTTAACGCCAGCCGTTACATATTTATATAAAATGCACTGATATAAAAGGAACAGTTACACGTATGCAACAGTTACACCACAAAAGAGGACAGAAGAGAAAACAAAGCTGAAAAGAGACAAAACACAGTCACAGAAAAGACAGATACAGTCAAAGAAAAGACAAACGCGCAGCGAGCCAAAAGACTAAATGAGTTGAGCTGGAGTTCGCATTGTAATTTGAAGGTAAATGTTTTAATTGATTTTTATTGTTTTTGATGCATTGGAAAGTCTCTGGAAGAGAGCAAATATCCCACTGTAATATTAAAATAAGCACCTACAGTTATATTTATTGAATGAGCAGATAAAAGGAATGAGAAGACAGAAGCCAAAGAGTCATGACTGTTCACTCCAAATTCTTTGTGAAATACAAACAGTCATGTGAGGAACTCTATAAATAATGTCAACTGGATATGCAGAAAGGGGGTTAGAGAGAGAAAATATAGAGAAGGCAGAGTATAGAAGTGAAATGTAGAGAATATTAAGAAAAGAAGAGCAGAAAGAGAAGCTACAGAACAGAGCTGATATCTAAGGTAAATCAACAAACATTCAGTTTGATAAATTGAGGAAGTTGGAGCTTCCCTATCAATTTGTAGCTTGATAGCTGTCAGTTGTAGCTGACTAAGGTTGGAGCCTCCTGTAGGTTGGTGCCTGCAGAAAATTGAAGGGAGTTGGTGCTTCCTTGCAAGTTGTAGCTTGCAAAATTGAGGTAGGAGCCTCGTGTAGGTTGGTACCTGCAGAAAAAAACTGGTGAGAGGGAATTGGAGCTTACCTTCGCATCACAACAATAATAAGATGTGGTTTTCTCCCTTTATGGGTTTCCACTTATATCTGGTGTCTTTGTGCATGATGTTTATGTGTTGATCTGATTTATATCATCTTCTTAATACCTGTTGCTCTCATATTAATTCTGTTGTTATATTATATTAATACTTGTTGCTCACATTCTAAGATTACTCACATATTAAGTTGGACATGAAATGAAGGTGTAAATAACGTTTAATAAAAGTTTAAAAGATTATGAATGTGTTAAACTGATTCACCCCCCTCCCCCCCCTCAGTTTAACTAAGAGTTCAACAATTGGTATCAGAGCCAGGTTCCTTTATAGCAGTCTGACAACTGAAAGGCGATCCTAGGTTCTCAGGATGGCTAGTAAAGAAGGATGTTCAACCAATAAAGCTCCTTTTTTCACTGGTGAAAATTATGCTTTCCGGAAAATCAGAATGAGGACATATATAATGTCTCTAGGAATAGAAGTCTGGGCTGCTGTGGAATTTGGATATGCCCCAAAGGCAACTGACACAGAAAAAGAAACAAAACAAGATTTTGTGGCTAACGCAAAAGCCATGAATGCCATCTTGAATGGATTATGTGAAGCAGAGTTTATTAAAGTAATGCACAAAGACTCTGCCAAAGAAATATGGGATACTCTTGAGAACATACATGAGGGAGACAAGAAAGTAAAGACTGCCAAATTTCAAGTCTATAGAGCCCAGTTTAAGAACTTAAGAATGAATGATGATGAAGACATTGCCAGTTTCTTCCTAAAAGTTGCAGAAATTATTAACAATATGAAAGCTCTTGGAGAAGAAATGCCAGAAAGTATAATTGTACAAAATATTCTAAGATCTCTTCCATCCAGATTTAATCCAAAGGTGTCTGCAATAGAAGAAACAGCTAATTGGGAGACCTTGACCATGAACCAGCTACTTGGAAATCTAACAGCCTATGAAATGAGGCTCCCACAGAAGAAGCCAAGTACGAGGGAAGCAGCCTTTAAAACATAAAAGAAGAAAGAAGAAGAGGGAGACATATGCTCTTGCTCGGATGAAGAAGAAGCAAAGTTTGTCAAGAAATTGGATAGAGGCTCAGGTAAATACAAAGGTAAACTCCCCTTCAAATGCTTTAACTGTGGAAGAGTGGGACACTATGCTGCTAAGTGTCCTCACAAGAAAGTAAGGAATCAGGCTCAAGAGTCAGAGAAAAATAAATCGAAGAACTGGTAGAAAGGAAAGAAGTTCAGCAAAAAATCCTTCTATGCTCAACAAAACAACAGTACATCTGAAGATTCAGATGAATCCTCAAGTGAAGAAGGAACCTCTAAATTCTTATTGATGGCCATACAAGAACTTTAAGGTCTCCTGCTAGAAGATGAAGAAGAAGAAAGTGAAGTCGACCTTGAGGGGGAGCTAAGAAGTGCTCTAGAAGAGATTGATAGACTCAAACTGAAATGTAGAAAACAAAAGGAAATTCTCCTCAAATATGTATGAGAAGAACAGAATTTAGAAGTCCTTAAGCAGCTAAAAATAGAGCTTGAAGAAGCCAAGAAGATAGAGGACATGTTACTTAAGCAAATCAAAGAAAAAACTCAAGAACAAGAAAAGTTAGAAGAAGAAGTAGTATGTCTCAGAAAGAAATTAGTAAATGCTCAAAGGAAAATGGTTATAAACTCTTCCCAAACAATAAGCTCTAGTAAGTTGAATGAAATTTTGGTTGCTCAAAGATCCCCTATGATAAAGACTGGAATAGGCTATGAAGGAGAATCAAGTAAAGGAAAAGAAAAGGTTGACAGAGAGATTATTTTTGTAAAAGTAAAGAAGAATGATGAAGCAGCTCAAACAATTCCTACAAAAGAAGAAATCCGCAATAAGGAAGACAAAGATCAGAAGAAACCACCAGTAACAATGAATGTAATAAATACCAAGATCCCTGAATATGTAAAATTTGGAAACCATCAAAGGAGATTCTTCCCTCCAATGAATAATGCCACTTGTTATGTCTACCACAAGCTGGGACACATTGCTGCATATTGTCATGCAAGGAGGATTAATTCAAACCGACAAAAGATGCAAACATTGAAGAGACTACCTCAAACAAACAAATGGAAGAGACATCCTTACATCAGGTATGTAAATAGCTTCTATGGTTACTATTTTTATTGTAAGGAATTTGGCCATAAAATCATTGAGTGTAGAAAGTATGGACAAATATTGATGTTTAACACCTCAAGGAGGTTTATGAATCAAAGAGATTTTGATCATACTCATAATTCTACAAAAATTATGATCAAATGTTGTGTATGCAATCAAGTTGGACATATACCTTCCAAATGTCCTCTAAGAAGATGTAGTTCATCACCTCACAAAAGATACCAAAAAAAAGGGTGCCTCCAGTGGATAAAGAAGGTGAATAAATGTGACTTGGCTCTAACTACTCAAGACCTCAAAAGCCAGTGGTATTTGGATAGTGGCTACTCAAAACACATGACTGGAGACAGAAGCAAGTTTATAACTCTTGATGAAAAGAAATCTGGCAATGTTACTTTTGGCAAGATAAATCAAGCAAGATCAAGGGAAAAGGCTTAGTCAGCATAGACAATGGTAGAGGAAAGGCTCAAGATGTACTATTTGTTGATGGGCTGAAAGAAAATTTAGCAAGTGTCAGTCAGATGTGTGACAAAGGCTGTGAAGTTATTTTTAGAGCACAAGACTGTGAAGTCAGATCAAGCACCACGAACATTTCACTCAAAGGTGTTCAAATAGAGAGGCAATGTTTAGGGTGTGAAAAGGAAGATGGCTTGTACCATCTTATGAAGCTTGAGGAGTCATGGTTGTAACTTTGCCATCTTGGACATCTCGGCTTTGATCCTACCTCATCTGAGACTAAGCAAGAAAGGTGTCGGAGACATGCCCAGAAAATAAAAGGCAGCCTAATACTAGCATATGCAAATCTTGTCAATTGGGTAAACAGACCCACACATCCTTTAAGGCCAAAGATGAGTTATCAATAAGAAGACCACTCCAGCTTGTGCACATGGATCTGTGTGGACCTGCAAGAACTAAAACACCAAGTGGAGAATCCTACTTCATGCTGATAATAGATGATTTCTCTAGAATGACATGGGTTGCTTTTCTCAAGAATAAATCGGAAGCTCTGGACAAATTCAAAATATTCAAAGCATTAGCAGAAAATCAGACAGGATGCAAGCTAAAATGCATCAGATCAGACAGAGGAGGTGAATTCATTGATTATGACTTTGCATACCTATGCAATGAACATGGCATAAAACAACAATTTACTATTGTAGGGACACCTCAGCAAAATGGAGTAGCAGAGAGACAAAACAGATTTGTTCAACAAATTGCCAGAGCCATGATGCAAGAGAATAATACTCCTCAAACCTTCTGAGCAAAAGCGGTACACACATCAATGCATATCCTTAATAAAGCTCACTTAAAGCCAAGAAGTGACAAGACTCCCTATGAACTATGGCATGGAAAGCCTGCTTCAATCAAACATTTCAGAATATTTGGAAGCAAGTGTTACATAAAGAATAATGATGAAAACCTTGGGAAATTTGATGCAAGAGCAGGTGAAGGGATTTTTCTAGGATATGATTCCAAAAGTAAAGGGTACAGGTGCTACAACAAGACTCTTCGAAAAATAGTAGAAAGTATTGATGTGAGATTTGATGAAGAACTTCCAAAAAATACACGAGATACAAACTGCTGCAGTCCATCAGATAACCATGAAGAAGAAGACCAGAATGATGACGAAACAAGCAAGACTACAGAAGATGAAGGGCTGAGCTCGAAAGCTCCCTCAAGATACTCTCAGAAGAATCATCCCGAAGATCAAATCACAGGAGATAAGAAAGGAGGGGTCCAGACAAGAAGGCATCTAACAGAACAAAATGAAGAGGTATACATAGCCATGTTGTCACAATTAGAGCCAAAGAAATTTGAAGAAGCCAGCAAGGACAAGTCTTGCGTAAAAGAAATGAATGAGGAATTGGACCAAATTGAAAAGAACAATACCTGGGAACTATTTCCTAGACCAATTAAGAAAAATATCATTGGTTCAAAATGGGTATTCAAAAAGAAAATGAATGAGCAAGGACAAGTAATCAGGAATAAAGCCAGACTGGTCTGCAAAGGATATTCACAAGTCGAAGGACTTGATTACGACGAAACATTTGCCCCTATAGCCAGAATGGAAGCCATCATAATGTTTCTGGCCTTTGCATGCTACCAAAACTTCAAATTATATCGAATGGATGTAAAATCTGCATTTCTGAATGGAGACTTAGAAGAAGAAGTCTACATGGAACAACGAGAAGGCTTCTCATTGACAGATAAAGAATATTATGTGTGCAGACTGAAGAAGGCCCTATATGGATTGAAACAGGCTCCTTGTGCTTGGTACTCAAGACTGGATAAGTATTTGCAAAATCAAGGCTTTAAGAGGGGGGGAGTAGACAACAATCTATACATAAAAGCCCATGAAAATGAACTCCTGATTGTTGTAGTATATGTTGATGACATTATGTTTGGAAGCAACAGAGAAGAACTAGCAAAAGGACTTTTTGAGGAGATGAAATCAGAGTTTGAGATGTCCATGATTAGAGAACTCAGTTTCTACTTAGGAATTCAAATTCAGCAAAAGAACACATGCACATTCATCTCTCAGGAAAAATACTTAAAAGAAATGCTGAAAAAAATCAAAATGGAGGACTGCAAACCTGTGTCAACTCCCATGATCATGGGATGCAAGCTGTGTGCTGATGATGGGTCTATAGATATAGATAAAAAACTCTACATATCCATGATAGGAAGTCTGTTGTATTTGACAGCATCAAGACCAGACATCATACTAGCAGTAGAACTAGTAGCTAGATATCAAGCAGCACCTAAACAAAATCACCTTCTTGTAGTGAAAATAATATTTAGATATCTACAAGGAACAACTCAGTATGGACTTTGGTATTCTAAAGGCAAAAGCTTCACCTTGACAGCATACACAGATGCAGATTGGGCTAACTATGTGGATGACAGGAAAAGCACAAGTGGAGGTGCTTTCTATCTAAGAGAAAGTGTGGTGGCATGGTTTAGAAAGAAACAAACATCTATCACTCTGTCTACATCAGAAGCAGAATATATAGCAGTGACAACATGTTTTACACAAGTCATGTGGATGAAGAAAACCCTCCAAGACATGAAGGTAAGCATCGAAGAACCTATCTCAATCAAATGTGATAATACAAGTGCTATAAGTATATCTAAAAACCCTGTGCTTCACTCTAAAACTAAACATATCCCAATCAAGTATCATTTTCTTTGAGAACAAGCGGCTCAGAAGATATTTAAACTGGAATATGTGCCAACAAAAGAAAATACAGCAGACATATTTACCAAACCGCTTGCCAGATAACCATTTCAATATTTGAGAGACAGATTAGGGGTAGTATCTGTAGATGCTATTCTCTAATATGAAGAGAAAGCACAGCTTCAGGGGGAGAACAGAAACGAAAATATCATTCTCAGGGGGAGATTAACCAGCAAGGGAAGAATGAAGACAGGTCCTCAGGATCAAAATAATTATGGCAAGAATACTTTCAGCATAAAAGAATCAATAAAAGGGAAAAAGGGTCAGTGGTGCAGCGAAAAGTGGTGAACCCGACGTGAACCGTGAATCTCATACAAAGGATTGAAGCAACAACATACAAAGACATTAGATCTCAGATAAAATAAATGAACGAAATATTGAAAAATAAAAGTAATAAATAAAAACATAGCATCAAAGAATAGAAGAAACAACGTATAACTTAAGAATTCAAACCCCTTGCCATTGATATGAAAGGGGGAGGAAGAGCAAGCAACAGGAGGAAGAGCAGGAAAACAGAGAAAGTGTATTGCCATCAGTGCCAAAGGGGGAGACTGTTGTAAATATTGTCATTAATGGCAAAGAAGGCAAAGAACAACAGTAGGGAATATATACAACGAAGGTAGAGGCAGAGGTCGAGCAGCAGAAGGCAGAGGCAGAGGTCGAGGAAGCATTGAAGCAGAAACAGGCAAAGTACAGCAGAACAGAGACAGACAAAAGAAAAGTAGGCAGGGCAAAGGAGACAGGTGGAAGAACACTGCTAAAGTGTAACAGTCGAATACAGAGGCACAGTGAAATGGTCGAGTAGTGGAGACAGAAGCAGCGAATATGGAGGTAGCGAAACGATCGAGCAGTGGAGACAGAGGCAGCGAATACAGAGGCAGTGAAGCGGTCGAGCGACAGAGGCATTAGCACAACAGAGGCACATAAATTCCGGGAATCTTAACCCAAGCGGAAGGCATATATATATATATATATATATATATATATATATATATATAAACAAATTCTGAGAATCACTTCCCCCGCTCGAAGATAAACAAGATTGTAGCAGCAAAGTATATATATATACACACAAACCCTATTCCGAGAACCATTACCCAACCAGGCATTACATGTAACATAAACACAATTCCAAGAATTGCTACCTCAGCCAGATATATATATATATATATATATATATATATATATATATATAAACACAAATTTCGTGAATTGTATAACCCAACAGCAATATATATATATATATATATATATATCTCATTCCGGGGATCACTACCCACACTGGAGCATATATGCAGCACATTACATATATGTGTAGTGCATCATATAAACAAAGGTCAAAGCATAAATATATATAAGTGGAGCACTTTATAAATAAAGAAATGAAGTAATATAAGGTGGGACCCTTCCCAATCGCATCGGATTTAAGCAGGGCATCAGAACATGCAACAAAAGGTTTGTGATTGCGATTGGAAGTTCGGACTAGATGGGTCTATAAATCATGTTTAATATGGGTTTGAGTTCCAGTTCCAATCGCATCGGCACATTTGAATGAACAATGACCAATCACAATCGGAGTTAAAGCGAGTATCAGAATAGGCAAATACATGTTGTGATTGCGATTGAAATTCCGGACCAGATGGGTCTATAAGTTATGACTTTATATGTTTGAGTTATGGTCTAATTGCATCGAGACTGGTCAATCGCAGTGGAGTGAAAGTGTGGCAGTGGAGCTTGACAATGCGATTTGCGATTGCGTTTAATCGCAATCGGAAGTAATCAAAGAGTGATACATCGCATCGGAGGTAGCTGATCGCATCGGAAGATAGAAAAAGATCGGCAAGTGGGCCCAAAAGGTTGTTTCTTTTGTTAAATGGGTCTATTATTAAATCACCGAAAGTTACATAAGAAAGGGTTTTGTTGTTGATAGTTCATGATAAGGATTGTGAATACTGTGTTATTAAAAAAGGTGTTATAAACGCCTAGAGTCTTTTTTATGTAACGGTTGCAATTGTATTGAAATATGCCGCGTGGTCTGTGGACCCACGGGCCTCGGCTTAAGGTGGAGGGAGATTGTTATCATACAACAATTGCTGTGGTGTATGTATGTTCCACTTGCGGAGCTCAGCACATCAACAAGACACTTGTTGTGTGTAAAGGGCTGGAATTTGCCCAGACTTAACGCTAGCCATTACATATTTATATAAAATGCACTGATATAAAAGGCACAATTACATGTATGCAACAGTTACACCACAGCAGAGGAAAGAAGAGCAAACAGAGCTAAAAAGAGACAAAACACAGTCACAGGAAAGAGAGACACAGTCAAAGAAAAGACAAACGCGCAGTGAGCCAAAATACTAAATGAGTTGAGCTAGTGTTCGCATTGTAATTTGAAGGTAAATGTTTTAATTGATTTTTATTGTTTGTGATGCATTGGCAAGTCTCTGGAAGAGAGAAAATATCCCACTGTAATATTAAAATAAGAACCTATAGTTATATTTATTGAATGAGCAGATAAAAGGAATGAGAAGACATAAGCCAAAGAGTCATGACTGTTCACTCCAAATTGTTTGTGAAATACAAACAGTCATGTCATGAACTCTATAAATAATGTCAACTGGATATGCAGAAAGGGGGTTAGAGAGAGAAAATATAGAGAAGGCAGAGTATAGAAGTGAAAGGCAGAGAAGATTAAGAAAAGAAGAGCAGAAAGAGAAGCTACAGAACAGAGTTGATATCTGAGGTAAATCAACAAACATTCAGTTTGATAAATTGAGGAAGTTGGAGCTTCCCTATCACGTTGCAGCTTGATAGCTGTCAGTTGTAGCTGACTGAGGTTGGAGCCTCCTGTAGGTTGGTGCTTGCAGAAAATTGAAGGGAGTTGGTGCTTCCTTGAAAATTGTAGCTTGCAGAATTGAGGTAGGAGCCTCCTGTAGGTTGGTGCATGCAGAGAAACAATGGTGAGAGGGAGTTGGAGCTTGCCTTTGCATCACAACAATAATAAGATGTGGTTTTCTCCCTTTATGGGTTTCCACTTATATTTGGTGTCTCTGTGCACGATGTTTATGTGTTGATCTGATTTATATCATCTGCTTAATACCTGCTACTCTCATATTAAGTCTGTTGTTATATTATATTAATACTTGCTGCTCACATTCTAAGATTACTCACATATTAAGTTGGACATGAAATGAAGATGTAAATAAGGTTTAATAAAAGTTTAAAAGATTATGAATGTGTTAAACTGCTTCACCCCCCCTCTCAGTTTAACTAAGAGTTCAACATCTTCGTTTCTACTAACCATGAGTGAAGTATGGTCCACCTTCCATTATTATAATTGGTAATTTTAGCCTTTTCGATCATATTTTTTTATACAGGGTAGGTGTCGTCTTTTGTGATTCTGTGTGTTATAATCGAATCATATTTTTTTATACAACCTACGTGTCATCCTTTGTGATTCGGTGTGTTATAATCGAGAGGTGGAGGTGACGTGTTTCAATGGTGCGGAATAACTGGGCGGATATTGGATCTAAATCTATGCACTTTTTTATTTTCCACTCGTTATGAGAGTAACAGTTTTTCCTTTTATTGTTAATATTGAGGTGTTATTGGATTTTGGATCTAAATCCATGGACTTTTTTATTTTCCTCTTATCATGACAGTAACAATTTTTCTTTTTCTTTTTAATTTCTGTTTTTAGTTTGTTCATTAAACGACTTGAAGAAGTGAGATTTGATATAGATCATCGAATTGTTTTCTGTTATATTTTCCTAAAAAGTCATCAATTCTCAATGTCAACCGTAACCTTAAATGGTTTATATATTTGTTAATGAATGTACACAAGACAACTCAGATAGATCTATAATGTCAAAGAAAATTTACCATAATAACAAAATATTAGAATTATTTACACTTCTAAAGATTATTTTTTTAATAATTCTTAAATTTAATTAAAATAAACTAATTAGTATATAATTTAATTTTCAAATATTTATTTACTTCTAATTTAAATTACAGATATTTTTTTATAATTCTTAAATTTAATTAAAAAAACTAATTTAATTTTCAAATATTTATTCACTTCTAATTTAAATTGTAAATATTTCTTCACTTTTAAAAAGAATCAATATAACAATGCATTTATAGCCTAACTTATAATTTAATCTTTAAAAAATTAGTTTTTAAATATTTATTAACGGTAAATATTTCTAATTTAAATTGTAAATATTTGTTCACTTTTAAAAATAATCAATATAACCATGTATTTATAACTTAATTTATAATTTAATCCTTAAAAATTTACTAGTTTAAATTTTGAAATTAATTCTAATAAGATAAAAAAATGTTTTCCCTAACTCTAATTTAGGTAGGTTATTCTCATTTGAATTGAAGAAGTTTTTTTAGCAAATTTGTTTCTTATGGAAATTCAGTTAAAATATCATTATTCAACAATCGGTTAGAGATCTTTAACTTTTATAAGAATGATTTTTTATGGAATTCATTTGAAAAATAGGTTTGCAACATTGAAATCAAATTATATAAACATGAATTCACGTTCACTATGTGAAATTTCTTAACTAATAAATCTACAAATTTAGATGAATCTACATTTCATATGAATAATTTGTTAATTAGTGAAATTTACAAGAGCTAAATTTACAAACCTTTAACTAATAAGAATTTACACAACTTTACATTTAATATGAATTACTGAATTTACAATAGTGAAATTTAAAAACCTTCTTTTAAATGAAAAAGTTGAAAATATGTAAAGATTTAAGCTTTTTTAGTGCTTCATAAATTTGTAATTGAGATAGATGTACAATGAGTTTCCATCTATATAGGTCATTGTAACACTTAACATTACAACCATTAAAAAAAAAATTTATTTACTGTATAGTTTAACATATTACACTTCTATGGTAAACAATTAGCTATGTATTAACCTTCACTTTACACATAAGCTTGTTCCTAAATTCGAGGTGGCAAGATAATCGATAACCCAAGATCTAATTGTTTTAACCATAGAATATAATTTTCACTTTTAGTTGGATTCTGTGCAATTATTGAGTTTGGATTTTTATCAAATCTAAGTTTAAAACTTTGGTCTCGGAAATGATGCCAGTTGTCCATGGTAATTAACGGATGTACCTGTTTTCCTTTAAGACTATTGTACGTATGAACTTGTCATGTCTGGGCTACTTAATGCAATGCTAGTTGTTGTTTATGGGATCTGTGTACAGGCCACCTTCCCTCGCGATCTCCGTCCATCTGCTTGTCGATTGACGTTGTATGATGGTTGGAGGGAAGGGATTAGGTTATCCCTACTTCTTTTCTATCTTTAGTCATTGCACTTTTTTTATGCGCTAAGGTTGGCTCTGCCATGAGAAAACAGACTTGAAGCCTTTGTCCTTAGACTTTTCCAGGTGAACTGGTGCCACTTTTCGTTCCAACTATGCCTTGAATCGTTCTACACAGAAGCCACTGGTTAACTTGGATTTTATTGGGCTTCTATGACTTTAATTATATTCATCAGTTCGCCCAGTGCATATAATTGACAAATATAGACTCCTCTCCTCTCAGGTTTCTGGCAGAATCTTCAGCTCCTCATCTACGGCTCACCTCTCAATCACAGGTAAGAGTTTTTATCATGGAGTTTCGATTTACTATCTCGGTTTTTCTTCTGCTTCTCTGGTTTAAACTTCAAATTTACTCATCCTAAGCCTATGAAGTTTGTTGTAACCCTAGCTTTTGTGGTTGTTTTTCTTTTGGACGCAACCCATCACTTGGCATCCAAGTTTGCAGATGATCTCACTACAGGTGAATATGATTATGACTTCCAAATTCTCATTGAAATCTTTAACTGAGTTTTGAATTTTACTACTACAAAACCCTTAATTTATATGTCGTCTCTTTGGGTTTTTATAGGTATGCTCTCACCGAGTCTTCTGTTGCACATTTCCTATAAAACGACCTCGGCTAAATTTTCTTCTTTGCCTCCAGGTATTCCGTGTCGACCACCTTTGGTCTACAAGCTTGTCTATAGGATTCCTCACTCTGTCATTACTATAATGATCTTCAACATTTTTCTAGATATTTTTCTGTTCATGCTTAGGTTTTCTATTAGCTCTTAAGAGCCTCAATCAAAATTTTGCTATGAACTCTCTGTAATAATATACCATAAATTTATATTTTGTATTGCTATCAAATGGTCTACTTTCGCACCATACCTTCTTAGTTTTTGATAAGACTTTATCCCATCTACAATGGTTTGTAATAAAAATTTTGTGGTTTTTATGAATATAACTATCTGCGTTCAAGTTTCTTATTAATATTGTTCTATTTCGTCTTACAACAATTATTTTATATTTTTGGAAAAATATTTCTTGTTATGTATAGATTCTCCACAGTTTTATGGTTCTCTATTTCCTAGGAAATATGTTGTATATATGAATAATGTTCCTCGGTTTATATATTGAACACTGAGCCCTTGTCATATTCGATGAATTGAAGTTCTTTGGTTAAATTAAATTGTTTTTTTCGCTCACATGCTTAATACAAAGAATATCTAGATTTGGTAACATAATTTCCATTACCCTTGTAAAGTTATTTTAGTTCTTTTATCATTCAAATTTATCATAGTAGAGCTTACATTAAGATATCTTAGGTGACCGAACCACCTTATAACTCTGTCCATGTATGCTTGAACTGGGTGAAAAATGTGTTCTAGGTTGAGGCTCTGCCTCGTACCCATAACCACAAGTTACCCTCCCTGGTTTTAGCTTGGTTAGATTTTCTCCTGGAGTTTTGACTGTCTTTATGAGAATTCACTGTCTTTTCTTGTTTTCATATTTGCTACACGATTTTAATCTTTATAGTGAGAATTTTCTACTATGTTACTGCTTTTGTAATATTTGTTCTCTGTTAGAAATACACACTCTTAATTTAGTTTCTAGTGCACATATAATACACAGTTTCCTGTGAATTAAATTCTGATATAGAAAATATTAAATCTGCCTTGTAGTATTTCCATTTTTCATTATCAAGAATTTAGTGAGTCCAATATACCTTATAATATCTAAAAAAAATTCACAGAACTCAAAGACAACTTGTGAAGCACATAATGAAATAATAATAATAATGAATAGTCTCATCCTTTTCCAACACATGTCTATCTTATGATTAGTGTTTCTGTCACTAGTAGACAAACACCTGTGTATAACCTCGATAATGGTATTACTCTTCTTAAATCACTGAGCTTGCACACATACTTATTTGATTATGAAATTCGCAGTGATGGCCCTCCAAAAGTACAAGGGAGGCGATTACGTCCTCCTCTTTCCCCCCTGCTCCACTACTGACAAGTATGGGTTGAAAGTCGTTTTTCTGATGTGACCTCACAACTCCTAGTCTAGTTAGTACCAGAAAATTTATCGGGATTGCTGAGTGATTTGCACTGGTCTCTACGAGCTCAGGAAAATCTCCACTCTCTCCTTAGTCCATGAAAAGAACCCCCATTCCTCACTGGGACCAGTCTCTTATCCCTAGAGGAGCAGGTAACTGTTCAAACTATCCAACCAACTTTCAATTCTTGGAAAAAATTTACCATAAGCCTCTTTAATTTTTATGGAACCATTTTTCATAACTAATTTTATTTTTCACAATTAACAATACAGAAAACAACTTTTCCAGAAAAAACATTAAGTATATAAGTATTTTCTTAAACAAAATAATAAAATTTCATTTAACTAGTTAACAACTATTTAACACTAAATGCAGCTGTTACAACTTCCCCCCTTGCAGTAACACTATCCTTGGTCTTTTAGTCCAGCTTAGAAAATAACTCTTGGTAAGAGTCTTGCACAAATACTTCATCCTCCAAAGTAGCCTCATCCGGGCTGAAGTGCTTCTACTGCACTTTAACCTCGGTGATGACTCGCTTCCGAAGCATAATTTCTCTTCTGTCGAATATGCGTTGAGGCTCGACCAGAAACTCACCGTCCAACTCTACCTACAAATAGAAAAATTTCTTGTCAAATTTTCATAAAGAAATCATACTTCAAGTTAGGATTTGTAATTCTATCCTACCTGAATATTCTGCCAATGAATTACATGCTTCGAATCATGCACATATTGCTTTAACAAGGACACATGAAACACATTGTGTACCTAGATGTGGCCTAATAAAGCCAGTCGATAAGCCACAAGCCCTACCCTTCTCAAGATTTGGAAGGGTCCACAGAACCTGGGAGCCGAGTTGGCACAAGAGGCCCACCGCAAGGTACTCTTCTTGGGTTTTATCCTCACATGCACATGATCACCCACTTCAAATTCTCAATAGGTCCTCTTCTTATCTGGATATACCTTCTATCGATCTTGTGCAGATTTCAAATTTTCTAATATTCTCTACTTCTGACTCCATTTCAGCGATTATTTCTAGTCCTAATATTAGTTTCGTTTCAGGGCTACTCCAATTTATGGGTGTGTGAAATTTCCTCCCATATAGAGCTTAGAAAAGACTCATCTTAAGGGAATCCTGATAACCATTTTTATAAGAAAATTCAACGAGATGCATGTAGTCTTCCCATTTGGTTGGCCGCTGCATCATGTATATGCGCCGCATGTCTTCCGAAAATTTGTTTACCTGCTCTAATTGACCATTTGTCTGGGGATGATAAGCAATGCTAAATTTTATTTGGGTTCCCAGAATTGTGAACAAAGTTTCCAAAATGTTGAAGTAAACTTCACTTTGTTGTCCAAGATAACAACCTTCGAAATTCCGTGTAGCCTAAATATATCTCTCATAAAAATATCTGTTATCTGTACAGTATTACAAGTAGACTGTATAGGTATAAAATGTGCATACTTACTCAATCTATCAATCACCACCATGATGGAGTCATTGTGCCTCTTTGACCATGGTAAACCCATAATGAAGTCTAGGGATATGACCTCCCACTTCCACTGAGGTACCGGTATGGGCTGCAACAATCCTATGGGATGTCGATGCTCCACCTTGACCTGTTGACACTCCAAACATTTATTTAAATACTCAACAATATTTCTACGCATACCAGGCCAGAAATATACTTTTCTAATAGTAGTTAACATTTTCTGGTATCCTAGGTGTCTCGCGTAATTACTTCGATGGTATTCATTCATGATTAGCTCCTTTAGGTTCACACAGTTTGGTACATACAAATTTCCTCTAAAGGTTAGCATTTTTTCTTTATTAAATCCATA
Source organism: Pinus albicaulis (assembly GCA_034641835.2). Classification (NCBI taxonomy): domain Eukaryota; kingdom Viridiplantae; phylum Streptophyta; class Pinopsida; order Pinales; family Pinaceae; genus Pinus; species Pinus albicaulis. Next base: position 210,690,060 of record CM076583.1, on the reverse strand, counting down.
TTCAGAAGTATTTCCTTGCTTTCTAGTCTCCTCCATTTGTTGCCATAGGAATTGATATTCAGGATCCTTCTGTGCTTCCTCTTTTACTTGATCTAAGAATTTACATTCAAGCTGATTATTGTAAAGCTCATAAACACAATGAAACTTTCTACTTAAGGCATCAACCACCCAATTTTCCTTACCCTTCATGTGTTGGATGTCCATATCAAACTCACTTAAGAAGGCATTCCATCATGCCTATCAAGAGTTTAAATCAGCCTTCTTGAAATAATTTGTTAGGTTGTTATGATCTATTTTTAGTATAAATTTCTTACCTAGAAAGTAGTGTCTCCATACTCAAAGTGCATGTACTAATTTTGTTAACTCTAGATCATAGGCTAAATATATTTGTTCATGTTTCTTCAACTTTCTTGACTCATAAGCCACTACCTTCTCTTCATGAGATAAAACTGCCCCAACTCCCTCTTTACAACCGTCTGCACAAACTTCAAATTCTTTATTTGGATCAACTTCCCTCAATACTGGTGCAGTGGTCAATAGCTATTTCAACCTCTCAAAATATTCTAGGACTCAACATTCCACTTAAATACTTTTCCTTTTCTCTACAAGGAGGTAATTGGGAAAGAAATTTTGGAAAATCCTTCAATAAATCTTCGATAGTACCGAACTAATCCCATAAAGGATCGAATATCTGTTACATTCTGGGGTATCCCCATTCCATAATTTTTTTGATTTTCTCTGGATTGATAGATATCCCTTATGCTGAAATACCATGGCCTAAGTACTTGATTTCTTTTTTGAAGAAATCACATTTGCTGAACTTAGCATATAGCTGGTGTTTTCTTAACATTTACAACACAATCCTTAAATGTTCTTTATGTTCTTCCTAGTTCTTAGAATAAATTAAAATATCAACAATGAACATAAGTACAAAATTATCCAGGAAAGGATGGAATATACCATGCATTAACCTCATAAATGTCACTGGTGCATTGGTTAACCCGAAGGGTAACACCACAAATTCATAATGCATGTACCTTGATTCGGATCTCATGATATCCAAATCTTAGATCTATTTTTGAAAACCCTGTGGCCCCCTTCACCTGATTAAACAGATCGTAAATCATTGGTAAAGGATATTTATTTTTTACTGTTAACTTGTTGAGTTGTCTATAGTCCATGCACATTCGCAAGGTTCCATCCTTATTCTTAACGAACAACACTACTGATCCCCAAGGGGACACACTTGGATGAATATATCCTTTGTCCAACAGTTCTTGTAACTGCATTTTTAATTCAATTAATTCTGGAACACTCATTCTGTAAGGAGCCCTTAACACAAGTGATGCTCCTGGCATTAATTCAAAGGTAAAATTAATATCTCTTCTTGGAGGTAATCGGATATGTCTTCCAGAAATACATCCATGAAATCTTGTACCACTGGTATATTATCCATCATAGGATACTTCTCCTTGGAATTAGCATATCCTACATGGATAACATAAATCTAACATCTCTTCCTCATAGAATTGTTAATTTGGGATGCTATAATAGGACGTAACTGTAGGGGTTTCTTGATTCCCTGAATCTCCATGCGTGTCCCATCTTACATTCTGTAATAAATGATCTTTTGTTTGCAGTCCAATAAGGTCCAATGTTTTTCTAGCCAATCCATACCCAAAAAAACATCATAGGACCCTAATGGCAGTACAGTCAGGTCCACGTTTAGTTTCCATTCTACAATTTCCAATGTGAAGTTTGGAATTTTGGCAGTTAATTTCTTTTTTCTCATGTGGCTAGCTGTACTAGATAAGGGTTTTTTAATTTATGCCCTTTCAATTTACATATTTGGACACTATTTTGGGATTAACTTAATTTACACTTGCACCTGGGTCTACCAAAATAGAAACAGATTGAGATAGTAATTTACCTTCCAACTCTATCATTGTCAGCTGATAATCTACCTATCGATCCTCCAAAATTGTGTTGATACGAGGTATGTCTTGAGCCACATCGCCTACTATAGAAGCCTCCCGTAAATTTCAACTATTTCACTTCTCGTTCGTTGTGGGAATTTTTTTTTAGTAATGTGATTCACCACACCCCCACCACTATAGGGGTGGTTTGGTTACTTGCCCTTGCTCAAGCTTGCTAGATTCCTCTATAGGCCTTTCTTCAGTTGGCCATTAGGTTCTTTGATGATTTTTGCTAAACTGATTACTTCATAACTTCATGCGTAATTCTTCAAATTATTATTTTTGGCACCCTTGAAGTTTGAGCTACTTTTCTATCCCTTTCTTGGCTTCCAACTATTTCACTTCCCCTTTTTCCTTGGACTATTGGTATCACATTTTTTCCTTACAAATCGCTTCGTCCATGGTTTTGGAATTTACAAATTCAATTCTCTCCTTCATATGGGTTGGTAGACTACTCAGGAACCTCTGAACCTTAGCCTTTTCATCTCTGAGGTATGGAAGATATCTTAACAGAGAGGTGAAATTTGTAATATACTCTTCCATGGTCATCTATCCCAGCTTCAAATCATGAAATTATTTATATTTCTCGTTATAGAAACATTTTGTTAAATACTTATATTTAAAGTATTGCTGGAACGATTCCCAGGTAACATCTTGATCCTCAATATTGCCAACATTCTTTACTTCTTCCCACCACAGAGTGGCTTTTTCCCTTAACTAATATATGGCCAATCTAGCTTTTAGGTTGTTTTTGTACTCGTACACTTGAGCATATTTATTCATATTTATCAACCAAGCCTCTGTGACTTCCTTAGCTTCACCATCAAATGTTGGTGGTTTTATTTTTCGAAACTCACCGTGAAGCTCCACTTTTTGTTTCTTAACTTCTTGTTGATCCGAAAAATTGTCAGACTCTGCTTCATTATAATTTTTTTCTTCTTTCTTTGCTGTGAATGGCTTCTTTCCACTCTGTCAGTAGTGTGGTCCCTTGTTTGTCTCTTCTTACCTTATTTCATGTCTCTATCGGTACTGGGTTGCTCCATTCCTTGATTCTGCTTGTCTGCCAAGCTCTTGAGTATCTTTTCTTGCTCTTGCATCAAGTGCTCATTATCACTTCGAACCCACACCATCTCTTCCTATAGCTTATGTACTGTATTCAATAGTATGCTAGTTTGGTGTTGTTTTTCCTCCAACAGATTACTTTTTTACTGTTGTTGATCCACACTCAGCTGAACCCACATTTCATGGCTCACTTCTAGTCGTGTTTTGGGTTCCCCAGTGTTCTGGGGTGGTTGTTGCGTCGATCCCCTTCTCATGATGTTTCTTGTTATGCTTCTCTTATTTGCATTAGTATATACACAACTTAAATCGTTAGTTGACCCTTAGGGTTCCAACGTATGAACGCTGCTCTGATACCGCTTGTAACACTTAACATTACAACCATAAAAAAAATAATTATTTACCATATCGTTTAACATATTAAACTTCTATGCTAAACAATTCGCTATGTATTAACCTTCACTTTACACATAAGCTTGTTCCTAGATTCAAGGTGGAAAGATAATCCATAAGCCGAGAACTCATTGGTTTAACCATATAATATAATTTTCACTTTAAGTTGGATTTTATACAATTATTGAGTTTGGATTTTTATCAAATCTAAGTTTAAAACTTTTTTCTTGGAAATGATGCTAGATGTCCATCATAATTAACGAATGTACTTGTTTTCCTTTAAGACTACTTTACGCATGAACTTTTCGTGTTTGGGGTAATTAATGCAATGTCAGTTGTTGTTTATGGGATCCGTGTATAGGACACTTGTCGTCACGATCTCTGTCCATCTGCTTCTCGATCGATGGTGGATGAGAGTTGGTGGGAAGGGATTAGGTTATCCCTTCTTCTTGTCTATCTTCAGTCATTTCACTTTGTTTATGCATTAAGGTTCTCTCTGCCATGAGAAAAAATACTTGAAGCCTTCATCCTCAGACTTTTCCAGGTGAATCAGTGCAGTTTTTCATTCATACCATGCTTTGAATTGTTATATTCAGAACCCACTCGTTAACTTAGATTTTTTTGGACTTCTATGAGTTTAAGTATGTTCGTCAATTCACCTAATGCAGATGATTGGTAAATTTTGACTTCACTCCTCTTAGGTTTCTGGTAGAAAATTCAACTCCTCGTATACGCCTCGCCTCTCAGTCACATGTAAGAGTTTTTATCATAGAGCTCCGATTTACTATCAAGGTTGTCATGCTTCTTTGGTTTAAACTTTAGATTTACTCATCCTCAGCCTACGAAGTTTTTTGTAACCCTAGCTTCTGTGGTTGTTTCCTTTTGGAAAAAGCCCATCACTTGGCATCCAAGTTTGGAGATGCTCTCGCTTCAGGTGAATATGATTATGAATTCCACATTCTCATTGCAAGCTTTAACTGAGTTTTTACTTTTACTTCTACAAAACCCTTAATTTATATTTCGTCTCTTTTGATTTTTACAGGTATGCTCTCACCGAGTCCGTTGTTGCGCATTTCTTGTAGAACGATCTCGTCTAAACTTTCTCCTTTGCCTCTCTAGGTATTCCGTGTCGACCATATTTGGTCTGCAAGCTTGTCTACAAGATTCTGCACTTTCTCATTACTATAATGATATTCAACATTTTTCTAGATCTTTTTCCATTCATTCTTAGGTTTTCGATTCGCTTTTAAGAGCCTAAATCAACATTTTTCTATGAACTCTCTGTAATAATATACTGTAAATTCATATTTTGTATTGGTATCAAATGGTCTACTTTCGCACCATACCTTGATTATTTTTTATAAGACTTTATCCTATCTGCAATGGTTTGTAATACGAATTTTGTGATTTTTATGAATATAACTGTCCGTGTTCAAGTTTCCTATTCATATTGTTCTATTTCATCTTGCAACAGTTATTTAATCTTTTTGGAAAAATAGTTTTTGTTGTGTATAACTTCTCCATAGTTTTATGGTTCTCTATTTCCCAGGAAATCTATTGTATATACGAATAATGTTCCTTAGTTTATATATTGAACATCGAGCCCTTGTCATATTTGATGAATTGCAGTTCTTCAGTTAAATTCATTTTTTTTTCCGCTTGCATGCTTAATACAAAGAATATATAGATTTGGTAACAAAATTTCCTTTACCCCTTTATGGTTATTTCAGATCTTTTGTCATTCAAATTTATCATAGCATAGTTTACATTAAGATATCTTAGGTGACCAGAACACCTTATAACTCTGTCCGTATATGCTTGAACTCAGTGAACAATGTGTTCTGGGTTAAGACTCTACCTCGTATATAGAACCAATAGTTTACCCTCCTTGGTCTTAGTTTGGTCAAATTTACTCCTCGATTTTCGGCATTCTTTATCAAATTTTACTGTCTTTTCTTGTTTTCATATTTTCTACACGATTTTAATCTTTATAGTGAGATTTTTCTATTGTCTTGCTGCTTATATAATATTTTTTTTTCTATTAGAAATAAACACTCTTAATCTAGTTTCCACTGTACATACAATACACAATTTTCAATGAATTAAATTCTGACATAGATAATACTAAATCCGCCTTATAGTATTTCCATTTTTCATTATCAGGAATTTATTGAGTCTAATATACCTTATAATATCTAAAATCAGTTCACAAAACTCAAAGATAACTTGCGAAGTACATAATGAAATAATAATAATAATGAATAGTCTCATCCTTTTCCAACAAATGTTTATCTTATGATAACTGTTTCTGTCACTAGTAGACCGACACCTGTGTATAACCTAGATAATGGTATTACTCTTCTTAAATCATTGAACTTGCACATATACTTATCTGATTATGTAATTTGCAGCTGTGGTCCTCCCAACCTACAGGAGAGGCGATTACATCCTCCTCTTGCCACCGTGCTCCACTACTGAAAAGTACGGGTTGACAGTGTTTTTTCTACTATGACCTCAGGACTCCTAGTCGAGTCAATACCAGAAAATTTATCAGGATTGCTGAGTGATTTCCACCGGTCTCTACCAGATCAGGAAAATCTCCACTCTCTCCTTAGTCCATGAACATAACCTCCATTCATCACTGAGACCAGTCTCTTATCCCCAGAGGAGCAGGTAACTATTCAAACTATCCAACCACCTTTCAGTTCTTGAAAAACATTTACCATTAGCCTTTTTATGTTTTATGGAACTATTTTCCATAGCTAATTTTATTTTTCACAATTAATAACATAGAAAAGTTTCACAATTAATAACACAAAAAGTAACTTTTCCAGAAAAAACATTAAGTGTCTCAGTCTTTTTTAAAAAAAAATAATAAAATGTCATTTAACTAGTTAACAACTAGTTAACACAAAATGCAGTTGTCACACCCATGTATAATTTTTCATTTTTTAAATAGTATCTTTAAATAATTTATTGTTATTAATATTTTATATTAAAAATTGAATGAGTTACACATTTTTCAAAATTATGAAGCAACTAAATAAATTAATAAACAAGAACAAAATTAGAATAAAATAATTAACAAATAACTTAAATTTAAAAAAAAATGATATTCTTGTAATTTGCAAAGTAAATATTTATTCACTTTTAAAGAGAATCAATATAATAATGTCTGTATAATCTAACTTACAATTTAACCCTTTAAAATTTACTATACATTAAGGTTATCGATAGAATACGAATTAATTCAGGTTATGATAGAATACAAATTAATTCCCTCTATTCTAATTTTAGTATGTTGTATGTTTTTCGAGCAAATGTGTCTTCTCATGTCATTTTCAAGAAACAAAGTTTCTCACAAAAAATGATGTTTATGGAAATTGAATTAAACTAGCAATTGCACATGTTGCAAAAGAAACGTCGTAACGTAGTAGGTAGCATAGGAAAGAGTAGTGTAGAAGAAAGAATATGTTGCAGTTAAGGTGCCATCATGAAGGAATGTGTTGTGGTTCCTATGTTTTGGCCAGATTGGCAAGACCAAAAGATAAGACAACATCAAACCACTTTGGGATCCTAGGATCTAGCCCTCCTAGATCGAGAGAGGGATCTCTCTATAAATGTAAAGAATGATATATCTTTAAGGTTCAAATTGAGGTATTACGCTAGGTATGAAGCACAAATATTTTTGATTTTTTTGTTTGGTTGGAGATCATTAACTGAGAAGGTTATGGAAGTAAAGAAGGAATTGAATAGAAATATGTTTCAGCATGGGAAGATAGGTCAAGAGAAAGGTTAATCCATTGGGCTATTGAGTCATTAAAGGGGATTAATTGCATAAAAACTATCCAAGGCTTTTCATAGGGAAAGTCATCTATACCAAAGGATCTTTTTAGATAGATGGTGAAATGGAACATTAAGAATGGGTGAAAGAAAGAAACCAGAGGGCAGCCTAAGATCAGGTCAAATGTCATATAAATCCAGCCCTACTTTGACATACTTCAAAGGAAAATTTCATAAAATACACAAAGGGTAGCTGAAGATTAGGTCAGATGTCATTTAAATCCAGACCTTCATTCAGTATACTCTCAAGGAAAACAATCTAGTAGTCCTCATAACCACTTTCAGACAGTAGAAAACATTTAAGATTTAACACAGAGTAAGGCCTAAGATCAGAGAAAGACTTTTAACCTTTAATTCTTTCGACACTAACTCAAAGGGATCTTAGAAAGGCAAACTGTTGGAAAAAGAACCTAGTGAGACAGGGCTAGCTCTAATCTCCCATTTTCCCAATTCTTTCAGCTGAAACCAAACAAGAACATCTAAGGAAAAAAACTCTAAATTCATACATCAGTAAGCATGGACCATCCAACTTCTATACTGGTTAAATTATGATGAATTTTCTCTTAGATACACGAATAGCATAAAACATATAGATAAATATTTGACAGTGAGACTTAGCGTACTTCCAACAGTATGTCTTAATCTACACTTGTTGTTCTTTATATGAGAATAATGGAAAGTGTGATGAATATGAAAGGAAACGGTTACAGTAAGGAAAAAATCACCGATAATATGGACCAGGATCCTGTGAATCTACTTGATTAATTGATGTGCAAAACCAGTCACATACTTTGAGCTCAATGGCCTTTTACAATCAAACTTCTCTTCCCAGCCTACTATATTACAAACTAATTAGCTACTTCCCCTCAATAAAATTTATATCAACTAATAGAATCCCAACAACCAACCACTTTTACAATGAAATTTACAGGGGTTCTTATAGGAGAGTGAGAGATAGTAGTAGTAGATGTGAGCTTTAAATGATTCATTAAGACATGGTGGAAGAAGTATTTGTGCCCACTCTTCTTAATGGCTCTGAGTTGACTGTGTGTACCTTTTAGGTTGTTTCAGAAGTGCTTTTTCAGGTTGACAATAACCTCAAGTATGCTCTTTGAAGTACTTTCTGACTGTTGATACTCTGTTCTGTCTTCTGAGATAAGTAAGGTGACTGAAGGTTTTCAGGTCTTCCATGCTTCCATAACTGTTGTGCTGACAACTTTAGAAGCTTCTGTCAATGTAATAACTTTTAAGGGCTCGAGGAGGCATGGAAAATGCTGTAGGAATGTGTCCTTCTTAGGGAAAGGACATTCGGCTGATATGAGAGCACTGATATAACTTGTTTATGTGCTCCGGGCTTCATTAAGCCTTATAAATCATTCTTACAGTATTCATTTGTATCTTTGTCCTTTAAACACTGGATTACATGCATCAAGTCTTCAACATTAAGCACTAATCCTTTAATTCTTTCTTTGATACACTTTGCCGCTTCTATGATGGTCTTTCTGCTCTCTGAATCACAATGATTATGACTATGGAGATAGAATGAATTCTTCACTCCGTAAACCCTACAAAACACGATAAACACATTATAAAATCATGTGGGAGTGAGGATGGCTGCTACTCAGGATCTCAGGAATGGAGGAGCGATGATGGAAAAGGATGGATGCATCGAAAAAATGGTGAAAAACCATGTCGAAAGGAGGAAAATAGGTCTTATGAGAGTTTGGGGCAAGGTGAGTTATGGACCATTGGATTAGATTGATCAATGGTGATCTATGACAGAGATTCATCGGCAAATTAATTTGGATGAATGGAGGAAGGGTGGGGTGAGATTATATCAGGGTCGTTAGATCTGAACAAATCGACGGCTATGATTGCTCGAGGAAAAAATTTGGGAGGTTAGATGGTGGGCAAACAAATGGAGGTGAGATTCAGTCATGACCGTCTGATCTTAGAGGTCAACGATCAGGATTAAAAGAGAAATCATACTGCGGATGGTGGTAAGGCAGAAAAACGAAATGGTTTTCACGCGAGGCTAAAGGTGGTAAGAAAAATTTGCAAAAATAACACAATTCCATACAAAGGATGACACGTGGAAATCCAAAACTGCTTATATCACATGATTTCAAAACATTAATGCTCGGATGCAAAATTTACGCGATATGCATTCTCAGCCGTTGGATGGAGGGGCGGAAGATCTGACAGTGCAAGTTTCATGTGATAAAAGGTAAGATGCACTGGAAGATGTGGAACTTCAGGTTTATTGTGGGCCATTGGATCTTCAGATCAGACGGTGGGGATTTAAAAGAGAAAGCGGAGGACGAAGGGGTAAGGGAATGAGCGAAAGGATAAGGGTCGTCCGATCTGTAGGAATGGATGATGGAGATTAAATCGACGATCGCACATCGAGGGAACAGAAAAAAAGGGAAGATTGTGTTGTTACGACGTGATTGAGCACTGGCCGTCAGATCGGTAGAGATTAACAGTCAAGATTGGATTGGAGGGGGAATGATGGAGGACCCAAGGGCGGGGCATGATTGAATCCTAGTTGTTGGTTCTTGTGGTTTCAATGGTCAGGATTGAATCGGAGGATTGGAGTAATGAGTGAAGCAGAGGGCCAATGGAGCGATGTGATTGAGTGCAGACCGTCGGATCTGAAAAGATTGACGGTGGATATCTATTCGCAGACCAGCGGAGAAAAGGTCCATCGCATCGGAGAATTTCTGGAACAAAGGAAAAGTTGAAATAGAGGGAACTCTGATTGCAATTAGCGCTTGGTCGTAGGTGCAGGTTACATGCGGAAAAAGGGGCTAAGGGCTAAACCAAAAGGGGTTTAAGGCCTAAATGTAAAAAAGAGTGTTTCAAGCCTAAATTTAGTGTTTTTAAGCCAAATAAGGGGTTCCGATAGATACAAAAGAGGATTTTTTGAACCAAATCAAGGGCAGTATATGGCTTAAAAGGGGGTTTAGGAGGATTTAGAGGTTAAATGGAGGGTTAAAGGGGATTTTTGAGAAGGGAATAAGGGTGAAAAATGGTTATTTTGTGAGTGAAAAAAAGGCGAAATGGAGGCCTTTTGAAAGCAATTTCTTCACAAAACAATAGGGTTCTTTCGTGGAAACAATAATGAGGCTTCTTTAAAGGATAGAAAACACATGGAGGCTTCAAGAATGAAAGGTTTTCAAGGGAAATGTTTCTCTTGAAGGCTCAGAAACATTTTTAGCCACCTGTTTTCTATGTCAAAAATTTATAGGTGGCTAACAGTGGCTCCACATGGGGATGGCATCTTCTTCAAGGTGTCAAGAATCTCAGAAAACAGTCTTTGGAAGTAGGCCAGATGCCTGGTACTTGACCATCCTTTCCTTCTTGATCAGCTGCCACAAACATGGTGGATATTAAATCAGCAGAAAACATCTTCCCAAACAACTACCTACCCATCCTACTGTCCTAGTATTTTTTCTTCAAGGTGCCTTTAGACTTGCAGACCCTTTACATCATCATTTTTTGCAAACAAGAAAATAAACCTATCTAATGCAACCCTTATTACTCCATGAGACCAGATTAAACAGTTGGCCTCATAGCTTCTCTACCTAAACTAATATCTGCTAGGATTAAACTGTCTGGCATATTTCTTTCTCTACATTCTAAAACAGAAATTTAAACACATACAAACCAAGATTAGAAAATATGTTCTGATGTGGGTCCATGGCATAAAGACAAGTTGCACATGAACTGAAACTTGCAGAAATTAAAAATAACTAACTACATGCTCAGAGGCTGAGTTTTATTGAGATTTCCCTACCTACCCTACACTATTTGGGAATGTCTGATGCTCTAGGTGATATAATAATGCGAGTGCAGCAAGTCAAGAAGTAACAAAAAGGAATAGAAAAAATGACTGCTTATCAGAGATAACCATAGGGTACTCTGCATGTGGGTCTTCAAAACTAAGGCCACCATCAGTGGTGACCCCTTCTGATGTATCTGTCTCTTGCAAAGGATCAATGCTTGAGAAATTGAGCCAATCAGGCCTCCATATATACTGCCATAGGATCAACAAAAATATGATATAAACTTTTTTCTTTAAGGCCTTCCATGACTGATAGGCTATCTGCGTCCTTGACAGTTTCAATCACTGCATCTGTAATGTGGCCCCTGCAATCACAATCATCCTTTTCCTGGTTGGGAGTATTTGGTAGGTAAGTTTCAAACAGGATTACCTCTTCTTCCACTGGATCAAGCATAAGACCCCTCTGAGAAAGAAAATCATCTTCTTCCTCATTGTACCCTGAACTGGAGGACTCATCATATTTGGCAGTGCTGTCCTCTTGTAACGTTGGCATGTTCTGCTGGAGTGGACTAAACTCTGTGAAAAGCTTAACATATTCTTGAGTAGGTGTTTCTTTGATTACCTCCTCCCTTTCAAGAGAAGGTTCAGGATATTCATCTTTCTCAATATTTTCTTCATTTCTTTCTTCCTCATCCTCTGAGCTAAACGGTTGTTGACTTCCATCCTCATGGAAATTATTACTCATGATATGATATATAACAGAGTGACGAGTTAATGAATCTTCATCTATTATCAGGCTTTCAACACTTTCTTCATCAGTATCATAGATGGCCTGCATTGGCTCATCGCTTTCTTGAAGTTGATGGTCATGGTCCTCCTCCCATGAATCTACTAATGATAGTCTTGCAAGCTTAGTTTTCCTTTGGAAAAAATCATCATCAGATAGATCAACATTAGGAAAATTATAATTAAAAGCAATGTTACCAATCAAACTTTCTGGACTCTCAGCAAGTCTTTCTTCGAAACAATCTGCAAGTTCATTCTCTGATCTAAAGTCTTGTTCATCATACATGCTTTGCATGTGGCTTATGTCTTGCAGTGATCTGGTTTGATTTTCCCGAGGACAAGGTGTGAGTATTTTTGAATAAGAATTTCTATCATCAACCTCATATTCTTCCTCTTCTATGTTTAGCAAGGTGTTAGATGTCTCTATCAATTTTTCCAGCTTGTTTTCTAAAGAGATCAGCCTTTTTTGCTCTTCTTGGTCCTTCTTTATTGCTTTCAATCTTTCCTCCCTGCACCATAGGTTGTATTCGACAGTAATTGCTATGTTCTTCATTTCCTCTAGGCTTGAAGGCTCTCTTTCTCTTATATGGAATTCCACCTCAGGGTCAAAATAACTTGGATAGTGCAATAGGGCCCATTCCAAGGGTGGTTTTATGTTAGCAGGTATTGCATTGTATACATTATTTAACCTGGTTGAAAATTTTTGTATTGTATCCCCTGGTTGTCTTTTCAAGTTCTGGTATTCCTCTAGGATGAGGAAAGCATTTCCTAGGACTACCCATCTATCAAGGAAAACTTGAGAAAACTGATGAAAATTGATGATGCTTGTAGCTGGAAGATCTTTTAACCAACTCTTAACATTTCCTTGCAATGAAAAGGAAAAAATTCTAATACACACATCATCTTATTCTACTTCATATAAATCAAGAAAATCCTAAAGCTTTTGAACATGCTACTCAACAGTGATCTTTGAATTTTCTCCATAAAAAAGGGGCAACTTATTGGTAAGTCCTGCAAGAAGAGGTTGGAAGATAAGAGGAAAAAATAGAGGCTTATATCTTTCTATGACCTTTGTGGGTGTAGGTAGTGCAAGAAGAGGCCTATAACTAGTTGAAGTATTATCAGGGGTTAGAGGTACAGCATGAGGTTCTTGTTTCACTAGGTCTTTCACAGGTGTTTGGGTTTGCTCATGGTCTGAAAAATAAATCTTGAGATATTTCCCATAATCTATGTGGATCTCATATTTGTACACTTGATCAGGCTTAAAGTAGGATAGAACGTAGTTGTAGATAAAAACAATGAATTCTTTAAACCAAATCCAAACTAAATGTTCTATCCTTCTATGAGGTTTGGTCATATTTCAGGTTCTTCCTCCAGTGGAGTCTTTAGGTCTATTAGGAATTGTGGAGTCGCCAGGTGGATGAATTTGAATGTTTGGAAGCAAGCTACTGTCCGCCATCATCAATTGAATACCAATCTAACCAGAGATTTTGGGTCTTCTCAGGTCCTAAGGATACCTAAGAGGAAATTCACTCAGAAGTTCCCCACCAGAGTTGCCATTATGTTGTGGTTCCTATGTTTTGGCCATATTGGAAAGACCGAAAGATAAGACAACATCAAACCACTTTGGGATCCTAGGATATATCCCTCCTAGATCCAGAGAGGGATCTCTTTATAAATTTAAAGAATGATATATCTTTAAGGCTAAAATTGAGGTATTAGGCTAGGTATGAAGCACAAGGGTTTTTGATTTTTTTGTTTCATTGGAGATCATTAACTGGGAAGGTTATGGAAGTAAATAAGGAAATGAATAGAAGGATGTTTCAGCATGGGAAGATAGGTCAAGAGAAAGGTTAATCAATTGGGCTATGGAGTCATGAAAGGGGATTACTTGTATAACAACTATCCAAGGCTTTCCATAGGGCAAGTCATCTATACCAAAGGATATTTTTAGATAGATGGTGAAATGGAACATTAAGAATGGGTGAAATAAAGAAACCATAGGGCAGTCTAAGGTCAAGTCAGATGTCATCTAAATCTAGGCCTGCTTTGACATACTTCAAAGGAAAATCTCATAAAAGAAACAAAGGGTAGCTTAAGATCAAGTCAGCTGTCATTTAAATCCAGACCTACTTTTAGCATAATCTCAAGGAAAAAAATCCAACAATCCTCATAACCACTTTCAGATAGTATAAAAAAATTAAGATTTAACACAGAGTAAGGCCTAAGATCAAAGAAATAATTTTAACCTTCAATGCTTTGGACACTAACTCAAAGGGATCTTAGAAAGGAAAACTATTGGAAAAGGAACCTAGTGAGACAGGGCTAGCTCTAATCTCCCAATTTCCCAATTCTTTAAGCTGAAACCAAACAAGAACATCTAAGGAAACAAACTCCAAATTCATACATCAGTAAGCATGGACCAGCCAAATTCTATACTAGTTAAATTATGATGAATCTTCTCTTAGATACACGAATAACAGAAAACATATAGATAAAGATTTGGAAATGAGACTTAGGGTAATTCCAACAGTATGTCCTAATCTATGCTTACTGTTCTTTATCTGAGAATAATGGACAGTGTGATAAACATGAAAGGAAACAGTTATAGTAAGGAAAACGTCACCGATAATATAGACCAGGATCCTGTGAATATGCTTGATTAATTGATGTGAAAAACTAGTCACATACTTTGAGCTCAATGGCCTTTTATAATAAAACTTCTCTTCCCAGCCTACTATATTACAAACTACTTAGCTACTTCCCCTCAATAACAGTTCTGTCAACTAATAGAATCCCAACTACCAACCACTTCTACAATGAAATTTACAGGGGTTCTTATAGGAGAGTGAGCGATAGTAGTAGTAGATATGAGCTTTAAATGATTCATTAAGACATAGTGGAAGAAGTATTCATGCCCACTCTACTTAATGGCTCTGCGTTGAATGTGTGTACCCTTTAGGCTATTTCAGAAGTCCTTTGTTAGGTTGACAATAACCTCAGGTATGTTCTTTGAAGTACTTTTTGACTGATGATACTCTGTTTTGTCTTCTGAGATAAGTAAGGTGACTGAAGGTTTTCAGTTCTTCCATGCTTCCATAACTGTTGTCCTGACAAATTTAGAAGCTTCTGTCAGTGTAATAACTTTTAAGGGCTTGAGGAGGCATGGAGAATGCTGTAGGAATGTGTCCTTCTTAGGGAAAGGACATTTGGCTGATATGAGAGCACTAATATAACTTGTTTATGTGCTCCAGGCTTCATTAATAATTCTCAATCATTATTACGGTCTTCATCTATATCTTGGTACTTTAAACAATGGATTATATGTGTCAAGTCTTCAACATTAAGCACTATTACTTTAATTCTTTCTTTGATACTCTTTTCCACTTCTGTGATGGTCTTTCTGCACTCTGAATCACAATGACTCTGACTGTGGAGATAGAATGAATTATTCACTCCGTAAACCTTGCAAAACACAATAAACACATTATAAAATCCTTTGGGAGTGAGGATGGTTGCTTCTCAGGCTCTTGGGAATGGAGGAGAGATGATGCAAAAAGATGGATGCAGCGGAAAAATGGTGAAAACCTATGTTAGAAGGGGGAAAACAGGTCTGATGAGAGTTTGGGGCGACCTGAGTTATGGACCGTTGGATTAGATTGATCCACGATGATCTACGATGGAGATTCATCGACAAAGTCATTTGGATGAATGGAGGAAGGGTGGGGCGAGATTATATCAGGGCCATTAGATCGGAACAAATCAATAGCTATGATCACTTGAGGAAAATATTTGGGAGGTTAGATGGTGGGCAAAAAAATGGAGGTGAGATTAATTCATGACCGTCTGATCTCAGAGATCAACAGTCGGTATTAAAAGAGAAATCATACTGTGGAGGGTGGTAGGGCAGAAAACCGGAATGGTTTTTGCGTGAGGCTGAAGGTGGTAGGAGGAATTTGCAAAAATAACGTGATTCCATACAAAGGCTGACACGTGGAAATCCAAAACCGCTTATGTCGCGTGATTTCAAAACATTAACGCCCGGATGCAAAATTTACGCGATATGCATTCTCAGCCATTGGATGGAGGGGCGGAAGATCTAACGATGTAGGTTTCGCGCGATAAAAGGTAAGATGCACGGGTGGATGTGGACCGTTGGGTTTATTGTGGGTCATTGGATCTTCAGATCAGATGGTGGGGATTTAGAAGAGAAAGTGGAGGACGAAGGGGTAAGGGAATGAGTGAAAGGATAAGGGCCATCAGATCTGTAGGAATGAATGGCGCAGATTAAATCGGCGATCGCACATCGAGGGAATAGAAAAAAGGGGAAGACTATGTTGGTGCGATGTGATTGAGCACTGGCCGTCGGATCGGAAGAGATGAATGGTTGCGATTGGATCGAAGGGGGAATGACAAAGGACCCAAGGGTGGGGTGTGATTGAATCCTAGCCATTGGTTCTTGTGGGTTCAACGGTCAGGATTAAATTGGAGGATTGGAGTAATGAGTGAAGAGGAGGGGCGATGGAGCAATGCGATTTAGCGCGGACTGTCGAATATGAAAATATCGACGGTGGAGATCTAATCGCGGACTGGCAGAGAAAAGGTCCATCGCATCAGAGAATTTGAAGAACAAAGGAAAAGTAGAAACGGAGGGAACTCCAATTGCGATTAGCACCTAAGGGTTAGTGCCTAGTCGTCGGCGCAGGTTACATGCGGCGAAAAGGGCTAAGGGCTAAGCTGAAAGGGGCTTAAGGCCTAAATGTAAAAAAGAGTGTTTCAGGCCTAAATTTAGTGTTTTTAAGCCAAATGAGAGGTTCCGGTAGATACAAAAGAGGATTTTTAAACCAAATCAAGGGCAGTATATGGCTTAAAAGGGGGGTTAGGAGGATTTAGAGGTTAAATGGAGGGTTAAAGGGGATTTTTGAGAAGGGAATAATGGTGAAAAATGGAGTTCTTTTGTGAGTGAAAAAAAGGGGAAATAGAGGCCTTTTGAAAGTAATTTCTTCACAAAACAGAAGGGTTCTTTCATGGAAATAGCAATGAGGGTTCTTTAAAGGATAGACAACACATGGAGGCTTCAAGAATGAAAGGTTTTCAAGGGAAATGTTTCTCTTAAAGGCTCAGAAACATTTTTAGCCACCTGTTTTCTATGTCAAAAATTTATAGGTGGCTAACAAAATGAAAGGAAAATTCTACGTGCATGGAAACTGGTCGTGGAGGTTTCAAAGATATTGATGATAACAATCATGAGCAAGTAGACACTTGAGAAATGCCGGGAAGATGCACTGAAGAGGAAATTCTAAGAGATTAGAAAAGAGTATCATAGAAGAAAGATGTTGTAGATAAGGTTCCATCGTGAAGATCAGAAAGTAGCAAGTAGACACTTGAGAAATGTTAGGAAGATGCACCAAAGAGGTAGTTCTAAGAGATTAACCCTCCTGTACCACCAACCTATCATTAATACACACACACACACACACACACACACATATAAAACAACATAATCTATTCACATACATATAAATTAATATACATAACATAAGCTATTCACATAAATAAAAAATTTGTTAGGAATATTGAGATAAAATAATTAGGATGAAAATTCTTTCCATTATTTGATGTATAAGAAGACTACATAGCTTAAAAAAAAAAAATTCCATTTGAAAGTAGTTTGCCGTTTCTTTAAGCTGCTAAGCAGGCACTGGCATTTGGAATTCGGACTTGATCACCCATTTAAGGGTTCACTCGAGATCACATGAAAAACCTTGAAGGATTAGCTCACTACTAGCTTCAAGTGAACAAACTTATTCCAACAAGAAGACAAAAGAAATATTCGTAAGAGAGTCTAGCTTCACAACATGAAACCATTCTAATTTATATACAATCTTCCATCAGTAAATTTGTTCCAGTGGAGGAATAATGCCTTAAGATAACATTTGATTATGTTTAATATATTTGAAACAATATATAACAAATTATTTATAAATTTATCTTATTATAAGATATTAAATTTAAAAACAATCAAATTTAATTAAATTTAATAAACAATTTATTATGATATTACTATATTATTTTTTTAACATATATAACAATATGTATCTAAAGAAAATTATAATACTATATTGATGTGATTCAAATTTTAAAAAAGCTATAAAGCTTAATCCCTAACCTATAGAAACGTCATTCCTCTAGATAACCTATCAATGTGTTATTCATTTATGTGTGAGTGCTACTCAATCGATGGTTTCATAACATATATTTTATGTAAAATCATTGGCTCCCAGACTAATGATGGCCCTCATATAGCATACAGTTATGTTTGGTTTCATTTTCATCGTGACGATAAAATTTGAATATAACTTTCCTTATGGATTGTCAAAAAAACCATTAGTCTGCACGCTCAACGTTCCTAATAGAAGTTACCCTTCATCTACAAGCTTAACGACTCAAACAGAGTTAGTCGGGTGACTTGAATTTAAATAATCAATTGGAACTCCAAAATTAAAATATGGTAAACAACAGGCCCAGTAATGTAAAATAATGCAAACGAAACAACGAACTTCAACCTAACATGATCGAACTTGATGATCTGAGCTACTCAAGACTCTGTTCTCACAATCGTTTCCGTCCTCTTCTTCATGGCCATTTGGAGCTTCAATTACACTAAGCACATTTATTAGGCCGAACTCTCGGCTTGCAATGTTTCTTAAACTCTTCTGGATCTGTAACAAACTAAATATTAGTAAAAACCACCACTAGGTCTTGCATAGCTAGTAGACTAGATCAACTAAAGTAAATTTAGTAGAAATAATTCATACTCGAAACTATATGCCTAATTTGGAGACCACAAGATAAGATTTATTAAATATTTATACCCACCTAAATCTATTCTCACAATAGTTTTCGTCCTCTTCTTCATGGCTAGTTGAAGCTTCAATTACACTAAGGGCATTCCCCTACAACTTTACTACTTCTCCATTCTTGAGAATTTGAAATTTAAATCACATAAAATAATCTTAATAAAATAATCAATGTTTGAACTGAATCCCTCAATTCAAAAAGAATATCCCATATAATTCATGCTAGAAACTATATGCCTAATTTGGAGACCACAGATCAAATTTAATAAATTTGTATACCCACCTAAATCTGTTCTCTCAATTCAAAAATAAGATCCCATATAATTCATACTAGAAACTATATGCCTAATTTGGAGACCACAAGATCAAATTTAATAAAAAAATTTACCCACCTAACTCTGTTCTCTCAATTCAAAAAACAGATCGCATATAATTCATACTAGAAACTATATGCCTAATTTGGAGACCATGAGATCAAATTTAATAAATTTTTGTACCCACCTAAATATGTTCTCTCAATTCAAAAAGCAGATCCCATATAATTCCTAATAGAAACTATATGCCTAATTTGGAGACCATGAGATAAAATTTAATAAATCTTTATACCCACCTAAATCTTTTCTCACAACCATTTTTGTCCTCTTCTTCATGGCTAGTTGGAACTTCAATTACACTAAGCCCGTTCCACTGCAGCTTTACTACTTCCCCATTCTTGAGAACCTGAATTTTAAGTCACATAAAATAACCTTAATAAAATAATAAATGTGCCAGTTTGAACGGAATCCCTCAATTCAAACAGCATAGCCCATATAATTCATATTGGAAACTATATGCCTAATTTGGAGACCACGAGATCAAATTTAATAAATTTTTATACCCACCTAAATATGTTTTCACAATCGTTTTAGTCCTCTTCTTCATGGCGAGTTGGAGCTTTAATTACACTAAGCGCATTCCGCTACAACTTTACTTCTTCCCCATTCTTGAGAACCTGAAATTTAAATCACATCAAATAATCTTAATAAAATAATCAATGTGCCAGTTTGAACTAAATCCCTCAATTCAAGCAACATGGCGATTTTGATTTTATCATTTTATCCATGCACTCTTTGCTTCATCCCATAGCATGTTTGGGGCCTTCGAAAAATAATATATAGTCAAATAAAATAATGACAATAAGGTAATAGAAATTGGCTTTACCGAAATTCCATGTGAATATTTTCAATCTGTGGACTCCAAGTGACTAGCATTCCCTTGCAGCTTTACTTCATCCCCATTCTTGAGAACCTAAAATCTAAATCACATAAAATAATCTTAATCTTCGCTGGCGTTATGTCGGCCGATAGTTTTGAAGATAGAGATCACCAGTGTGTGAGGCCAAAATCTACGCTTTTAGGGTTTCTGAAACTCTTTAGTATCTGTAACACACTAAGTATTAGTAAAAACCATCATTAGTTCTTGCATAGCTAGGAGATGAGATCAACTAAATGGAGGTCGAGGATCTAATAGGTTTTGGTGAGTTAGTTAGGTAGTTAGGTAAATGGAGACAGAGCATCTAATGGCCTAAATCATTTCAATCGTCTAACATTTGATCCAATGGGGAAAACAGAGACAACATGATAGCTAGGGGATTTGTTTTCAAATAGTGATGCCTTACGACGTAAATATCATGATTTAAAAAAATAAGGTTAGAACTTTAACCATTATGAAACTGACTAATTGCATAATCATTTGAAAAAATAAAATTTAACATTCAAATCAAATTATTTAAACATAAACCAACTATGAAGATGTTAAATTTCTTAACTAACAAAATGAATTTATAATTTATTAATTAGTGAAGTTAATAAAAAAAATTAAACTCACTTTAACAATGTAAAATTTCTTATCTAATAATAAGAATAATTTATAATTTATTAATTAGTGAAATTAATAAATTTTATCGTTTGACATTGGTTAGATCTTTACATTTGGGTGTTAGAATGATATTTACAAGAAACTAAAACAAGATCAATTTTCCTTTACTAGCCACCTTTATTATGTAAACAACTCATCTAATTTTCTCCACAATAAGAAAACACCTGAGAAAAACTAATTCAATTTCCAATACAAGTACAAGATAACATTTTATGAAAAAACTAGCCATCTTTATTGGATAAAAAGCTCATTTAATTTTCTCCACACTAAACAAACACATGATAAAAAATAATACAATTTCCAATAGAAATACAAGATAACATTTTATAAAAGAAAATACTTTTATATTTTTATTTCTAAGGATTCTCTAAAAATTAATCTTAACCACAATAGTTATTAAAAGGACATCAACCATACCTGTGGCAAGTACAGGAGTAAATCAATCAAATAGATTTTTATTGCAAGTTGCAGATATTGATTGCAAGCTGAAGGACATAAATTAAAAAAAGTTTTGAGACAAAGTACAAATTACCCATTCCCCAACACATCATATAATTAAGAATATAAGTACATTTAATATCGGGTTTGTAAAACATATGTACTAGTTAAGAAAATTATTTAGCACAAATGTTCATCCTAGGTTTTATGTACCATTCCCTACCCATCAGATAATTAAGAATTAAATTTAATTTAATATAGGGTTTGTAAAACATAAGTACCAATTCAAAAAATTATTTTTTAGCACAAATGTTCATCCTATGTTTTAAGGTTTTAGATCTATTGTTTGGTCATGTATTTAAATATTAAAAAAAGCTATGTTTTGAAAAAAATAAGATTAGAAGATTTTTTATTTGTACCAATTAAGAAAATTATGTTTTAGCACAAATGTTCATCTTATGTTTTAAGGTTTTAGATATATTGTCTTTTCATGTATTTAAATATAAAAAAACTATGTTTTGAAAAAAAAAAGATTAGAAGTCTTTTTCTTTGTGGCCAATCTAAGTATGGGAGATAAGGAGAGAAAATTGTGGAGCAATTTTTGGTGGGCGTCATAAAAACAATTTAGTTACCGGGTTTTAGAGTGAGTTACTCCAAAATTTTTGGTGAAGTGTTTCTTCTCAATATTTTTAGGATTTTATGGAGAATGTGGAGAATGGGTTCATGAACCAGTAGATGCAGCAACACAATTATTTGACACAAACGTGAAATGATTTGATGAGAGACAATAGGAAGGAGGATTCAAAAGCCCTATTCTACATTTTCAAGGAGTTCATGAAAGTGTTTTCCAAAGGATTGCAGTAGCAACAAAATCGAAGCAAGAATGGGATACCCTCTAGAAAACGTACCAAGGCATGGAAAAGTAAAGAAAACAAAGCTACAAATGTTGAGGCCATATTTTGAGAAATTTTTTATGAACAAGTATGAGAATATAGACTCAATTTTTACACAAGTAATTGGTTTTTTTACTCAACTCATATCTCATGGTGAGAGACTTGAGGAAATGAGAATACTTGACAAAATTTTGAGATTTATGCGAGAAAAATTTGATGTCATTATTGTGGCCATAGAAGAGACAAAATATATAACAATTTTAAACGGATGATATTCAAGCATGATTGTATTCTCATAAGCATAGACTGAATATAGCAACAAACTCCTCAATGGAGCATGCCTTCAAGACACAATTCTAAATTTATCAAGGTAGAGGCAGAGGAAGATCAAGTGCTAGAGAAAAAGGAAAAGGACACAGAGAGGTGGAAGGTACAAACTTTTAAGCTCAAGTGGAAGGGGCAACAATAAAAAATAAAATTCAAGGCTCAAGAAAAAATCAAGCAAAACGTCATAGGTATGATAAATATCAATCTCAATTTCATTATTGTAAGATGTATGGTCACTATGCAAATTAATGTAGAAAGAAGCAACATGATATAAGTAACAAACCAAGTGAAAATTTCACAAAGTAAAATGAGAACCAATATAGGATGTTTTTATTTTGTACTGTACCATCAGAAAAATAAAATCATGTATGATTTCTAGAATCAGCGTGCAATAACCACATCACATGGAACAGAGAAATGTTTACCAATCTATATGAAAGTGTGACATCTGATGTGACATTAGGGATTGATAACAAAGTCTCTGTCATGGGAAAAATAAGAGTCAATATCATAACACATAATGGGGAGATGGAATACATTTTAGATGTTTATTTTGTCCCTAATTGAAGCATAACCTCATAAGCATTGGAAAACTCATGCAAAATGTCTACAATGCCTTTTTCAAAATTGGTGAGTGGACAATTTTGGATAAGTCTCCAAGGAGAGAGTTGATTGAAAATTTTCAAATGACAAGCAGTAGAATATTTCCCCTAAGTATGAAACCATATTTACAGGAAGAAGGCGTGCAACCACAAATGTTTATTAATTCACAAGAGGATGCAAGAAAATATGCAATTGTTAGACAAGTAAACTTTCAAGCAGAAGGAAAAGATGCAAAATGGTTATGGCATTTGATATTTGGTCACCTTAATATCAGAGGTTTGAATTTTCTGCATAGGAAATGAATGGTGAAGAGATTGCCACTGAAAGAAAAATCAGAGAACCTATATGAAGGATGCATATTGGAAAAACAACATAGAAAGAAATTTATACCAGGAAAGTCAATAAGGGAAAGAGGACCTTTGGATATTTTCCATTCAAATTTTTGTGGACCAATTCATAGTATTTTTTGAAATTCATAAAGGATTATACAATGACAACATGGGTATACTTCCTAAAATAGAAAAGTGAATTTTTTGAGTGATCCTGCCAATAAAATACGCTCGTTGATAAGAAAATTGTGCATCAAAGTTTTGAGGACTAAAAGAGGTAGCAAATACATCTCAAATTACTTCCTTAGTTTTTGCAGGGAGAATGGAATTCACAAGAAATTTACAACAAGATATACACCTCAGCAAAATGGCGTCACAAAAAGGAAGAATAGAACCATTATGGAAATGGAAAAGAGTATGTTGAAGGAAATTGATTTTCCAAATGATTATTTGGTTGAAAATTTTACTTGTGCTACATATATTTATAATAATTTCCCACTCAAAAGTGTCAAGAATATGGTTCTTGAAGAGAAATAGAGCGGAAGAAATCATAATATCACTCACACGAGAGTGTTCAGATTTTTGGATTATGCACATATACCAGATGTAAAAAGGAAAAATTTGGACAACAAGGGGGGTAAATGCATATTTTTTAGATATACTAATGAATCCAAGGCATACAATCTCTACAACCCATTAACCAAGAAGGGCATAATCAACAAATATGTGCAATTTTTAGAAGAGGAAGCATGGGATGGAAATTTAAAGAAGAAAATCAATGTGAAAACATATATACCACAAGAAGACAAAGAGGAATTAACCGAAACAAGAAATTCCTCAATGGTTTCTCCTCCTACTCATATTCAAGATCAACAAATTAGTTACAAAGTGGTGACCATCAACAAATAATAGGGCACTATTGCGCAATGAAGCAAGTAATACTCTAAGAACAACACAAATAATTTAGCATAGAAACACATATCAACATAATATATTAGCACCATCAAACATAAACCAACATTTGTAGGTGTGTAAACTTAATATTGTTGCAAATCATCCACAGGTGGTAAGATATGGAGTCATAACAACACTCGATATCATTTATTATCATAGGAAATTAAGCACATTTATTTCCCAATGATGTTCAAATTTATGTTAGATTTGTTTTAAGGAAGGTGTATTTTCCTAAGAGGAGTTATTATTTTTATTGTCTACTCCATACACAAATTGTTTTTTTATGCATGAAAAGATCAATTCAAATCTAAGTATATCTCTGCTTTCTTTTCCTAAATAGGGGATTATTCAGCGCATAAATGAACGCACTTATGAGAGCAAATATAATACTTGAAAACTTAATATTGTAAATTAATATTATTGCAATTCATCCATGGGTGGAAAGATATAGAGTCATGACAACACTTGATGGAATTTATTATAATAGGAAATTAAGCACATTTATTTTCCACTAAATTTAAAATTTCTGTTAGATTTTTTATGGAAGGTGTATTGTGCTAAGAGGAGCTAGTATTTTTATTGTGTATATTTTTTTTATGCATGAAAGGAAAAATTGAAATCTAAGTATATATGTGATTTCTTTTCCTAAATAAGGGACTATTCAGTGCATAAATGAACACAATTACGGGACTGAATATAATACCTAAAAACTTAATATTGTTACAATTCAACCACGGGTGGTAAGATATGGAGCCATAAAAACACCCGATGGAGTTTATTATGATAGGAAATTAAGCACATTTATTTTCCATTGAAGTGCATATTTCCGTTAGATTTTTTATGGAAGGTGTATTGTGCTAAAAGGAGCTAGTATTTTTATTGTCTCCTCCTTACATAATTTCTTTTTAATGAATGTGTTATCTCTAAATTGGTACTGATGGGCTGCTCCATGAGACAACTTAGAGTAACTATTTCAAACCAGCTTTTGACTGAGGATTAACCTCTTCAGCCTTAGAGGTATCTCTCACTTTAACTAATGATTTTCTCAATTAGGTTTTAAATTAGATGGCTAACTCTGTTATTAGTGTCTTAGTGTATTTGATTGCAGGTGAAAAATGGAATAGATTTCACTACCATTGGGCTCATAGAGTCAGAAATAAAGAATTCAATGACAAGTGTAGCTTCTTGTGGAAAGTGAGATTTTTTCTATTTCAATGAAAGGACACTGCTAACACACAAAAATATTCAATAACTCAATGCTAAAAGGAAGTTAGAGCATGCATAACATGAATTATGAATAATTTAACATCAGGATTCTGGAAACAAGATAAAGGGAAAATAAGACATAAACTCATTTATACATCCTAAAAATCTCACGTGAAGCAGAAACACAGTCAATTTCTATTACTGATGATAAAAATTTACAATAGTGGTAGTGTCAAATAACATTCTCCAAACCTTTCTGATTTGATTTCATGTCTTCACATCACTGCATTTTGAATTCTATACCTTTGAACCATTCCTCACCTCCTCTGGGTAATTTTGTAGCTTGAGAGATAATATCAGGTGATATTGTGAAATTCAAAACCCCAACCTTTGAGGTTGTCCTTGTGAAATTGGTTGCGAAGTATTTGGATATCTAAGCATGAAAAATCTGCAACTTCTGACAGAATTGTTGACAACCAACATTGCTAAAGGCATCCATGAAACTAGGATCTTCATTCAATAGTTTGGAATCCATAGGTTCGTATCTCACATAGTAACCTCCTTTATTCACTTTTTTCTTCGCTACGTCTGCTCCTTTATACCTTCGCTACTTCTTAGATGTGACACCTGCAGATGAAAAAATCTAGAAATTAAGCTGTTTGCGATGTGAATAAGCTCTTCAAGGATGGCACTCTAATGCTTTCCATGCAAGACTTTGAATAATGAATGATAGAGAGAAGCTTAGGGACATAATTTAAAATGCAATTCAACATGTTGAGGGAAAATGGTGACACATGTGACCACAAAAATAAATGATGAGTGAAATCATAGTCTTGCATGCTTGGTGATCATGGTAACTAATTTTCTGACCTGACCTTTTCCCTTGGCCATTGAAAACTTGACACCTCACACCGCTCTGTCTTTTCTACAGAAAAACACAGTTTTGTAGCAAAAACAGTTAAAAGTCTCACAGATCTACTATGGAATTGTCATGTAATTCCATAGCAAAATTCGTTGTTCTGCCATTGTATTTTCTACTTAATGTTGAAAAAATATAAAAGTGGCTTACTTTTTGATTTGAAGGCATGGGTGAAAAAACTAAATGACATGGAATGGATTTGAGTGATATGACAAGAATCATGGTGGGTTTAGACTTAGGATAAAGCTTGTTACATGTCTTTTTTCATAAATTTCATGAATCTGAGTATGAAGACAACATGGAACCTAGGTGAATGATATGCAGGACATTATCAATGAATTTTTTAAAACTTATGAGTGATAACAAAATGAAAGGACCATTTCAAATCTAAGTATATGTGTGTTTTATTTTCATAGGGGTTATTCAGTGCATAAATGAGCACACTTACAAGACTGAATATAATACATGAATGAAATTCATTCAACATACATATAAGCATGACTTTCGCATAGTAACACATATCAACATGATATATTAGCGTCATCAAACATATATCAATAATTGTAATGCATACATATATTGATAGATTAGGATTCAAATAGAGCATTAAAATGAATATAAAATTGGGTATAGTCTCAGAATTAGAGTTAAATCCCAAGAATGTAAAGCAATAAATTATTAGAAATATGGTGAACATGAATGAAATTCATTCAACATACATATAAGCATGACTTTCGCATAGTAACACATATCAACATGATATATTAGCGTCATCAAACATATATCAATAATTGTAATGCATACATATATTGATAGATTAGGATTCAAATAGAGCATTAAAATGAATATAAAATTGGGTATAGTCTCAGAATTAGAGTTAAATCCCAAGAATGTAAAGCAATAAATTATTAGAAATATGGTGAACAAACCATAAATGAAGAAATCACATTGTATAAGTTAATGATAAACTTCAAGAAACATGGAAATATATATATATATATATATATATATATATATATATATATATATATATATATAAACCTGAGAAACCAGGGAGAATTAAGTTTTAAAAATGAAGAATGAAGTGTGATTCCATTTCCAAATTAAAGAAATAGAATAAGAGTTCGATAAAAATGAAATCATGACATTTACTTATCGAAATTGTCCTCTCTTTATAGGTTGAAACATCGATAGAAATGGCAGTTGTAGTGAAGAATTTCATAATGAAATGATTGGTTATTGTAATGTTTACACTAAGCTCTCGATCTGGGTATGTATATAAAATTAAATTAATCTTTCCTAATTTTATAAAATTAGAGAAATCAATAAGACAAAAATACAATAAAATAATATGGAAATACAAAACTGTAGTGAAGAGTTAATGTTCTTTTCCAGTATTCCAATACTAAGTTTATTTTCATTCGGTAAGTGGAAGGGATAGTTGACCTTGACCAAATTTATTGAACATGTTCAATAAAGCGCTGACGTTGTCCAATTCCTAAAAGAATTATATATTACGTATGAAAGCGGATCCAAACACCATTTCTTCAGTTGAAATAAAAAAGAGTTTTATATTTTATTCAAACTCTGAATCTTGATACAATTTTTAGACTAAATTTCCTACATTATTAACGATTCATATACGGTTGGTTTGTGTTTATAGCCATTGTTTAAGCTGCGAGAGGAGTTCAACAATGAACTCAGACGAGTAATGATATTTTTTTATGGAAATCTAAGTCTCACAATTAACTATCTGGTCGCGTTAATATTCATTATGGAAATCTAAGTGTCAAAATTAACTATCTGGTCGAGTTGATATTCATTGTAAGTCGTCTTCCTATTGCTAGTTAATAAATTTATATCATTCCATGGAAGTAAGAAAAGCTATATTTTTACCAACGATACCGCATGACTAAATGAAGTTTGATCTATGAGAACCAATTTTGATGCAGTATTCTTGAGTGCTTGTTATATATTTTTTGTATTGACTGAGTTGAATGGCATTGGATGTTTGATAAAAATTGGATTCAACTTATTTAAAAAGTTGCTTGCCCCATGGAAACGAATCCCCTGATTTATAAAATTCGATACAAGACAAACTAAATTGTGTAATGTGTATCCGTTAAGTTGTAAGATACTCATATTTTTGAGTAAATTGACAATCAGTTTTAATTAAAATATAATTTAGATGGCTATGCTGAGAAGTAATATTTTAAGGGAAAATCCATGCATTTTAGCATGCGCAATGAATTATTATAAAAATCGCGTTCATATCTGTAATCGACATTCTACATTTTATACTACGAGTTTCTTATTTGTGGACATTATACATTTTTATAAGGCTTTTTATTTCAATTTCACATCGTGAAGTGATTTCGACAAAACAAATTCCCACAACTGTTCGACGACTCAACATGAAAAATAATTCTTAGTAATGAAGAAAAGGTTAGCCAAAATATTACCTAGAGCATGATAGAACTTTGGAGATTGTTACATGGTTGATTGTTTATATTGGTATATACTGATATTTTCATTCTTCTAGAAGCCAAAAACTTAATTTCACTTTGAAAACATCCTGGTAATTAATATAGTATGCATGAATTTTGATTGATGAAAAATTCATTAATAATGTTATAAAAGTTACTTCAAAGGTTACCTAAAGCACACAAGGAATTTGGAGATTCGTACAGGGGTGGCCGTTACATTTGTACATAACTAATGGCGTCTTTTCCACCCATGGTGAGAATGTCACTGAGCAAGTTAATTTCAAAATTTGAATTGTGCAGATCTAAAGGCAAAGTTAAAGTTCTTTGTTATGCAAATCCAATTCCGAACACAACTGATGCATACAGTTTAAGTGATTAAGTGAAAAGAAAAGCTGGAGTGTAAGATTCAGGATAAAATAACTGATTCATCTTCGACACCGAGGAATATTTTCAGTAGAGAAATATTCGAAGAGAGCAAGTCTGAGTTCAATGTCGAAGGAATTCCGCAAACCAAGATTCAAGAGTTGATTAGAAAAACAGGTTGCATCATGCATGGGAATAAAAATAGTGGGACCCACGACATTTTCAACGGGATATCTAATGATAAATTCCTAGTGCTAATTCACAAGAAAATAAAACTATTATTTCGAAACCAAAACATGAAATGTTCAATTGTTCTTCACAAGTTGGATGAAAAAAAAGGCTACGTTAGAGCACTAATGTTAAGTATGAGTATGAGTGAAGAGTTGAGTGGAGGAGAAATTTTGAGTATGAGTGAAGAGTCTAAGTAGAAAAGAGTCTGAGACTCAACACTATGGAAGCAATTGTATGTTTATCGTCCTCATATTTGAAACAACTACCCCCTTCATAGGACAGTTGTCTATTTTGTGTTTGATACAAATCTTTGGAGCTGCCAGAACTTCCATGGATGGTTACAGATCGGATCATGAATATTCTCTTGATCTAGGTACTAAATTTATTATAATTGGAGACTTGCGTACTAAGATTTTGTTTTTGTATAGGTGACAACCGTGAGAAAGGCGGTAACATTGCTTCTATCATAATATATTATTTTCACTCAGCCTATCATGGAGAAGCACACAACTGTAATTATCATAGCCATGGGAATTATATTCAAAATGCTTCCAAATCCCATGCCGAATACCACGAGAAAGTAAACCAACAATGCAACTTTTGCGAACCAACGCTCCAAAATAGTTTCTTCATCGAAAGAAGATTTAGGATAAAGGAGGGAACTTAAATCAGATACATAATCATGTTGTGATGTGTTGAATATTATATTGACAAATGAGAAGCCAAGGTTTTGAATAGTTTAATCGTGTAGATGCAAACTTGTTCAAGTTCTACCTTGTTATATTCATCCATTCAATTATATTAAGGATTTTTCAAACTTCAAAAGATGAAAATTGACAAGAATTTGTGGGTAAATGCTTATAGATAGGAGTATTGATGGTGTATTAATAGAGAAAGTAGGTCCCATACTACTCACACTAGTGATACTACTATTGGTCCGTAACACTTTTGAGACTTACTTAATAATTGAAACCCAAACAGCAACAGATGCACGACATCGTAAGTTACCTCACTAATATTTTCAGATTCAATTTCTAACCAAAGTAACTTTTATAATGCAGTTAAATTCAACATGGTGAAAGGAACCGAAAAAAAAAATAAGTTGAAGAGACCAAGACGCCGAGAACGCAGAGAACGCCGAGGAGATGAGGACATCGAGAACATTGAGAACGTTGAGGAATCCTGGAAAAAAACTACCAAAAAACAAAATTTGTATAAATAAACTATATAACAAAAAAACCCAAAAAAGCAATCGAACTGCAACAAAATCACCTACCCGATCTCCAACGGTCAGGTAACGGTAAAATTAAGTCATGTAATGTTAAACGAAAATTGCATTAAATATTTTTGCGATTTGAGGGCCGTTATATTTATAGGAAAAAGTTCCATAGAACGTTTTTAAAAGTTTGGCTGAACTAAAAGTTCAGTCGAATTAATAGTTATAGTTTTCTACCACTGTAAATGGCAGAATAAGTTCAGTAAAAAAATTAACCCGAGTTAAGTTCAAATAGGAAGTTCAGGCCAGAATTTGAGAGAGAAATTTTCGGGCGCATTTCTTACAGAAGTGGAACCCATCATTGTGTGTGTTTCCATGCAACTATAATTGATAGCTATATTGCATGAAACTAGAAACAATATAAGCCACTAACAATCTTACTCAACCAACATAAAGAAAAAAACGTAGTGTAAAAAGAATTTGATCTTAAGACATTATTGAATGATTTTTAGGACAAAAGAAGGACACAATAGAAGATGGATTGGAACCAATAAAGGAGAATATGAACTAAATAAAAAATGATGCTAGTCCTGTAGAACCTGGATCTTAAAGGAAATAATCCTAAAGAAACCAGTCAAGAAGAATTCTGAAAATATAAACAAGCGAATCTCAGAAAATTGGAAGCTAGTGTCGAAAATGAAACCATTCTCATTTCCTACTCACAGTTATACAAAGTCATCGGGATAATTGGTGTCGGTTGTGAATTAGTCCAATTATTGTTTTGCTCAGTCGGGATAGTAATTGGTTTGGGTTCCATAATCTAAAGGTATCCCAAGACCTTTTCGATTACAGTCTGATACCTGAATGCTGGACAATGTCTCAAAGGCTTCAAAGACATCAAGCTTTGTCTATTTTCTGCTCTATTCTTGCTTATCTGGTGTGCTTGGCCACTCTCTCTAGTATGAGGTCGACTCAGTTCATTTTTATCAGACCAGTCAGCTTTAGCTGTAGTTTTTGGTACAGGGCTAAGGTGTCTGAGATCCTCTGTCTTTCCGGAAGTTATTTTGTCCCTCTGCATAGGTCACTAAATTGGGTTCTTAGGGACTATTTTTGTTGCTCTTCAGAAATAAGAGTCATATATTCACAAAGGGTATACACAGGAGATTTAGATATTGTTCCCCACTTCCTTACTATTTCAACCTGCCTGTTTTTGTTACTGCATAGGATTCCTCCAACCATGGGGAAGAGACGTTCACGGTTTGAGTCTGCCAAGGGCAAATAGAAGGACCAGTTGGACCATGTCCCAAAGAAACGTGGCCGTAAAACAAACCAGGAGCATTTGGAGACCCTTGCTGCTAATTACATAATGGGTAATTCTTCAATTTTTCGCCAAGAAATACATGGTTGGGAAAGAGATATACAGACTGATCCTGAATACAATGAAACAGAAACAGAGATTCTGGACTTCATTACGGACCCTGGCAATACCCATGGTGGACTTACTCTTTTCAATCAGACTATTCACACATACTGGATAGTCAAATGTCTTCTAGCAAAAGCTATGTAGAGTTTTTCGCCTGTCCATGCCAAGGCAGACCAACCAAAGATAGAACCTTGTCTTCAGGACTTGCTTCAGGACATACAGAACCAGTTGCAGCATATTAAGATTACTCAATATCAGGCAACAGATCGCATTAGCAGAATGGATGATCGGGTCGGACGCATGGAGGAGCTACTCCAGAAGATGCAGCAAGTTGATATGTCTGGGTCCACTTTGAAGGACCCAGCTCCAGTTTCCTCATGAGATGGCTAGTTTTTATAGTATTTGGGTTTTATGCACTTTTTAAAAGTATATGAACTTCCTTTATGTCATAAGTCTGAACATATTGCAATATTAGGACATATAGTTAATGCGTCATATAGAAGGATGAAACAATTTCAATTTTGGTATGCTTTCCATGCTTTCAGGTGGCCAATAGACCTAGTTTCCTACGGGCAGGTTGAGGCCACAGTATGAATTTTATATTTTGTAGCCTGTCCTATAATTATAAATAGAAAATAGTGAGGTCCCACCAAATTTACAAAAAATAAAAGAAACCATTCTCATTTCCAAAATACTTCATCATCAAAGATAAAATAAATATCCAGGGGCATGGTAGATCTAAAGAATTTGGGGTATTTTAAAAATTTTATTTCAAATGATAACGGAACTACCGATGGAGACTATCATTGATGGGAATTTCTCTGCTATTCACATGGATGAAATATTGGTAGGAAAATATACTCAATTTTTTATCAACTATCCCATCTACCTCCAGAAAAGTTTACACTTCAATCTGTTATTGATGTATCTCCTCTATTAATGAATATAAATCCTAAAGGTCAACACTTTTGCCTTTGTCATCCAACAAGACTGGTATTAAACTATAAACGACCTTTTTTGTTTTTGTTTTTGGCAACAATGGGACTCCATGTTATCATTGGCTAGTTTGTTAAATGAAAAATAAATTGTGGCTTATGAGTGGCTTTTCTATTTATTGGAATCATATTTGTCATGGTAATAATGAATAATATGAAAATCCCTTGTATTACATTGGAATATTAATGAGATAGTTACTATCTTCGTTGGATATGAATAAATTAATGTTTTGGTTTTTAATTGAATCTATATATATAATTCTTATGAATCGATTCTTTATGTTCGGTCTTATATTTCCAATCATGTAGGAACGTGTAGCAATAAAGAGATTTATGGGAGAGGAATTATAGTTGTTTTGTAGTGTGGAAAATACTGTCTTTCCATAGATTGAAAAGATGAATAGTGTGAAATGAAATTAATTAATTCACTTCCATCGATGAAATAATGTTTGTCAGCAGTTGATGTTGTGCGTTGAACCTATTTCTCCATGTAGATATAATTCTGTGTACAAAACCTTAAATTTGCATAGAATTATCAAATTGTCTCTCAATGTATGCAAATTCTAAATCGATAATTATTTAGTAAGAGAATGATTGAAATGGAAGGATGGCTATAGTGGCATTGAGTGATGTATGTAATTGACATTTTGGAAGTATTAGGTGGCATTAGGGGAAGGTCAATTGTGAGACTCTTTCCGAATGCAATTGGGATTCCAAGTGGTCATTGTGAATCCTTGAGCCAGATCGCAATTATCCACAATTAATTGTTATGTCCCTTTTATAAGAACGTGGAGGATGAGTGGTGGGGATTTGAGTAGAAGGAAACATTCGTCTCATCTCAATCAATCTAAGAAACTTGTGTTTCTTTCCTTCGGTGATTCTATTTTAAAACCAATGGGTCTGCAACATAGATTACCAAAGAAAGGAGCCACTCATAAAGATCCATCTCAACCAGTCTAAGAAACTTGTCTTCCTTAGCCATTGCGGATTCTATTATAAAAGCAATGGGTCTGCAACATAAATTACCAAAGAAAGGAGTCACTCATAAAGATCTATCTCAACCACCGATACAACAACCCTAAAGTAAAAAATTTCACGAATTTCATGAGTAAACTTTATTTTTATATACACAACTAATTACATATGCATAACATATAATCTAACTTTTTTTTTCTATTTAAATAATATTTATTTTTTATTTTAAAATAAGAAAAGTATACTTATCTTCAGGGTAAAAATTTTTATTAGTAAACAAACAACTTGTAATTATTTATTTATTTTCATATAAACAACTAATTAAATATGAATAATATATAGCTTATTTCATTTTTCTATTTAAATAATATTTATAGTAAAATTCCTCATAAGTAAATAAACAACTTGTATTTATTTATTTATTTATTTATTATTTTAGAATGGGAAAAGTATACTTACGACCAAAGTAAAATTCCTCATGAGTAAACAAACAACTTGTAGTTATTTGTTTATTTATTTATTTTCATATACACAACTAATTAAATATGCATATCATATACCCTACTTTATTTTTCTATTTAAATAATATTTATTTTAGAATAGGAAAATTATGCTTACTCATGGCTTTCAAGTGGCTTTTAGAATGAATATATTTGCAACATTCAAATCAAATTATATAAAAATTAACTCAGGTCAATATGTTAAATTTATTAATAATAAACTTAAGAAATTACAATCAAAGGAAATACTTTATGAATTGTTGAACTTCTAACTAACTAAGTTTGACAACTATTACATGTTAAGTGTACCTGTTTGGATGCCCTACAAGCATAATTGTTGACAATATTTACATTTAGGTGCAATGGATGATATTTACAAGAAACTAAAACAACTTTTAATCTCCATCTTGATATTGGGTACACACCATAAGTACCAAATTTAAATTCAAATTCAAATTTAATCTTTATCTTGATATTGGGTACACACCATAGTTACCAAATTTAAATTCAAAATATTAGGTACACACCATAGTTACCGAATTTAAAATCAAATTTAATTGGATAACCATTGACAACTTAGAATTCACCACCAAAAAAATTCAGAAATATAGTGTTAGGAATCTGTAATCAGCAATATTGGCAAAGTCTGATCACAGAAACAACATCGTTTCAACCACTTTGGGATTCTAGGATCTAGCCCTCCTGAATCCAGAGAGGGATCTCTCCAATAAGTGCAAAGATAGATTTGTCTTTGAAGTTTTGGGTAATGATATTAGGCTAGTTATGAAGGCCAAGGGTTTGTTTTGTTTTTTGGATGGTTGAGCATAATTACTATTTGAGGTGGAAAGTTATAAACGCAAAGAGTTTCAAAGGTGAGAAGTTGTAAGCAATCAGAGTAAGCTTCCGCCAAAAAGATAGATAATTGAAGGTTTTAGTCCATTGGGCTATGGAGTCATAATAGGGTTTAGTTGGAATAGCAAGAGGCAAGAGTGGTCCATGGGGCAAGTCATCTATGTCTAAGGATCTCTTTAAAGTTTGATTTATGGAATGAAATGATACAACAAGAAGGGGAACTAAACAGATGCAGAAAAAATAGCAGCCCAAGATCTGGTAAGTACTTTTAAACTAGCCAGCTTTTGACATACACTTAAGAAAAACTTGAAAGTAAACTAGGATCTGGTAAGTACTTTTAAACTAGCCAGCCATTGATGCACTTTCAATAGCAAAAATTTTTAAAACAAAGGGAAACTTGAAGGGAATTGTTGGAGTAGAAACTAGCGGGCCGGGCTCACCACAAATCCTCTCCTAGCTCTGTTTTACTTGGTTACTTTCAAGACAAACACAAATATAACACATAACGGCCTAAGATCTAGTAAGTACTTTGAAACTAGCCAGCTTTTAACACATTCCAAGGGAAAATTTCAAACAGTCTTTGGGGATAAAACTAGGACCAGGGCACACCATATCTTCCTTAGTTCATCTCTACTTAACATATAATGAACATAACATTTAAGAATAATTTTCAGCTAAGACAATAAGACGAGGGAACGCCAACATTCCTATGCTTAAACTGAATTGAATCATTCCCAAATAACACAAATTGGAAGAAAACATTCAGATAAACATTTTCAGTCAGAGAAGGGTACTGGTATACAGTAGGTCCTAACTCCATGCATGTTGTTCTTTATAATAGAAGATGAACACAGTGAAAACAGAAACAAAATAACAAGTTACAATGAGAAAAACATCACCGTCAACATAGACCAGGATCCCATAAATCAGCTTGTATTGATGCTCCAGCCCAGTTACAGCTTTAAATCCAATGCTTTAGTTTAGAAGTCATCTACACATTTTAGCCTAACTTATCTATCACAAGCAGAGCTCCAAGGGCCAGTGAACACTATTTATAGATAGAAGTCTCAAGCTCAATTACATTTCAAAGTTCAGCAACTACATCAACCAACCCCTCTCTCATCTTCTCCAGTAGTATTTGTAGAAGAATGAGGAGGTGAGATCTGATAAAAGATCTCTAAAGATAATTAATACAGACTTAATGGCTTCTTAGCCTTTGGGGGCTTGATGAAGAAACTTACATAGGTGTCCTCTGTATTAAATGATTTACATTAAGATTTAAGCTCAGTGGGAGCTCTTTTTGACCTTTGAGGCTCTATATGATGCCAAAGTAACTCTATTGATATTTTTTCATTAAGTTTATGGCAGCATTTACTCTCTGGTGGTTGCGAGGCAGATATATGATCTTCATCAATAACTTTGGCCTTTGATTGAATACTTTGAGGTGCAAGTGGCATTTCGGTAGCCGGGAGGAATAAATTTTCCTCAGTTGATGCGGTGGAGGCTTTCTGTCTGATGATCCTTTATGATTTATCTTTAAAATGTGTTTTATTTGGGAGGATTAGGCTCCTGATAACCCATCTTAGCCGTAATCTCATAGATCGATCTTTTACACTGATACTCCTTGATTTGTACTTTCTTTACTGTGTTTTGATCGTGTGCAGGGCTGTGCAGGGATGATATGGCATCAATGCTTCATGAGTCATTGATGAAATGTGGATTTGAAACCTGCAAATAATTTCCTTTGGTGAATCGAAGGCGGGAGGATCGTCACCCTTTGCCTCTGAATTTTCTCCAGATTATAGCAAAAAAACCTTTAAACCCTGCAAAAATACAAAAACGTTATGAAATCCTGCATGTATAGCTTAACTGCTTCGGAAGGACATGTGGAGTGAGCGTGGCCGTTGGATGGTATCATCCAATGGTCGAGATTGATTAGAGGAGGTCAGAGGAGAGTGGGGGGGGAAATAAATCGGAGTTGTCGATCGCGTAGAGATTGACGGTTGGGAGCAGAGGCGAAAAGTCAAAGTGAAATAGAGAAATGGTTTAAAACCTTTGTTCTGGACAAAAATGGTCACAAAATCTGGTTTGGGGATCAGGACAAACGTGGGCCGTCAGATGAGATCGGCCCATGTGATCAACGGTGGAGAAACAAGCGCCAATAAACCTTAGAAACATGCCTAGACATCAAACCTTTAATAAAATCCAGATGAATAAAACTCCTGGGTCTGGATTTTTCGACTGTGGATGAGGGGATCGGGGCGATGGAATATGGGCCATCGATCTACAAATTAGATCGACGGTGGAGAAGTTTTAATGATCGCGCCATACCTTGAGTTATCACATGGGCTTTTTCAAAGCACGATCACCATCTGATGAGCGGCCTTAGATCGGACGACGTGCATCAATATCGCACCCACTCCACATTCGACATTTAACGCGTGATGAGGACGGTTTTGTCAACAGTGCTCAAGGTCACGTGTTAGCTGGTGAGTGGAATCGCTGTTGATCGAGGAAAAACCACCTTTCTCTTGAAAGCGGTGCTATGAATCCTGCTTGGTTTTGAACATTGAGTGACTGGCGGGGACCACTGGGGTGATGGACTGCGGGCTATCGATCTGCAAATCAGATCGACAGTGGAGAGCGAATGGAACTTTGCACCAGCGGAAACGTTTATGATATAATAAAAACCGACAAATTTATATAATCGAAGGTTTATACTTTGGGGGCGAAAAATGTATTTACAATATGACTCGGCGCCTGTCTGTGGGGCCGTAGGTTATATGGAAAGTAATATGATCGAGGTTTACAATGCGTGGGGCCAATCGCAATCGGGCCTTCGGGCTCGGTCTTTTTAATCTAACCATTTAAACTTTTCTGATGCGATAAGTGCTTTGGCCTTTGCGCTTGGTTTTACAAAGAAAGCAAAGGACCGGGGCTTATATATATGGGGCTTAATCGCATCGGAAGTTTTGATGCGGTCTTTCAATCAACCCATTGTGAATTTTGCGATGCGATTGGCACCTTGTGGGCCTAGCACCTGGTTCTAGGGTGTGGGCACGTGGAGGGGAAGCGGTTTAGGCTTAGCCCAAGGGGGCTTAAGTATTTAATACAAAAAAGGCATTTTTTTATGGATTTTCAATGGTTTTCAAAAGGAATTTTGAGGGTTTCGGTAAGGTTAAAAGGTGAGTTCTTAACCTTAAAAAATGATTTTCATGAATGGAAGAAGAGGAATCATGAAAATAGAGGAGTTTTATGGAGAAAAAAGGGAGCGAATGAAGGTTAGTTTTGAGTGGAGGAAGGGGAAAAATGATGATTTTGCAGCATTATTTTCACTTATGGAAACAACAAAAATTCTCAGTATAAAAAAGGGAACAGCAGTGAAAATTTGGACAGAGGCATGAGGCCTTCAAGAGTCTTCAAGAGCCAACAATTTTTAGCAATAAAATTTGTTCCTTGAAGGCTCCAAAAAGTTTTAGCCACCTTTTGCTATAACAAATTTTATAGGTGGCTAACAGTGGCTCCACTTGGGGATGGTGCCTTCTTGAAGGCATCAAGAACTTCAGACTAGCATTCTCTGGGAGGCTGACCTGTGCCACATTCATTGTATTCTCTGGGAGGCTGACCTATACCTCATCCATTGGGCTGCTTTCCTTTGCTTGGATGATCTTTCTCTGAAAACGTATTAACAGCCATAAAAACAATTGATCTTTCATCTACAAGCTTTCTACCTTCCCAATCCTATAGATCTAACATTTTTTCTTCTTTAGAGTGCACTTGGATTGGAAAACTCTTCTTCAACATTTTTATTCTTTTGAAAGCAGGAAATCTAAACTATTTCTACTCCTTATTTCTTCATGGACTCAGATTAAACAGTTGATCCCATATGATTCTCTACCTAATCTACTATCTGTTGGGATTAAACTGTCCAACAGATTTTATTCACTAAATTCTAAAATAGAAATTTAAAAGCATTCAAGTCAGGATTAAATAGTCTAACTTGATGCTGATCTATGGCATAAAAAACAAGCTTCACATAGACATTATTTTACAAAAAATTTAAAACAAAATGGAAGGCTTGAGATCTGAAAATTCACAACACTTCCTTCATTCTCTTACAACTCTGTTTTGAATTTTTTTTGAGCTATTTCTTCTTTGTTCTCTGGTTCAGATTTTGAGCTAATTAGAACCATATTTACATCTTTTTGACTCAGAAAATAAAATAGATTTGAGTCATCTCTCTTTGGAAACTTAGGTTCAGATTTTGGGCTTGTTTGAACCTTTAATTTCTATCCTAAACTATCTACTGATAAGCCAAGATTGAACAGTTTGGCAAATTGAATTCACTATCCTATCAGAAGAAAATTTAAAGCTAATTAGTCAAGATTAAATTGTTTGACTAACTAGAAGTGTGTTTTCAAGA
Source organism: Pinus albicaulis (assembly GCA_034641835.2). NCBI lineage: Eukaryota > Viridiplantae > Streptophyta > Pinopsida > Pinales > Pinaceae > Pinus > Pinus albicaulis. The sequence continues at coordinate 210,650,306 of CM076583.1, read as the reverse complement.
GTGGAATTTAAGCTTGCACACTTTCAGAATTTTTTTCTCTTTTTTGATATGGGGTTATACCTTTCTTATTTTCACAATCTACCCTCTTTTCTTTCTTTCACTGTTTTTGTATTTTTGATTTTTCTAACTTTGAATGCAATGGTGGATGACAAATTTATAATGAGAAAAAAGATAAAAAAGGCTTTCAAAACATGGGATGGATCAAGAGAAGTAATGTTTAATCATCCTTCCATTGACAGGACCCCTAAACAATTCTGCTCCATTCAACTCCTGCAAGAAGAATGCATTGTTGCCAGCAGCTGAATGAAAAGAGTAAGGGCCAAGCCATAAGTTGTCAAATTTTCCATGCTTGCCCTTGTCTTCCCTCCTTGAGTCCCACTTTAAAACTTTGTCCCCAACTTTGAAATTGCCGGCCTTTGTTATTCTGTCAAAAAACTTTTTGATGCTGGTATGCTTCTACAATGCTCTGTTATAAACCTCCTCTCTGGTTTGCTGAAGATGAATGGTCTGATTTATTCTTTTGATCATGTCATTATCTTCAGTTTTCAACTCTTGAATCAAATTCATTACTGGTACACCAAGGCTGTTTGGAAAAATTGCATCAGTACCATACACAAGCTGAAAAGGTGACATGCCAATAGATTTTTTCAATGTCAATCTGTCAGCCCAAAGTGCATGAACAAGCTTTGTGTGCCAAGACTTCTTGTTATCCTCCAACAGTTTTTTTATTATGTTCAATAAACTCTTGTTTGAGGATTCCGAAAGTCCAATACCTTGAGGGTAATAGGCCGTGGAATGCCCCAATGTTATCTGATGTCTGTGACAGAATTCAACCATCTTCTTTGATCCAAATGTTGCTGCATTATCAGTGATGATCTTAGTATGACAGCCAAATCTGGAGAGAATGTTAGTCTCCATGAATTTTATAATAACAAAATCATTGGCCTGCCTACAAGGTATGGCTTCTATCCACTTAGTGAAATAGTCTGTGGCAGTGATAATCCATCTATGCTGGGCAGAAGATGGTGGATGGATTTCTCCTATGAAGTCAAGTCCCCACTGTTGAAATGGGGCTTCAACAGTGATTGGATGTAGAGGCAGGGGTAGCAGTTTTCTTTTTCCTTCAAAAATTTAACATTTATGACAGACAATGATCATCTTGTGTATATCAGGAAAAAGAGTAGGCCAATAGAAGCCAGCCCTTAAAATTTTGTTGGCTGTTGTCTTCCAATCTAAATGACCTCCACACTCTCCTTCATCGAACTCATGCTTAACCTTCTCTGCATCAAACTCAGGCAAACATTTAAGCAATAGACTACTTGCATTTTTCCAATAAAGAAATTTATCTATAATGCAATAGTTTACAAATTTTAACTTTAGGAATCTTGCCTTTGTCTTTGTCAAACCAGGAGGTGTATTTAAATTAAGAAAAACATAAATAATATCAGCATACCAAGGAGAATTCATAAAATGGTCTTCAACAATAGGAGATGAGAATCCTTCTTGGTCATCCAAATCATCAATCATATTAATATCAAAAACTTCAAAATTGGATTCAACCATTAATCTAGCTAGACCTTGGCCTTTGATGAGTTTAGTGGGTTTTATCTCTAAATCATATTCAAGAATAACAACAATCCACTTACCTCTCTTACCATCTGGGTCCTGTGTTAGAATGTCTTTAACAACTGAGTTTGGGACAAAGGCAATGATGTGTGAGTGAAGGATGTACACCCTGAAGTCTTTCAAAGCTTTAACCAAAGAAAAAGTTTGCTTCTCCAAAATGTTATACTTCAGAGAGGCATCCCTCAATGCCTTACTAAAGAATGCAATAGGCTACTATTGTCCTTGTGGATTTTTCTGTAAAAGGACAACAACTATGGTATGTTCTAATGCAAATTAAAAAATATAAAAATCTTTTGAAAAATCAGAACTTATAAGAACTGGTGTTTTGGTTAACGCTTGTTTCACCAGCTCAAAAGACTTCTTTGCTTCCAAGGTCCATTTCACCCGTTGCTCATTCTTCAACATGTTTTTGATATTTCTAAGGAGCTCAGCCAAGTTGGGGATGAACTTTCTCAAAAAGTTAATCTTTGCTCAGCCAAGTTGGGGATGAACTTTCTCAAAAAGTTAATCTTTCCAATGAAATATTTCAACTCTTTGATATTTCTAGGATGAGATATTTGCAATATGGCCTCAACCCTCTTTGGATCTATCTTAATACCCTCTTCTGAAATAATGTGCCTAAGAAGTTTACCTTCTTGGAGACCGAATAGTGTCTTCTTAGGGTTTAAGGATATCTAAAACTTTCTGAATTTCTCGAAAAAATTTCTTAAATGTTCTAAGTGCTCTTCATCTGTTTTTGAAAACACAGTGATATCATCAAGGTATATAATGATGAAGTAGCCCAGTTATTTCGAGAATTCTATGTCCATGGCTCTTTGAAAATTTTCTCCAAGATTCATTAGACCAAAAGGCATTTTCACATACATGAAAGTGCCCCATGGTGTATTAAAGGCTGTCTTTAATTGATTAGCAGGGTGAACTAAGATCTGATTGTACCCTGAGTAGCCATCAAGCAAAGAAATTCTTCTAGACCCTACCACCCTTTGTAAAATATGATCCATCTTAGGTAAAGGGTAGTTGTCTTTTAATGAAGCTTTTTTTAAGTCTCTAAAGTTCATGTTCTGATTTTCTATTTTTCCTAACTATACTAGATGATATTCATATCTGTGTTGGTTCAACAGGACACAATATATTTTTATTTGATTCTTCCATCTAAAATTTAACAAATATAACAAAGCTATTAAATGGTTTTTGGTTTTCTTTGAGAGGGATTTTGTGTTGTATTATTTCAGTGTCATAGGATTTAAGATCTTCGTAACTCCATGCAAAAACATCAGAAAACTCTTTAAACAACTCTATGTATTTGAGTTTAATGTGAGCTAGTAAAGTCTTAGATAGTTTAATCATCATAGGTTTAAGTTCACTACCAATATTGCACTCTTCCACTTCAGTCTCTACAGGCTCCAGTTTTGGCTTCTTGGCCACATCGTTAAAATCAAACAACTCTTCTAAAGGTGCCAGACTGCTTGGAAAACTGTCATCTTCAGAGTGTAGAGTTTCTAACTCCTCTGTTTCTAACTCTGCATTCAATCCTATTTTCTTTTTTAGTTTGCTAGTCAGAAGATTAAGATTGACAAGCTCAGGAGAGGGCTCTTCTTGACCAAGAAAATTTTCTTCACTACAGTCTGTCTCATAGTCTGAGTCCGAACTGTTTAGTTCGAATTCATTTCTGAATTGCATGAAGTCTTCTATTTGTTTGTCTCCATCAAACACCTACCAATAATTTTCATTATCAGGCACAATTAGTTTGAATTTAATTTGAGTTGTGCAGTCTTTGGTTTCACAGTGTTAAACATGCTCTAGCTGCAAAGGTTAAATTGTGGGCGGCAATATTTTTTTTTCTTGTGACAAAAATCAATTTGGACTCCTTGAATGTTTTCAAAAGGTCCATGACATCGTTTCGGTAGGCCCTAAGTCTAGGATGATTTGTGTTACACTCCCCATTGACTTGCCTAATGACTAACTCTGAATCCCCATACACATTGATTCTTCTGGCTCCTAACTTTTTCAACAAACGTAAGCCTTAGAGAAGGCATTCATATTCTGCTATGTTGTTGGAACACTGAAAGTTTAATTTTCAGGAAATGCTTTCTGTGTGGTTGTTTTCAGTGTTGTAAATCCAGACACCTGCACCAACGTTAGTCCTAGTGCAGGATCCATACAAATACATACTCCACAGAGGACTATTTTCGGTTTCATCTATTTGGTGTTTGTCCTCTTCAACTAACGTGCCTTCTGATTGTTGTGGAATGTCAGTACTTAGTTGCATTTGTTTCAACTCCTCAAGTCTTTTGCCATGTTGAGGGTTGATTTCTTGATTGTCAAGGTTTAAGAGCAATGGATGAATGACTTGTAGCTCAAGACCTCTTTTTGGTTTGCTAACACTCACAGGTTCAGCAAACTGTTCTGACACTTCTGCGTTGTGATCCTCTTCGTCCCTATCGGCCATTAATCCTGCTAAAGTGACTTGTTCACTAAATGTTTCATCGTTAAACATAATAAAATAATCAAGGCCTATATTTATAGAATACAGAGGAGAGTTTTGTGGTATTTATTGACTTGTAACTGTGTATTGCATATGGGATTCCCTGTAAAGTCTTCTAGTCTAATTGAAAACATGGATAGTCGCATAGGTCATGTTCATTTGCATAGTCCCTTGTAACTTAGCCCCCCAAGATCTTGATAATAGCATTCCATATTTTGGGGGCACATTAGCCACAACAATATCCATGACCAAGCACTTGGCTGGAATCTGGGCTAAGTTAACGCAGAGATCTTTGATTAATCCTAAACATTTTGCTCTGCTTGAGTCAAAGGAGTAAAGATATTTGTAAGGTCTGGTGATTTCTAGACCCAGGCTCTCCATTACAACTTTTGGCATTAAATTATGAGAAGCCCTAGAATCATGCATAATGTTGTGTAAAAATTTTTCATGAACGTTTAAACTCACATAAAAGGGAGGAACAGATCCCTCTTGATATCTACCTTCAATATTAGGACCAAAAATAAGCTCGGGCTGGTCATCATTAAGATTTATTGTATCCTCATTTTCCTCTATATTTAAAGCCTTGATAATTTGGGTCATGTATATATTTTGGACAGCCAACTCTGTCAGGGGAACAGAGATTTTGATCTTTGAAACTTCCTGCTCTAGGCTGAAATGAATTTGACTCTTTAAAGTACTTGTTTCAACCTTATTAGCTATCACTCTATCAGCAACATCAGCTTTCTGATTTGTTTTATTTACATTTGAAAAAATTGTTCTGACAAGAGTACTAGCTGAGGTGTTAGTACTGCTAAGGTCTACACTCTGTTTTTCATTATTTTGAGTGCCTTTCTCTCTACCATCATTAGAATTAACATCCATTGTTTTTTCCTTTGGTTTGACAATTTTAGGCTTGTTTACAGTGCTGCTTTTTGAAGATTTTTCAGAGGTTTTGAGGTTGGGAGTTTGTTGACTGGTTTTACTTTTGAGGTCATATTCTCTTTGAGACTCTATGATGACATTTTCCATGTCTTGATAATAATTTTCATCATCATCTCTTTTGTCATCATAAGGTGTGTATAGAATTTGTTTCCTATCATAATGAATCTCAAAGTCATCATTATCTACCCCCAGAATGTTGATATCATCTTCCTCCATTATCTCATCTGTTTCCTCAACCTCACTTACATAGTTTTGATGAAAGGGAGGAGTGATTTGTTGATCATCTTCCCTAGGTATGTTTGGAGGTTGGTTCCATCTAAAATTCTGGTTTTGGTTCTTGTTTCTATTTTGAGGAGTAGTTTGGTTTTGGCTTGCTTGTGCTCTCTTAATTATGCTCATCTTCATCATCTCCTCCATAATTCTCTCCATATTTGAGTTTGAAGTATAAGGTGTGGATTCCTCTCTAAAAGATACTCTCTTCTCATTTTTCATTCTTGCTCTTTTCTCCATTAAGTTGGCTTCCACAGAAAGAACACCCTTTTGCATCTCTTCAAGAGTTGCAGGATCTCTTTCCCTCAGCTGATAGGCCATCTCAGGGTCAAACCCTTCAGGAAACTTGTTTAAAGCAAAGCCTTGTGGAGGTTTTAGCTCTAGGGAAAGTGAATTATACACACTGTTAAATCTAGTGCAATAAGCTTGCACACTTTCCCCAGTGTTTCTATGGAGGTTCTTGTAGTCATAAAGGACTTGGAGAGGATTCTTCTTCACTTCCCATTTGTTTGAGAATGTTTGATGGAAGGCTTGGAGATCATTGATACTATGGGGGGTTAAGCCTTTGAACCATTTTCTTACTTCTCCCCCTAAGCTCTGAGTAAATAATCTAAGCTTGACAGAATCATCATCAATTTCATTTTTGTCAAAGTAGTCATTCATCTTATCCACATGTTGTGATGTAGTTGTAGCATTGCTAGCATCATACAATGGAATTTTGGACTGATAGTCCTATGGAAGACTGACTAATGGAAGAGGAAGGACTAGGGGAGCATACCATGCTGCCATGATATGTGGTGGAGGTGGATTCACAAGGGGTAGATTAACAAAAGGGAAAATGGGCTGAAGTGGGGTGGTTTGAATAGTGGATGTAGGGTGAGCAGAAATGGATGGGCCAGGAATAGATTGCTGAGCTGATCTTGGATGAGAGACACCTAAGTTGTGAAGGAAATGTGAATCAGGAGGCGTTGTTTCTATGCTACAAGGATGTTCACTTGTTTCAGGAGATGAAAGTGAAGACTCAGAATCTAACTGACCTAAGTCACCAAGAGAACTAGTTCTAAAGGGATTTACCAAGTCAACTTGTGATTGTTGTAGAGCTGAAAGATTTCCAGGGACTGAATTATCTCTCAACGGTGATCTGAAAAAGGTTGATAATTTAATCCTAAGAGACTTCCTAAGGATACTTTTTGGGTTATCAACTATCTCAGGTGGATCGGGGTCAGGATAGGCTCTAGTGTGAATCTTTCTAGGAGCCACTATGTTGTGTTTTAGACCTAACTTTAAACAAGAAAAATTCAACTAGATATGACAGTATTTTAGAGGTTAACTAATCTGTTTCACAAATTCAAATCCTACAGTCCTCTAACTGAGTTTTCAACAATGTTATAATGATAAAGGTTCTTCCCAGTGGAGTCTAAAGGTCTGTTAAGGATTGTGGAGTCGCCAAGTGGAAGTTTTTAGCTCTTTTTCAGAGGTAAAAGGTTTTATGGTCCGCCACCATGTTTATTGAATACCAATCTGAAATATTTTTGGTTTTCTGAGTTATTTTTCAATTGTGCGGTTTCTAAGAATATCCTAAATCTGTTTCAAAACTTAGCTATGGTTATGAGACAAAGACAGTCTACCCTTATGGTTAAGCCAGCTGATCTTACAAGGTTAGATAAACTCTTATGAGAAACCTAGGCTTTACCTAGTTTGTCACTGATTCAAACAAGTTTTATCATGATTACCATTTCTTGGTAGTGCTTGAAAAGGTTTCTTTTTACTCACAAGGTCTTATTAAGTTTTTAAGGGAACCTAAGGTGAACATTCAACTTCGATCCCCAGCGGAGTCGCCAGAAATGTTAGGAATCTGTAATCAACAAGATTGGCAAAGTCTGATCACAGAAACAACATCGTTTCAACCACTTTGGGATTCTAGGATCTAGCCGTCCTGAATCGAGAGAGGGATCTCTCCAATAAGTGCAAAGATACATTTGTCTTTGAAGTTTTGGGTAATGATATTAGGCTAGTTATGAAGGCCAAGGGTTTGTTTTGTTTTTTGGATGGCTGAGCATAATTATTGTTTGAGGTGGAAAGTTATAAACGCAAAGAGTTTCAAAGGTGAGAAGTTACAAGCAATCAAAGTAAGCTTCTGCCAAAAAGATAGATAATTGCAGGTTTTAGTCCATTAGGCTATGGAGTCACAATAGGGTTTAATTGGAACAACAAGAGGCAAGAGTGGTCCATGGGGCAAGTCATATATGTCTAAGGATCTCTTTAAAGTTTGATTTATGGAATGAAATGATATAACAAGAAGGGGAATTAAACAGATGCAGAACAAAGAGAAGCCCAAGATCTGGTAAGTACTTTTAAACTAGCCAGCTTTTGACATACGCTTAAGAAAAACATGAAAGTAATCTAGGATCTGGTAAGTATTTTTAAACTAGCCAGCCTTTGATACACTTTCAATAGCAAACATTTTTAAAACAAAGGGAAACTTGAAGGGAACTGTTGGAGTAGAAACTAGTGGGCCGGGCTCACCACAAATCCTCTCGTAGCTCTGCTTTACTTGGTTAATTTCAAGACAAACACAAAGATAAAAAATAATGGCCTAAGATTTGGTAAGTACTTTGAAAATAGCCAGCTTTTAACACATTCCAAGGGAAACTTTCAGACAGTCTTTGGGGATAAAACTAGGACCAAGGCACACCATATCTTCCTTAGTTCATCTCTACTTAACATATACTCAACATAACATTTAAGACTAATATTAAGCTAAGAAAATAAGATGAGGGAACACCAGCATTCCTATGCTTAAACTAAATTGAATAATTTCCAAATAACAAATATTGGAAGAAAATATTCAGATAAAGATTTTCAGTTAGAGAAGGGTACTAGTATACAGTAGGTCCTAACTCCATGCATGTTGTTCTTTATAAGAGAAGATGAACACAGTGAAAAGAGAAACAAAATAACAAGTTACAATGAGAAAAACATCATCGTCAACATAGACCAGGATCCCATAAATCAGCTTGTATTGATGCTCCAAACCAGTTACAACTTTAAATCCAATGCTTTAGTTTAGCAGTCATCTACACATATCAGCCTAACTTATCTATCACAAGGAGAGCTCCAAGGGCCAGTGAACACTATTTACAGATAGAAGTCTCAAGCTCAATTTCATTTCAAAGTTCAGCAACTACATCAACCAACCCCTCTCTCATCTTCTGTAGTAGTATTTATAGAAGAATGAGGAGGTGAGATCTAATCAAATATCTCTAAAGATAATTAATACAGAGTTAATGGCTTCTCGGCCTTTATGGGCTTGATGAAGAAACTTATATAGGTGTCCTCTGTATTAAATGATTTACATAAATATTTAAACTCGGTGGGAGCTCTTTTTGACCTTTGAGGCTCTGTGTGATGCCAAAGTAACTCTGCTGATATTTTTTCATTTAGTTTATGGCATAATTTACTCTCTGGTGGTTGCGAGGTAGATATCTGATCTTCATCAATAAATTTGTCCTTTGATTGAATAATTTGAGGCACAGGTGGCATTTTGGTAGCTGGGAGGAATCAATTTGCCTCAGTTGAGGCAGTGGAGGCTTTTTGTCTAATGATCCTTTATGATTTATCTTTAAACTATGTTTTAGTTGGGAGGATTAGGCTCCTGATAACCCATCTTAGCTGTAATCCCACAGATCAGTCCTCGACACTGATACTCTTTGATTTGTGCTTTCTTTACTATGTTTTGCTGGTGTGCAGGGCTGCGCAAGGATGATATGGCATCAATGCTTCATGAGTCATTGATGAAACATGGATTTGAAACCTGCAAATAATTTCCTCTGGTGAATCGAAGGCGGGAGGATCGTCACCCTCTGGCTCTGAATTTTCTCCAGATTATAGTGAAAAAAACTTTAAACCCTGTAAAAATACAAAAACGTTATGAAATCCTGCATGTATAGGTTAACTGCTTCAGAAGGACATGTGGAGTGAGCGTGGCCGTTGGATGGCATCATCCAACATTCGAGATTTATTAGAGGAGGTTAGAGGAGACCAGAGGGGGAAATTAAATCGGAGCCGTCGATCGCGTAGAGATCGATGGTTGGGAGCGGAGGGGAAAAGTCAAAGTGAAACAGAGAAATGGTTTAAAACCTTTTTTCTGGACAAAAATGGTCACAAAATTTGGTTTGGGGATCGGGAAAAACATGGGTCGTCGGATGAGATCGGCCCACGCGATCAAAGGTAGAGAAATAGGCTCCAATAAACCTTAGAAACATGCCCGGGCATCAAACCTTTAATAACATTCAGATGAATAAAACTCCCGGGTCCAGATTTGTCGACTATGGACGAGGGGATCGGGGCGATGGAATATGGGTCATCGATCTACAAATTAGATTGACAGCGAAGATGCTTTAATGACCGCGCCGTACCTTGAGTTATCGCACGGGATTTTCCAAAGCACGATCATTGTCCGATGAGCAGCCTCAGATCAGACGGCGTACATCAATATCGTGCCCACTCCACATCCGACATTTAACGTGCGATGAGGGAGGTTTTGTCAACAGTGCTCAAGGCCACGTGTCAGCCGGTGAATGGAATCACTGTCGATCAGGGAAAAACCACCTTCCTCTTGAAAGCGGTGCGATGAATCCCGCTTGGTTTTGAACAGTGAGTGACTAGCGGGGACCACCAGGGTGATACACTGCGCGCCGTCGATCTGCATATCAGATCGACGATGGAGAGTGAATGGAACTTTGCACCGGCAGAAAAGTTTATGATATAATAAAAACCGACAATTTTATATAACCGAAGGTTTATACTTTGGCGGCGAAAAATTTATTTACAATATGACTCGGCGCTCGTCTGCGGGGCCGTAGGTTATATGGAAAGTAATATGACCGGGGTTTACAATGCGCGGGGCCAATCACAATCGGGTCTTCAGTCTCGGTCTTTTTAATCTAACAATTTAAACTTTTCCGATGCGATAAGCGCTTCGGCCTTTAAGCTTGGTTTTACAAAGAAAACAGAGGACCGGGGCTTATACATATGGGACTTAATCGCATCAGAAGTTTTGATGCGGTCTTTCAATCAACCCATTGTGAATTTTGCGATGCGATTGGCGCCTTGTGGGCCTAGCACCTGGTTCTAGGGTGCGGGCACGTGGAGGGGAAGTGGTTTAGGCTTAGCCCAAGGGGGCTTAAGTCTTTAATACAAAAAAGACATTTTTTTATGGATTTTCAATGGTTTTCAAAAGGAATTTTGAGGGTTTCGGTAAGGTTAAAAGGTGAGTTCTTAACATTAAAAAATGATTTTCATGAATGGAAGAAGAGGAATCATGAAAATAGAGCAGTTTTATGGAGAAAAAGGAGAGCAAATGAAGGTTATTTTTGAGTGGAGGAAGGGGAAAAATGATGATTTTGCAGCAGTATTTTCACTTATGGAAACAACAGAAATTCTGAGTATAAAAAAGAGAACATCAGTGAAGATTTGGACAGAGGCATGAGGCCTTCAAGAGTCTTCAAGAGCCAACACTTTTTAGCAATAAAATTTGTTCCTTGAAGGCTCCAAAAAGTTTTAGCCACCTTTTTCTATAACAAATTTTATAAATGGCTAACATATAGCTCTTTCAAAATTTAATTATTAAAAAAAAAAAAGATCTATATTCAGTCTCTATCTTCCTAAAGTAATTATTTATAAATTAAATAAAAATAAAAATATTATACTAGTATCCAATATTATATAATTCTACAAAATGAAACACCTATATATATATATATATATATATATATATATATATATATATATATATATTAAAAAAAATCACATTCTCAAATCATAAATTTTAACATAATTTACAACATTATTAATTGATAACTAAAGCAATCTAACTTTCTCTTTGTAGATTTAGTCTTTCTAGGGAATCCAATGAAAACACTCTTAAGGATCTGTTTATAGTGTAGTATTTGGCAGAGTTGTTTAGTGTGTTTTAGGTTCATTCACATGAAGGATGCACATTCTACTTGTAACACTCTGGAATGAAATTAAGTATAAAATTTTACTTTATGTTTCATTTATTATAGTTATGTTAAACATTGATAAAATGGAGTAAAAAATATGGATTAGTGTATTTTTAACGAATAATAATTAAGGTGAATAAAAAATTCGCAATTAGAAAATATTGATTGGAAACTAATTCCAAATGAATTCCAAACTCTAAAGTAGTTAGAAACTTGGAATTTTAAACTCCGCACTTCAAAGTTTCAATTTCTAGGGCAGTTAGAGACCTAGAATTCCAAACTCTAGAGCAGTTAAAGACTTGGAATTCCAAACTCTAGAGTTCCAATCAGCATTTAGAGCCCTGGAATTCCAAAATCCAGAGTTCCAAACTCGAGAGTAGTTAAAGACTTGAAATTCCAAACTCCCAGAGCACTTACAGACAGTTACTTTCTCGAGAAGAGGTTATTATCTAAAAAGAGGTTATGTTTTAAACATAAAAATAAAATAAAAGAGAATCTCAGTGAAGAGAAAGGGTTATGGTCTTAAAAAAAAAATGTGGAAATGAAAAGAAAGAGTTATCTTCACATGGAGAGAAGGGGTTATGATCAAATGGAAGGAAGATGCTTAATTGGTATCCAGTGGTTAGGAGCTATCCAAAACTAGGTATCCTTCTCTCTCAAAGTTGGGTAGACCAAATCAATCTTTTTATATGATGAGATAAGTAATTTTGTTTTTCTGTGAAAAACAGTTATCTTGTCATTGTTGTGAAGAAATATGAGACAAGTACCTCTATTTTTTTGGAAACTACTATTTTATTCGGTGTTACTATTGTTAAAATTCATTATGAATAATGGAGTCCCTTTCTGGATTCTCTAGATTAAATAGATATGTTATACCATTGTTACAATTTTAACTAGATTCGCTTACTAGATTGTGTAAGTGAAGGAAACTCTGAAGTCCCTGTATGTGAAACTGAATTGTTGGGAAAACGATTTTAGTTAATTTATGTATGATGAAATTAAACTAATTACGTGGGTGCAAGAATTAAATAATTTTGAACCATCCATGTTCTGGTAGGCATTTTAATTGCTGCATTTTGGTGCATGGTATTGCTGCGATCATTATTCAATGTGAACCCTAACCTTAAATGCTATATCAATTTGTTAATAAATTCATCACTACTCAATGTAAACCTTAACATTAAATGTTATATCAATTTCTTGATAAATCCATCTAGAAGTGCGCAAAAAAACCTCTAACGTTTTGACATAGTTATGCGAATAATTTGCGCTTTTAAAGATTTCCTTTAATAATTCTTAAATTTAAGATTAAAATAAATTAATTTATATATAATTTAAATTTAAATTTTTCATATAATTATAATTTATAAATAATAAATATTTTTTCATTTTTTATAATTTAACTTATAGATTAATTTCTTTAATAATTGTTAAATTTAAGATTGAAATAAATTAATTTATATATAATTTAAATTTAATATTTTTATATATTTATAATTTATAAATTATAAATGATAAATATTTTTTCACTTATTTTTATAATTAAATTTATAGATTAATTTCTTTATATTTATTGTCAATTCAAACCAACTACATAAATTTTGAAATTGATTCTGATAGATTATAAATTGTTTCTTTGAAATCTACCTATGATATTTACACATGGTATCTTTCCAAGGTATTCTTCTTTATTTTATAGAGAAAATAATAAAATAAAGAAGTCCATCAATCATATAAAAGAGGATAGGAGTTAGGCATTGAGATCATCTTGAATTATTTATCTATTTTTCCTTTGTTGAGAACTTTGCAAAGCCGGTACAAATCCAGTACTAGTTTGATCCGCGGGATGAAAACTCCATCGGAGTAAGTCCATGGATCCATCCAGGGTATCAATGGGAGTAATTTGTCTAGTGGATCTTTCTAGGGTCTACCATTTTTCTTGCTTGTTGTTAGCTTGTTGTTATTTCTCATGTAATGAGCAACCTTGCATGCCATTGGCGAGTGTTTATTTTATGTCTCTTATGTTTTATGGTTTTTGTTGAAGGATTATTTTAATTAGAACACTATAGTTCATTCTAAAAAATAAATTTGAAATCAAATTATATCACATAATTTAATTTCAATATGAATAATTTATTAGTGAGTGAACTTAATAAACTATTTTTAAAAAAGTTATAATTTTTTCCAACTATATCATACATGTGTTACATGTTGCATTGTAATTCTACAAATTCTATAGAATAATATTTTGGAATCTTTACATTTCAATCCCATGGATTATATTTAAAAGAAACTAAAAAAAATGTGATTAGCCTTTACTTTCCATAAACGATATTGGATGCATAACACAACACATTTTCTTAACCCTAAACAGACATGTGCTAAAAACTAATTCAATATGCAATACAAAATACAAGATATGTACATGGTTTCTGCGAGAAAAGACTTTTATTTCCATAGATTCCACTCAAATCTAAAGCCCAACTGAAGGTAGCCAATTAATTTTAGAAACCTTTCACTCATATCTAAATCTTTAGTTTTCCCATTTATGCCTTCTCCAATTAGTGTAAGAGTTTCTCCAAACCAAACTCTACCATAAGTGTTCTCAATTGGTATCTTGGATTTTTTTGCAATTGCTTTCCTCAACATCTTCTCCTTTTTAGTTTTGGAATAACCCATTGTTCTCTAACCTTTCCCATTGTGACTCAATTAAACTTTCTTTTTTTTTTGTGTGAATTTGGTAGAGCCTTTCTATTTTCTAGTTATCAAAAAGCAAGTTGCTATAAAATTACTGATGCATGTCATAGCCTCAACCTGCCCGAAGGAAATCAGGTTTGTTGGCCACCTGAGGGAATTAAAAGCCATCCAGTATTAGAATTTTTTTTTCCTTCTACTTGGCGCTATAACTACTTTACTATGTCCATAAAAGCTAAATTTTAAACAAGAAATATTAAAGCTTGCTGCAAAAATCATATAAAACTATTGAAAGTAAATATCACCCATAAGAAGAATCTATTGGAGCCAGGCCTTTTGCAGTGGATCTCGGCATCTCTACTTGCTGTGTTCCTTGAAGTTGACGTTCAATCCTCCAGATTATTGCCGCAACATGATACTAAGACATCGCAATTTCTCAGATATCCTGTTTAATCTGCTGCAATTCTGACACCACTGCTCGGTTATGTCCAGTTTCATGCATGCTTATGATGGCCTTTTCCAAGACACATTTAAGTTTCCAATAAGTGTTTACAGGTTGATGGAACAAAGATACCCTTCCTCTTGTATTCCTCGAGTCACAAAGGAAGACCAAGGTGGCCTCCTGTTGTTTGATGTCTTCATCATCATAGCTACTCTCTCTTTCCCATCCATGAAGGGTATTATGGATTTGAGCTAGGTTTCTAGCTTCATAAAGATGAGATATATTTTCCAGAACTTGTTTAGTAGTTTTCCTACCTCGCTTGCTTGCACCCTCATTCTGACTTGTTTGTTTCTGCTTTCTATTTCCTATTCCTCTTCGTTTCCCAAGTTTTCCTCTTGCCATGATAACTTGAAAGAATGATCCCCCTGTAAAAGTGTAAGACAATCCTATATACGACAGAGTAAAATCAATAATATAGTTCTGGCGAGCGTTGGTGGAATCCTCTATTCTGATAGAAACTGGTGGAGACTCATTCATTACCAAGCAAACAAAAGGGTGTATGGTAGGAATGTCCACTACAAAGTCATTTTTACATAAAGGAAATTGCATATTTTCATTACAGCAAAAGCCTGTTATTAATTACCATTTACAACTGGGACAACACTGCAAATGAAGGAAAAGTCGACAGCGGTATCACAATTTACAACTAGACCAACTTTGAAAATGAAGGAAGAGTTTCAATTTAAACTGCGAGGGTAGAAAGAAGGTTTGGAAACTATCTCTGCAAGACATACAAACCTGTTCATGAACTTGAAGACGCTTTTCATTGATGGTAACCTAGGAGTATGACCCCATGAAATGATTTTTCATGCAATACAAGCTAAGTAAAAAGAAACTCAAACCATGCGACTTTAGCACAATACGAGTCCTAAAACTTTTGCAGAAATATAGGCTAACTTTAGCATGGAAATGTAGCTAGGAACGAAATAGAGAGTTTTCTACAGAGGGGCTTCTAAAGCAAAGTTCAATATTGGGGACAAAAATTTTGACCAACCCTTCAATTACTTTAAAAGAAAAAAAAACAAAGGACCATATGAGACTAGCGAGATGACCCATTATAGAAACAAAACAGTATACAAAATTCAATGCAACCATCAGCTTCGTCTTCATTGTTTAGGATTGGAACAAATATTTTGATATACTAGGGTAACAAAAGCCATTACATACCACTTAACCCGACGACAACGTTGCTCCAGAACTTCCTCTGCTTCATCGGTCTCATATTCAAACTGTCTACTGTTAACATTCCATCTCTATAATGTAGTTTTATGCGTTACCCTTCTCCGCACTCGACATGCTTTCCCAGACTTTTCTGACATGCATTGCTGGCCTCCTACATTTTCCTTAATTTCCATTATGTTCAATTGTGCCAAGTACTAGCCTACAACATCACATTTATTATCTGTGATGGATGGTTATGTGCACGCCTCTGCATGGCACTGACCTCTAGTAATTCCTACCTTCGTGACACCCCGATCAGAGGGACTCAATTAAACCTTTCACTCATATCCAGATCTTTAGTTTTTCCATTTATGCCTTCTCCAATTAGTGTAAGAGTTTCTCCAAACCAAACTCTACCATAAGTGTTCCCAATTTGTATCTTGGTTTTTCTGCAATTCGTTTCCTCAACATCTTCTCTGGCCTGCTCACAAGATTTCGAGAAGAACGAACATGCAGGAGTGCCCATAATGAAAATTTGAGGAGAGAACAAGGTAATTTGAGTATGAAAATTGCTTGACTCGGAATTTATTCACATAGCTTGAAAATTTATGGTTATCATTTGAATTCATTCTATTATATTTTTAAAAAACAAATTTTAAAAACACCATATGAAATAGTATGTTTAATCTTATTTTTTCTAAAAACAAATTTTAAATATAACAGGTTCACATTTTATCATTCATTTCTATGTAAAATATAAATTATATATATTTTAAATTCAAAATTTAATTCTGTTATTACAACTTAAAATTTACTTTTAAACGAAAAATAGTTTCCATAGAAATTTTAAATAATTTATTTTTATTATTATAAAATCTTGTCTTTCCAAACATTCGAGAATTCAAGTGTTTTGAATATAATATCATTGTATTTCTTAAAGAAAGTTAACATCCATTATCTTTCTTGAAAATATTGATAGCATTATATAACCGAACACCCATTATCTTTCTTGAAAATATTATTATATAACCTTCGTTATACCTTCATTATACGAGTAGGAAACTCCAGAAAATTTCCCAATGCAAGTTGGGTAGATAGACCGTCGTCGCCCTGGTCAAAGAAAGGAATAGGAGGGGATAGGCATCCTTTCTCCGTTATTATTTTGCGGTACACAAGTCGTTGCTTGAAAAAAATTGAATTTCGTATTTTACTTGGATATATATTTCTTTAAGGGTAAGTCGGTGGATTATCCTGAGAATTCAAAAAATGAATAGTTGCCCAAAAAAAATTGAAATCGGTATTGGAATTGGATATACACATCTTTATCCAAATTGAATTTCGTTTTGTAATTAGATATAAACTTCTTTATGGGTAAGTCGTGGATTATCCGAGGAATTCAAAAAAATTGAGTAGTTGTCCTACAATATTTGAAATCCGTATTGGAATTGGATATAGACATTTTATAAGTAAGTAGGTGAAATAGATAACCGTTGATTGAAGGAACGTCCATCCTCCGTTTCTTTGACATAGTAACCATTGACTTGAAGGATGGTTCAGCCACCATTTATTATAATTGGATTTTTTCCCTTTTCCATTATTTTTTATTTATTTTTCTCTATAGGCTGGGTATCGTCCTTTCAGATTCTATTGAGAGGTGGAGGCAGCGATGTCATGCTTTCGGATTCTCTGTGTTATAATTGAGAGGTGGAGGCGGCGGTGTCATGCTTTCTCATTCTCTGTGTTATAATTGATAGGTGGAGGCGGCGGTGTCATGCTTTCTGATTTTCTGTGTTATAATTGAGAGGTGGAGGTGACGTGTTTCAAAGTTGCGAAAGAAATAAGCGGTTCTTTGATCTAAATCCATCAACTTTTTTTTATCTTCCACTAATCCTGATCGTGAGAATAACAGTTCATTTTTATTGTTAATTTGTGTCTTTACTGTTATTAAACAACTCAACATATTCAGATTTTGGGATAAATCATAAAACTATTTTATGTTATTTTTCTCTCTAAAAGTAATCAATTTTCAATGTGTAAAGTTATTTTAAATGGTATATTTATTTCTTAGTCTAACTACTTTGCTTTTTAGCTTTCAAAATCATTCAAATTTGGATAAGATTTTAATAAAATATGGGGAATTTTGTAAATCTAAGTTATAGCTATCAAATTTCCATATTTTAAGTGCCTTTGAGGTTTTTGATGGTGCTGAATTTATTTCCACAATCAAAAAACATGATTCAAAAACTAATACTGCAATATTTCTTAATTTTATGTAACACCCACGTAAACTTAGCTTTTACCAAGATATACAAAAATAGTTGAATCAAGAATCGGTTAACAAGGGAACGAATTCTTGAATTTGTTCCCTTATTAAAGTGAGGAGGCAGCACCGTCTTTGGGGGAGGAGAAATCACTTTGCCAGGGTTTTGTATGTTTCAGCCCATCGAGCAACCTGCCGTCATCCAGAGTTGCCGTGGGGAATAGCTGACCCTTGTAAATGCTGAAACTGGTTTCTTCACTATCATAAATATCATGAGCCCTCGGCGTTATTCTCTCCATTCTCTTCTTTTGGTGGTTGCAATGTCACGAAGTTTCGCTTGCTCATCGCCGTAGGCCTCGTACACTGAAATGATCTTCGGAATGGCAGCGTGGAGGGGTTTACATGTTCATTTTTGAGGCAGAGTTCGCTTCATTTTTCAAGTGCTGCTCATCACTTCTGGAAGCCGCTCATTTGTAGGTGCAGAGAATTTTCCCAAGTGATATCGTTCTTATAAACAGTTTATAAGCATTTAATCAATCGAATTGAAATGTTGTCAGTTTGGTAGGTGAAAGTAAAGATAAGTAATTTTTTTTTTTTTTTTTATTTTTTTTTATTACTTTCAAATATTTTCCAAGTTTATATGGAAAGAAATAAATGAAATATATAAATATTTATATAATATTAATGCATGCTTTCTATTTGAAAAGGGATTTTCTTGAAAGTATTAAAAAGAGTTTATTTCAAATATTTTCCAAGTTTATATGGAAAGAAATAAATGAAATATATAAATATTTATATAATATTAATGCATGCTTTCTATTTGAAAAGGGATTTTCTTGGAAGTATTAAAGAGGGTTTATTTCAAATATTTTCCAAGTTTATATGGAAAGAAATAAATGAAATATTTAAATATTTATATAATAGTAATGCATACTTTCTATTTGAAAAGGGATTTTCTTGAAAGTATTAAAGAGGGTTTATTTCAAATATTTTCCAAGTTTATATGGAAAGAAATAAATGGAATATATAAATATTTATATAATATTAATGCATGCTCTTCATTTGAAAAGGGATTTTCTTGAATATATTAGAGAGGGTAGCTCTTTAATATAAATATCTACATAATATGGTTAAGCAAGAAAATAGAAGTTGTATGATCTTTATTTTAAAAAAGAGACTTTGTACTCATTTAAGTTATGAAGTGATAAAAGTCCAAAGTATTTTTCTTGAATAGATTAAAGAGAGAGACTCTTGAAATATCTTCTTGTACAATTTGTACAATGAAGAAGAAAAGAGATTTTCTCAGATTTATATTCATTAACCATGTTGTAAATAGTAATGAATTAATCTATATCCATGAATAGTTACCATGATAGTGGTAGAAGTTAATGAATTAATGAATCCATGGATAGTTTCATAAATCCATGGGTAGTTTTCCATGGTGTTGATGGAGATTAATTATTTCATAAAACCATGGGTATATTACCATGGTGTTTGCAAATATTAGTTATTTAATAAATCCATTAATAAATTATCATGATGATGGTAAAGTTAAGTTATTAATAAATTCATGGTTAAAGGAACTAATCAGTTTATTCCTTAGATGAATGTACTAGGTGATTATCATTGAATATGATTGTTGGTATAATTTTGAAAATGAGACATGTATTTATATTCTTAATTGCGTATTTTTTACATATGTATACTAGCTCACTTGCATTGAGATTTTCTTTGTAAGACTCGTGAAGGAGATTATGTGCTTCGTTGTGTAAGCACTCTTTTAGGAATAGTCTTTTGGAATCGGTATGCATTCACCTGCATGGAAGAAACAATTGTTATGTTAACTTGCATTCCATGCAGTGAAGGTAATAGCTTAAGGGTTAGCTATTTTTGTTAAAAGTATGTAAATCACATGCATAAATATCTTACTTGATGTATCAGTTTATTTTAAAGAAAGTTTGGGAAATGTAGCCAATGTCTTGCAGGAATGTGTGCTTGTGCGACGTAATCATTAGTTATTGTGATGACCTATAATCAGTACATAAGAGGTATGTGTTATTAAAGATTGAATGACAAGGTACTTTACTTGCTTGTCATGAATTACACATGAGTAGATGGAGAAACTACTATAGTGATTGATTTATACTTTATGAATCTTAACATCATTTTATGTTGAAGGCATCATAGCAGGGAATGATGGTGACATGTAAAAAGGAATATTATGCTTGTCATGTACAAAGGAAAAATTATGCTTGTCCTGGTGGCAAGTAAATGACTAATTTTCATGAAGATGAGTGCGAGTTGCAGGAAGGTCCAATGTGCGATGGTCCATTGTAGCTACATCCATGCCACCAAGATGTGAAGATCTAAAGATATGAAGACCAGAGGGTAAATGGTATCATATTGATTGAGTGGCTTAAAGCTAGATATTGTATATTTTCTTGTAAGATTATATAAACGATGGTTAAGGGATGGTCTCCCTTATCAGCCATTAAGTGATGGGCTAAACACCCTCACGAGCGTTTAATAATAAAATTAAACGTTTGCTGGTTTTCACCCTACGGGGTTTCCAAGGTATATTGGTGTTCAATGGTGTGATTGATTATCGTGTCCAGATGATGAGGTTGATTCATTTCTTTCTATGATGTTCATAATGGAAATTATGTGATGACTATAGGAGAAATGGGATGAATGGATGGTTACATCATATAGTATTAAGTTAATATACTGTAATGGAGATTGTAAGGGTTAAGGAGTTTACTATTCTTATTTATAAAATTACACTTTGAACTGTTAAACATTCAATGTAATGATGAGTAATATAAAAAAATTTTAACTCCTTACATTTCCCTGTGAAGTTAACGGTGTATATTACAAGTGGTATCAGAGCTAAAGGTTCAAAAACTGGTGCCTTTGGGATTTACCGAAAAGAAATTGAGGGATCCGAGATGAAATGCGCATATGTGAAGGAAGGCATCACATCTCTAATCCAGGTTGAACAATGAGTTCAAGAGATAAGTATTACTATCTTTCTTTTCTTGAAAACACTAGTTATTGCATTTATGGAAAATACACTGCCTAAAAAGTAAATAACTGTTGAGTTAGAATTTCTTTAAAAAGAATATGCATTTTCCATGTACGTAAAAATTCTATTGTTGTGTTGAAGTTTTCATGAAAGAAGATGGGATTTTGGTTTCTTGAAAAATGAAACATGTGCATGTTTCTCTTGAAAATTTAACTAATATACATTTGATTCTTCTTGATAGAAATATGTGTATTTTGAAAATAAATCCTGCATGTAAACCTTGCAACTAAAAGAGAAAAATGTAAAGTAAAATGTGGTTTTACTTAATATGCAAGCTTGTGTTAGTTTTTTTTGGAAAATAATAAAGCATTGCTAATATGATAATCTTTCAGAAAGATATACCATGGTAAAAGACCAAACTACTGTCCTAGTTTTGCTGAGAAGAACCCATGTGAGTTCTTGCAAAGATTACTAGTAAGTATCTTGAAAGGTGTGAGCAGTAGCAAAACATAAATAAGTAAACTTACTTGCTTATATATATATCCTATTTAAGAAAAGATAGGAAGCATGTTTTCTTTTAAAAGGGATTTCGTACAAGGGTGTTAAATGATAAGGAATACAAGTTCTTTTCTTGAGGATAAATATAGGCTAAAGAGAATAACCTCTTGAATATATATTGCATTGCTAGATGGATTATTAAAGGTTAAGTTAACCTTGTTAGTGTTGCGTAGTTTTTATGCATAAAAGAGGCAATTTATGATAATTATTGGAAGCAAAGCCTGACCAACTTGCATATAGAATCATAGAGGAACAAGGTTCTTTGCATGCAATAGTTGTGTTAGATTTCATCAGAAATAACATAAGTCTATATGTGGAAATGATAATATGTTTTGTTATCATGCTTTAGAAAAGAGTTCTTTGGCAAGGAATATGAATTACATGTACAAAAACTAAAGTAATGTTCTAGTTTCCTTGAAATATATACATGGTTAATGTGGGTATAATATTTCAAGAATAAGATATGTATTCTTATGTTTTATTCCATTAGTTTTATGGAAAAGAAAACCATGTTTTGCATAACTATTATGTTATATGTCCTTGAAGAGGAATCATGAATTTGCCTACTCAATTATGTTAAGTACTCTGTTGGGAAATTAAGATTAGAATCTTTATGCATGGTATGCATAGGAACAACAGCCAATGTGTTAGCTTTATTATATTTGCATGCTCCAAATGCAAAAGCTGAAGTGGTGGTTATTTTGTTAAATTTTAATAAATCGAATGCACATTGTGTCGTTTTCCATTAAAGGAATTTCTGAACACATACGTGTGTGAAAAATGTCAGAATAATGTGGGAGTAACATGAATTGATAATTAGATACTCACATTAATGTAGAGATGTTAGAAGAAAGCATGTTGTGACATTGCATTCACATCTTATATATGCACATGAATAGGTGTTAAAAGATCACTCAAAGATTGATTATTTATTGATTAAGGTTTTATCTAATCATGCTATAAAATCTTGTCGATGTTGCTAAAGGAAAACATTGTTGTAGAGGAGCAATGTGAATTCCTGATGAGGATGACTATTGCAGTAGGGAGAGAAGTCCTTCAAATGAAATTAAGATAAGTATTTTATGTTATCTTATTTTATGAAGTCTATGCATATGCATGTTGATTCCTTTAAAAATGTATTTTTACATATATGGCATTGCATGAGATTAACTTCCATTTAAGAGAATTCTTTAAAAGGTACATGCTATTATAACATACATTTTCTGCATAAGAATATGCATTTGAGATTAATGTATGTATTATGATTTATTTAATTAGGAAAGAAAGTATAAAATCATGAAAGAAAAATAGTTACTTTTCATTTGAGCTTGAAAAGAAGCAATCGTTTTTGCATGCAATAAAATTTCTAAGTTACCATGCACTACTTTAAAAGAGATGAATGTGTACAGTGATGGTGTCTGAAATTAATGCATGAATGCAAAAGATGAAGAAAGTCCTACTATAATATGATAGAGTGTTAAAATTAAATTGAATGACGTCTCTTAATGGGTCAAGTTGTGAAACTTCACTAAAGGACTTGTTGACTGACCAGTTTTTGCATGAAATGTCATGAATGCATTAAGATCATAATGGCATGGAATGACTAGTTTTAGAGTGACTCATGTCATGAATGCATTAAAAATATTAATAGCATTGATTAGTTATGAATGAATAACTAATGAAAGTTATATGCACAAATCGATTTTGACTAAAGCTATTTGAAATTTGTGAACAAATGATTATGATAATTAATTCGTGTGTCAGTCTAGTGGAACATAACATTAGGGGAATTGGAAATGTTTGCACTCATACCGTAATCGTTATTAACACATACGTATTAATGAATAATTGTATATAATTTTATGCATGACGACATTGTATGCATAACAAAATTTTATGCAGGAACTTAAAAAGATTGCGTAAGAAAATATGTGCTTGAGAAATGCATATTTACGATTAACATTGTTTCTTATTGTAAGCATAAGTATCTTAATGGAAACAGAAAATCTGTGAAAATAAAACATTGCAAACATGGCAATGTGGATTGCAACAGTAAACGTTAAAGTATCATGTTTTAATGTACAACACATGTATGTTACTTCCAGGGGGAAAGTTGTGACAACTTCATTAAAGCTAACCAGTATTAACTAGTTCAAGACAATTTGTTTAATTCTCTTTTATTTGACAAGAGAAACTTAAATCGTCACTGTTGATAAAACAAGTTATTTAAATTACTGAAATTAATTAATGAAAAGAAAATCTTTTTAAGCTGATGGTAATTGTTTCCAAGAATAGGAAGTGGATGGGGACAGTTGGTAAGACAGTTACCTACTCCTCTGAGGATAAGCTGGATCCCCGGGGAGGAGTAGGCGTTCTGTGAAATTGGTAAAGGGGGAGTATTTTCTCGAGCTGGTTGGGACCAGTTGAAAATAGCTTCCAGCAACCCTTGTAAAGCCAAAAACATCTGAGTATGACTGGAATTGGAGAATTGGACTGGACTCTCCCGAATTTCTCTTCCAGGCTTTTCTGAGTGTGACTAGATTGGCCATCCTGATGTCACAGAAGAAGAATCCACTGTTGACCCATGACACTGTCCAGATTCTGGAGCTAGGGGGCAAGTGGAGGACGTAATTGCCTCACTTGATGGTTGGGAGGACCACAGCTTGAAATACTAAATTTCTAGATAAGTATAAAGACATTTTAGTGTGGAAAGATTGACTGTCTGGATGTGAAAAAAAAATGACTCAATCCTATGGATTAGGAGGAGCATTTTGTTATCATTGTGGTTCTCATAGTAGAACAAGTTAAGTAAAAATGGTGTTATATTAAAATAAATTATTGAATGTATAAGTTCATTTATTTTATTACTAATTTGTTTGAATGTCTTAGCAGATGCTAGGATATGATCATGGTGCTTTGATTGACCATTGGTATGATGAATATTGACTAGAGAGTAGGTGCTCTATGAGTACTTTTTTTTTTAAGTACTGTATGGATGTCTTTAGCAGGAGCTTAGACAGTGTGCATGAGATGCATTGATGAGAGGGTTGGTTCTCTCTGAGTACTTGTGGAAGTACTTCGATTAAAACATCTCTATATATGCAAGAATGTTTGATGGTTGCAAGTATTTTCATTTGACTGAAAACTATGTGACTAATGTGATTGAATGGTTAGTCATACATTGCAGGCTCTTTCCAGGAAGTGTTGATGGGTGTTCAACCATTCTCCGAAAGCTTGCACAAAAGCCATAATTTCTTCCAATAGTAATTGGTTGGTAAGTTCGTATAGATATTCTTCCGTACTTTTGTGAATTGAATAAGGGATAAGCAGTTAGAAATGGAAATGAAATTTTCTTTGCGCTATACATGCTTATGAATAAAGATAAAAACATTATTGTTTTAAATAATGATATTTAAGGAAACGAAAGTGTTCCATTGCCAAGGGAAAGGAACCCCTTTGAGTTGTTTATATTATTATATCATGAGTATAAGTTTAAATTTCAGTGAGAGAAGCACACCGAGGATGGTGTTCTCTTAAGGGGGGGAGTATGTAACACCCATGTAAACTTAGCTTTTACCATGATTTACAAAAACAGTTGAATCAAGAATCGGTTAAAAAGGGAACGAATTCTTGAATCCGTTTGCGTATTAAAGTGAGGAGGCAGCACCGTCTTTGGGGGAGGAGAAATCACTTTGCCAGGGTTTTGTATGTTTCAGCCCATCGAGCAACCTGCCGTCATCCAGAGTTGCCGTGGGGAATAGCTGACCCTTGTAAATGCTGAAACTGGTTTCTTCACTATCGTAAATATCAGGAGCACTCGACGTTATTCTCTCCATTCTCTTTTTTTGGTGGTTATAATGTCACGAAGTTCCACTTGCTCATCGCCGTAGGCCTCATACACTGAAATGATCTTCGAAATGGCAGCATGGAGGGGTTTACATGTTTGTTTTTGAGGCAGAGTTCGCTTCATTTTTTCAAGTGTTGTTCATCACTTCTAGAAGCCGCTCATTTATAGGTGCAGAGAATTTTCCCAGGTGATATCGTTCTTATAAACAATTTATAAGCATTTAATTAATCGAATTGAAATGTTTCCAGTTTGGTAGGTGAAAGTAAAGATAAGTAATTTCTTGTTTGATTACTTTCAAATATTTTCCAAGTTTATATGGAAAGAAATAAATGAAACATATAAATATTTATATAATATCAATGCATGCTTTCTATTTGAAAAGGGATTTAAAAGGGATTTTCTTGAAAGTATTAAAAAGGGTTTATTTCAAATATTTTCCAAGTTTATATGGAAATAAATAAATGAAATATATAAATATTTATATAATATTAATGCATAGTTTCTATTTGAAAAGGGATTTTCTTGAAAGCATTAAAGAGGGTTTATTTCAAATATTTTCCAAGTTTATATGGAAAGAAATAAATGAAATATATAAATATTTATATAATATTAATGCATCCTTTCTATTTGAAAAGGGATTTTCTTGAAAGTATTAAAGAGGGTTTATTTCAAATATTTTCCAAGTTTATATGGAAAGAAATAAATGAAATATATAAATATTTATATAATATTAATGCATGCTTTATATTTGAAAAGGGATTTTCTTGAAAGTACTAAAGAGGGTTTATTTCAAATATTTTCCAAGTTTATATGGAAAGAAATAAATGAAATATTTAAATATTTATATAATATTAATGCATGCTTTCTATTTGAAAAGGGATTTTCTTGAAAGTATTAAAGAGGGTTTATTTCAAATATTTTCCAAGTTTATATGGAAAGAAATAAATGGAATATATAAATATTTATATAATATTAATGCATGCTCTTCATTTGAAAAGGGATTTTCTTGAATATATTAGAGAGGGTAGCCCTTTACCATAAATATCTACACAATATGGTTAAGCAAGAAAATAGAAGTTGTATGATCTTTATTTTAAAAAAAAGACTTTGTACTCATTTAAGTTATGAAGTGATAACAAGTCCAAAGTATTTTTCTTGAATAGATTAAAGAGAGAGACTCTTGAATTATCTTCTTGTACAATTTGTACAATGAAGAAGAAAAGAGAGTTTCTCAGATTTATATTCATTAACCATGTTGTAAATAGTAATGAATTAATATATATCCATGAATAGTTACCATGATAGTGGTAGAGGTTAATGAATTAATAAATCCATGGATAGTTTCATAAATCCATGGGTATTTTTCCATGGTGTTGATGGAGATTAATTATTTCATAAAACCATGGGTATATTACCATAGTGTTTGCAAATATTAGTTATTTAATAAATCCATGAATAAATTATCATGATGATGGTAAAGTTAAGTTATTAATAAATTCATGGTTAAAGGAACTAATCAGTTTATTCCTTAGATGAATGAACTAGGTGATTATTTTCTATTATCATGAGTGTGATGTTAAATTCCTTTTGGTATATATGCAACATATGTATTAACTTCTATTGAAAAATAATATACATATTTGCATGTAGAAACATAGCTTGTAGTATTAAAACTACATTGAATATGATTGTTGTTATAATTTTGAAAATGAGACACGTATTTATATTCTTAATTGCGTATTTTTACATATGTATACAAGCTCACTTGCATTGAGATTTTCTTTGTAAGACTCGTGAAGGAGGTTATGTGCTTCGTTGTGTAAGCACTCCTTTAGGAAGAGTCTTTTGGAATCGGTATGCATTCACATGCATGGAAGAAACAATTGTTATGTTAACTTGCATTCCATGCAGTGAAGGTAATAGCTTAAGGGTTAGCTATTTTTATTAAAAGTATGTAAATCACATGCATAAATATCTTAGCTGATGTATCAGTTTATTTTAAAGAAAGTTTGGGAAATGTAGCCAATGTCTTGCAGGAATGTGTGCTTGTGCGACGTAAGCATTAGTTATTGTGATGACCTATAATCAATACATATGAGGTATGTGTTATTAAAGAGAGAATGACAAGGTACTTTACTTGCTTGTCATGAATTACACATGAGTAGATGGAGAAACTACTATAGTGATTGATTTATACTTTATGAATCTTGACATCATTTTATGTTGAAGGCATCATAGTAGGGAATGATGGCGACATGTAAAAAGGAATATTATGTTTATTATGTACAAAGGAAAAATTATGCTTTTGTCCAATTGTGGCAAGGTGTAAATGACCAATGTTCATGCATGAGTGCGAGTTATATGAAGGTCCAATGTGCGATGTTACATTGGAGGTACATCCATGCCACCAAGATGTGAAGATCCTCAAGATATGAAGACCCGTAGGGTAGTTGGTATCATATTGATCGAGTATCATTAGTGGCTTAAGGCTAGATATTGTATATTTTCTTGTGAAGATTATATAAACGATGGTTATATGTCTCCTTATCACCATTTAGTGATGGGCCTGACACTCCTCACGAGCGTTTAAGCTGCTACTGTCGGAACTCGTTTGCTTGCCTTCACTGCATATGGTTTCCAGGGTATTGGTGTTCAATTATCTGTGATTGATTATCGGTCCTTAAGACCTGAGGTTGATTCCTTTCTTTCTATGATGTTCATAATGGAAATTATGTGATGACTATAGGAGAAATGGGATGAACGGATGGTTACATCATATAGGATTAATTTAATATACTGTAATGGAGATTGTAAGGGTTAAGGAGTTTACTATTCGTATTTATAAAATTACACTCTGAACTGTTAAACATTCAATGTAATGATGAGTAACTTGTATAAAAAAAAATTAACTCCTTACATTTCCTTGTGAAGTTAATGGTGTATGTTACAGTATGCCTTAAAACATATCACACAATTTGTATTTAAACTTATAAAATAAAATAGAAAATTAATATTTGTTTTATTTTTAAAATTTTAAATTATTTTGTAAACCCTAAAACATGGCTATATTGAGTGTTACCTCATAAGTGAAGCACATGTGATAATATGTTCAATATTTTTTAAGATCGAAATGATATGCAATAGGACATATGGCCATGAGATGTAATAACGTATATCATAGTATAAAATAGGATGGAAACTCATATTGAATGGTAGCACAAAATATGGAGGAGTGGTTAATTTATTATTTATTTATACACTTGGGACATTTTTCTCACATTCGAGCCTCTGGTTAACTCTTCAAAATCATTTGGAAGTAAACAAAAGATATGTAGATAAAACAGTAAAAGGAAATCGATTTGAAAATATCATACTCAAGCATAAAACCTCTCTGGTTGCATGTGTGATTTAGTTAAAAGTGATAAAAAATAGATTCCTAATAAATATTTTTTTTACATTTTTGCAATTTTCATGTTCCAAATACAAGAATGAAGCAACAACAAACATTAGCTTGGAGGGTTTTTGTGAATTCAAATTATTTAGAGTGTGGCATTTGGAAGTAAACAAAAGAAATGTAGATAAAATAGTAAAATCAAATCGATCTAAAAATATCATACTCAAGCATAAAACCTCTCTGGTTGCATGTGTGATTTATTTAAAAGTGATAAAAATTAGATGCTTAATAAATATTTTTTTACATTTTTGTAATCTTTCATGTTAAATGTAATCTTTAATGTTCCAAATCCAAGAATAAAGCAACAACACACATTAGCCTGTAGGGTATTTGTGAATTCAAATTATTTATAGTTCTTGCAACACTATAAGGATGGGTATTCAAAGCATATTTTAAAAAGTTTGTATTAATTAAATAAAACTATAATTTCAAAATAGAAATAACATGGAAAGTGAGATGGATGAAAAGGAAAATAATTTTCATTACAAATCAATTACAAGTGGAAGCCTAGACGAAAGTAAAAAAATTAAGTTACATTAACACACACATGTATCTATATAAAAATAGAAAGTAACAAAAGTTGAATGGAACATACAATGCAATCCATTCAGCATTATGAAACAAACTAATAATTTTTCTAAGCATGATTAGTAAGGGAAAAAAATATTGTGATTGATGAAATGAAAACATTATTTAACAATAGTCAAAATTTGAATCTCCATTTCCACTTTTTATGGACTGTTTACTATATCTTTTGAATAATTCTATGAAATAGATAAAAGAAAATTATTACAATCAAATGTCATGCACTATTTTACACAATAATTAGATTTGAAGAAAAAACAAACTTAATGAAATTTAAGTTATGAGAAAACCTATATATATCAAGTCAAAGTTGAGTGATTTGAAAAATAAATCAAACCTAGGAAAGCCTCAGACCTGGAAAACCTGCCTATCAAATCAATCAAGCATCAGTGAAATTTTCAATCATGTTGGAATGTGTAATTCCTACTTGTCTTTAGTTGTGACTTTCTATGTATAGAGTCTGTTCCTATTCCATAGGTTAGCTAAAACCAAGTTCCTAGTTTGGTGTGAGGTTGAGATATTCTCTCAACCAACTTATTCTGCATCCAAGATAGCTTCCCTATCTTGAGACTGTACCTCATTTATATATGTAACTTTATTTGATTAATGGAATATATTCTGTATCTCAGGTTTCATCTTGGTATCAAAGCCCGTAAGGGACTTTGGCACTTCCTGGGCATAGGAAAATGAATGACTTTATTTGTATAGTTTTATTAAATTTATTTTGTCCATCTTGCATCTTGCAACATTGGTGGCGATCTGGAATACTTTATGAGATGTGGTTACACGATCTCATTTTTCAAATTTCTGGAAAAAGAGCCGAAGAAGAAACTGGGCTACTTCCACGGAAGCTCATCCCATCAAAAGCCATGCTAGAAGGGCTCTCCCACACTCTCATAAAAGACCATGTTATTTCGTGTTTTGGCTCTGTCTCCATTGCCACTGTTGTTCCTACTGGGAGCAGAGCGCTCGATCGCTGGGGCGAGAGGCTCTAGCTAGGCTGGAGTCCGTGCAATGCACGCATGTGATGGCCGACATTTTACGTTTTCCCCATGTTCCTGATCGAAGCTACATCCTCCTCTTTCTACCAGCCTTGAAGTTGATCACACCCCTAGTCTCTTGGAAACGAGTTTGGTTGGGTTGTTTCTCCAATGTTAAGCGAGATTTGGCCACGTTGTGAAAGAATAAGATGTATGATACAATCCATATTGTTCAATGTGAGCAGGAAATGCAGCAAGTGATTAAGGAGCATGAACAAATCTCTTTCACTTATGAGATGGTGTTTTTAGAGATATGATATTAGATGGCCTTCACATTGGGATGCTTATTTGAAGATGGAGGGTGCTTGAGTGCACTAGTTTTCTAACTTGAATTCCCTTATGGTGATCGCATTTTTGGCTGGAAGAGTGTTTGGTATCTCTTAATCATTCGAATCTTCTTTGCTACACGAGAATTGATATTATTGGAGCCCAAAATAGAGACTATCCCTCGGCAACTAATTGCTGCTCAGTAGTCATGAGAAGGCCGATTGCTGTGAGATTGAGCGTCCTGAAGAGCCGTCGTTGAACCTCAATACACGCAAAGTAAATGGTGGAGGTTTAATCCACGTCGAGAAGAGGGAATTGTTTGGAGCCGAGCGATGCTGGTGATGTGTGGATCGTAAAACGTGAAGCAGAGCCTAGCGCTGGAACTTAAGCTAAAGAGCATAGTAGAGCCTTTGCATGAAAACTGTGTTCGAAGTCTTGAGATTGGATCGATAGAGGCTATGGCAAGGTTTTGATCTGTTCCAGCTTGAGGATATGAACGCGTATTGTGACATCGTGTCCTGCGTGAGCCGAGGGTGCTGGATCTCTAAGTTGTTGTTGCAATGGCGAATGATTCCATTCCTGATGCACAATCCTGAAGTGGCTCTTGTTCAGGCGCATTAGAAATTTGTGAATTCAGATGAATGCTTGATGACAAGAATGCAGGAGATGTCCTTGGATTATCATTTCACTATTGAACAAGAAGTGGGCTCTTCTATTCACGTCTTCTTTGGATTCAATGGAACTGCTGGTGTTTGGCTAATTAATGCTTTAAATGAAGCTGGTGGCTGGAAGGACAACACAATTGTGGAAGATATGGATTAGGTTGTTTGCGTAAGTTTGAAGGGATGGAATTTTGTTTTCGTGGGTGATATTAAAGTCAATAATGAATTACCTAGTCCCTCCTGCAAGAGAAAGTGAATGTAGGGGATTGAATGAAGCATTAGGGAGCTCAGAGCCATTGAATAGATGGAGGATGAAGTCGAGAGTCTTACTGTCTCAGGAGGCTCTGAGGCCTCTAAGCTCAGTTCCTCCCACGTGATACTTGTTGATGAAGTATGAAAATATGAATCTAAAATGGGCACCAAAGCTGGAGAATTGGCCTTGCAGAGACCTGATGTAGATACCTTAGTTAGATCATATCATTGAAATTGTGAATACTCGTTTGTTTTTTGGAAACAGGGTGAACGAGGCCACTGGGAAGGGCCAAGTTCTCGAATGGTGGTTTCAATGTGCTATCAGCACAAGTGTTAGAGTGCTGGATTCACAAATATTTCCAGGAAAGGAGTCAATGGTACTCGAACCTGGTGGTGAATTTGGTGGAAATGTTGCCATGTCGGAGAAGGGAGATTTTGACCATGTTTGAATGATTGTGCAGTTAAGATATTGCAGCCGTGGTTGGTGCTCTTTCCTTAATGCACAAAAATCACAGTAATATTTAGATTTTGGAATGTGTTTTTATTGTTATTGTTTTGAAGGGAATATGTCTTGAAATTTTGTATACATATTGAGATTCGCGACCACAATATGCAGTCATTTTGTTAGAATTTGTGACTCTAACTAATGACAGGTAAAGCATGGAGATTCAAGACGAGTATATCCAAAACTCAAAAGTGAAAAATCTATGGCAGAAATATTCAAGCAAGAAAGCAGTGGTGTATTTTAGCATGTGAATGGTATGGTGAACTGCAAAGGATGATGGATAATCAAGTTTGTGAAAGTTTGTTTTGTGTGAGTTTCTTGGAATAGAATCAATAGCATGTTGTATTATGAGTCACAGATTCTGATTGTAAGCAAGTCTAGGATGTTTTTTGTAGTGGTCATTGGATGTACCTAGTAACTCCAAAAGTTGGAGTTCTGTTGTAAGCCTCGTAAGGCATGTGTATCCCCATAAAGTACGTTGTAAACTCAAAACCACTTTGTAATTACAGGTTAGGGGTCATCCTACAAACATAAACATATTTTTTAACATGGTTACAGGTCATCCGATAAAACCCACCTTGGAGGGGGATCTATAGATATAGGTACATGTATGCAGTGATAATGGTTGACTGAACCATGTATGCGAAGGACATCCTACGAGACTAGTACTTGCAGCGGTTGGTACCCATGCATTCTGGTGGATGGTTGCTCCTTTATATGGACATTGACACATCCCTTTGTTATGTTTGACTACAACTAGACTTTGCACACCAGCATGCCAAAGTAAAAAATGAAGATGCCAAAGACTCAAAGTACACAGCCATAATAGTGGTGTGTTCTAGTATATGAATGATGTATTCAAAGTTTGTTTATGTTTGTAGAATAGACTCATAACCATCAGGCACATATTGTAATTGGAGCAAATCTACATGTCGTTTATAGTTTATACGTGTTGTAAGACCTAGAGAGGCATGCATACCCCTTTTTTATATGTTCCATCTGTCAGAGAGTTTTAACACCCTAAAAGAGTGTGTCATGCGGGATGGATACACTTGGGTGGGCCGTATTGATTTTAGACTCCATGAGGTGAAATTTTATATCTAGGGGGAGTTCATCTAGAGGTTGGATAAACCATGTATGTGAAGGACTTCCTAGTAGACTGGAGGTTGAAGCGGTTGGGAGCCCATGCATTTCAGTAGATGGTTGTTCCTTTATATGGACTTCGACAATAGTATGAACAAGATACAAGTGTAATTACCAAACAAGAGCAGATGTAGATTTTGCAGATGGATATTGAGACAAATAGTCATTAAGGGGTTGTGTTGGAATGTGTAATTCCTACTTGTCTTCAGTTGTGACATTCTATGTATAGAATCTGTTCCTATTCCATACATTAGCTAAAACCTAAATTCCTAGTTTGGTCGAAGGTTCAGATATTCTCTCAACCAGCTTATTGTGCGTCTAAAATAACTTCCTTATCTTAAAACTAAACCTCATGTATATATTTAACTTTATTTGATTAATAAAATATAGTGTGTATCTCAGATTTCATCTCAAATAAAATGTATGCTTATCAAATCAAATGTATGCTTATCCAATCAAATCAAGCATCAGTAAATTTGTCAATCTAATAGAATGTATGCATATAGAAACTTGAAAACAACCTCATGATCGTCGCATATAAAACTTATCTCAATATTTGAAATTGTAATTAAATTAAACTTGATCGATCCGCACTCTAAGCATAATGAAAATTGTGTTGAGTTCGTTTTGTTTTGAGAATATGAATGGCCAGCGGTTTAATGAAAGTGGGCACAGAAGGTTAGCATGTTTCGTGCACTTTGCCATTTATCATCCACTAATTCGTCCACTAGAGTTAACACACAAGCCCGCATTCGGTGTCAGAATGGAATGCAGAGGGACACATGCCGGCAATGGATAGAATATTACACGTCTTAGAAGGGAACGCACAGATACCAGTGCAGTTAATGGAGTTAATATTATTGAATATTACGCGTTTTAGAAGGGAACGCACAGATACCAATGCACTTAATGGAGTTATTTTTAGGCTTGGCAATTGGTTGAATGTAAATGGTTATAATAAATTTTCAATGTTGGTTTTCGTAAATTTATTTTTATTAATTATGATATGTGGTTATTAATAATAGGTGAAGTAAATTTTTATGTTTAAATATGTAATTTAAATATGTATGAAAGTTAATGGTGTAAATTGCAGTCATTAAAAGAGTGGCTACACTTTTTTTACATCATTAGATAAAAAATATTAATTAGAAAACGAATTAAAATTGCCTATTCTAAGGACAGTAGCATAAACAATATAAATTTTTTCTTAATTTCCAAAGAATTAGTAACAATTTTTCTAATAAAGAGTTTTCTTTCTAGAACAAGAATGAAAGATTAGGTTCATGCATAGATAAATAACCATCTCGTAGATAAATAATCAATATTATAAGAAGTTTTAGAGGATTGAATTTCAAAAAGCATGTTGAGGAAGAACTTTTCCAGCTTTCTATTGAATTTGAAAGAATTTCATAATCATTCATTTTTATGGATTAAAATTCAAAAATATAATAAAATGTCTTTTGCTTAAATTGAAATATCGATGAGAAAACATACCACAAAAGAATACAAAAACTCCAATCAATTTTCTTTTAACCCAATTTAAAAAAAAAACATCTGTTAAAATAAACCCATCACATTATTAAGTAAGAAAATAAGTTTCTAAAACATTATCTACATCCCTTAGAGAAGGAATGACCGAAAATTGTCATGAATCCATCATTACAATCAACTTCCGAGTAAATGATATAATCCAAAATAGCTCACAAATATTCATGTGCCAAAACATCATCATTTGCATTTAATATTTGAAAACACACCAGGTATTTAGTATGCATATTGTGGATAATGGATGGAAGATTGAGTTGTGATATCGGAGAAAAAATGGCTATGCAATTTCTCTACGTGTTCATCAAATAGGTTAATCGGAAGAGAAAACGGTGCTTGTACTGATTGATCAACTTAATCATTCTCCAAGTGTTTTTCATGGTTTTAAATGGGAAATAGTAGAAGAGTTCTATCATCTTCTAGATTTATGATATCTGCAATCAACTTTTTCATGCATATCTGAAGGAAAAATAGAGAAAGAGGTAATAAATTCACATTTTATTGAAAGAAATATTTCATATTTTAGCTAATTTTTTGGTAAACAAAATTCTATCCAAGACAGGAGAAATTATTTCCCATAGATGCTTATTTCCAATACATCCTTATTTTTTTGAATCATTTGGTAAAAAAATTTAAATAAATATTTCCCTGAAATGTACGAAGTGCATTGCACTTCGTTCACCTTGACTTTGCTCACCTGCATGGTCGTGAAAGTGGATGTAATAATTGAGATTGTTTTAGGTCATCTTGGGGCAAGAAAATATTCTTCCCACTTTAGGCCCCATTATGTCTAGTAATAGTCTAGTTCGCGGATGCTAGTTGAACAAAATAATTAAACTAGACTTTTTTTAAATGTAAACATTGATACCAACCTACAAACATATAAAAGTTATAAGTGAATGGTAGGATAGAGTCTCATATACCTAATGGAATATCATAGGCATTCCTTTGTAGTGAGGAAAAATTGTCAAGAAATATATCTTTAACTTTCTTGATAAAGACGGAGGCTTATTGGAAACATTCAAATAGATTTGAATGCATACACAAATCAATTGAAAGCATTATCTCAAGTCAATGAGCTCAAAAACTAAAATATTTCCAAAATCTCCATTTTTGAGAGAATACAATTTTTATGAAAAAGAAAAACACAACAGAGTAATTTCCAAAACTCTCAGAAATATTTGAAGAGTAATATTGTCTTAAAGTATTAAAAGACATGACACATAACCCTGAAAATATCATGTATTTCATTGCATAATCAATTTTGCAAATATCCAAAGCCATGAAAACAAAAGCAATGAGATAAGCCATGCAAAATATTTACTATGAATGAAAACTAAATTTGCAAAGGCTTACAACCACCACTTGAGAAGAAACGATTGTTTATAAGAAAAATATAACATAATTTATAGAAAATGAAAAAGGGACATGCATTTTAAGTTGCGATTCCCTCGACTAATGTTCTGACTAGTAGTACAAAAAGTGGCCTCCTGGCCCACAATGCTTCAACTTCCATGAAATGCACCAAACTTCGAGCCTTCCTGCTTCTGGTACCTCTGTGCCCTTCTTCGACCTCTGTTTTCATACTTTTCTTCAGTTTAAGTAATTGATTTTCCTTTTTTAAAGAACAAATAGATTTATTAATTAAAATAAAATTGTTCCTTTATTTTCATTAAGCTAGTTTCTTTTCTATTGGAATCTAGATATATTAAATAATAATTCTTAATCTATTATTATTTATCTAAATGTATTTTTTAAAGAATATCTAAATTTATTTTTTAAGAATGTTTTTTTAACAATAACTAAATTTATTAATTGAGAAAATCGTTTCTTTATCTACTCCAGTTTAGATATGTTGAATAATAATTCTTACTCTATCATTATTTATGTAAAAATATTCCCTGGTTGAATTTTACTATTCTTTTTTATTTTGCTTGTAAATTAAAATGATAATGAATAATAAATCTACCATTATTATTATTTTTTATCTTATCATATTCTGAGTTAAAGTTTATTGGAACATTTTTTACTTTGTATGTTAAAATTATCCTCAAAAAAATATTAAATGTTCAATTCTAATACAAATTATATTTCAATAAATCACATAGTTCTGTGATTTATTTGGTACTGGTAATGTTTTCTAATATATCTGTTTTTATTTTCGGTAATGTAGACTGCTGGAATGTGAAGTATGACTCATGGATCCGTCAAAATGCTCAAATACTTGAGTCAAGCCTTAGAGAATCAGGGTGCTAAGTCACTCAAATGTTCAAAGACATCATATATATATATATATATATGAAACTACTCACAAGATATATGTATATATAATTTTGCCCCAAATTCTTCACTTGTAAAACCACTTCGTATTTGTCCTCAAACCATTTAAGATGTTACATTTAATTTTAGTTGTTTTTTCATCATGAATGGCTTCTTATGATGATAAATGGTTTTATAAAATAGAACCATAGTGGTAACAGACAATTCTACTAAAATATTAGCCTAATAAGGAAATTGAGATGTATAACTTCTTTTCTCAAAATAATATAACTAGGTATTTTAGTCATATAAACTTATGTTTTTAAATAAAAGTTGTTATTTATTGAGATATATCTCTTATTATAATTATATGAGTTGGAAATAATTAATATTATTTGTATATTAATGGAGAAATGGTTACATTGTTGTAATGTAGCTCCTTAACTTAGGATTAGTTCCTAGGATATAGAAGTTTGTTTACAAATTCCTACTTCTTTGTGATGTATTTATAGTTGTATCATTTGATTAATGAATGTAGAGTGTACTCTCCATTTGTGTGCAGTCTCCAGGTGAAATACTCACCTATGAGCTCCAGTTTCTAATGAATTCAGTTTTTATCTTGGTATCAAAGCTAAGACTGGGTGAGCCCGATTTTTTTAAGAGCTTTAGTGGTTGCAAAGCCTTAGCAGCTATAAATCCTTAGTGGCTATGGTGCACACAGGAGCTTCGTGCTCACAGGAGCAGGTGGACTGCAGAAAACACCTGACTCACAGGTCTCAGATGATTTTTTGGAATTTCTGAGCATAGGACGGTTGGCGTAGTTTTTCTACTAACAGACGCACTGAAAAGCACAATTGGCGTGACTACCAGGGCCATACCCTCGCCAATTTGGGCACTTACATGACTATTTTATTTCGTGTAGATATTTGCCTCAGAAAAGTGCCAATCTCTCTCTTTGGCAGTTCTGCACATAGGGTTTAGCCAGTGGTGGTAGATCTAAGTCGCACACACATTTTTTGGCAGTTCTGCTCATGGGATTTTCTTGGTGGTGGTAGATCTGAGTCACAAACACATTGGTTGGCAGTTTTGAAAAGGGGATTTGCCCGTTGGTGGTAAATTCAAGTCGCAGACATAGTAATCATCAGATCAGTGGAAGATCTGAGTTACAGTCACAATATTGGGCCATATTGGAGGGAGATCGATGATTAGGATCTGGTATGTATTGAATTTTTGTTAGTGTAGCTTGTAATTATTCAACTGGTTAGAATCATCAGAGGGTCTGGAATTAGATCAGTGCAGTGTGAATAATACCATAGAAACATATCTCAACGAGTCTAACAAACTCGATGGGTCCAATTTCACCAATTGGAAATTCAAGCTACAGACATTGCTTGAGGGAGAAAATGCGTGGTTGATTCTCACAAGTGAGGAGCAAAAACCAAATATTGTAACAAGAAAAGCCACACTTATACAAGACTGTGATAAAAGGGAGAACAAAGAAAAATTCATACTAAAGATGTCCGTCAAGGATAATATTATCTCACACATTAGAGATGGGAAATCGTCCACTAAGATCTGGACGACGCTCAAGAATTTATACCAGACACAAAATACAAATTGAATCTTGTCACTCAAAGGCAAGTTGTTTGCGATGAGGATGGAGGAAAATGAATCTCCTGTTGGATTCTTTGCAAGGGTTAAAGACCTGAAAGACAGATTGGGAGACATCGGAAAAAAGGTGTCCGATTCCAATCTAGTCACAATTACGTTGAATGGAATTAAGGATGAATATCAAATGTTCATCACAGGATTGGCAGCGAGGGATAAATTCGTTGCATTTGAAGAATTGATAGGAATTTTTCTACAATAAGAAGGGCGTCGACAGAAATTAAGACTGCAGAGTGGTGATCTTGCTCTAATGGTGAATAGGCGACAGTTTAGAGGGAAGTAGCCACAACAGTAGTGGCAGCCACAACAACAACAAAGAGGAGGTAGCACATTTCAAAAGAGACCATTTAGAGGTATGTATGCAAATAAATTTTCAAACAATAAATGTTTTTACTGTGGGAAAGTTAGCCACGAAATTAGGGATTGTTTTAAGAGGTAGACAGATGAAGCAAGGAATAATCAAACTAGGCACAAAGGATATTTTGTTGATGAAGAAGAAGACTATAATCATGAAAGTCGACTATTTGTAGCTGATTGTGCATTTTCATCTTCTAAAGAATATGAGGACGACGTATAGTATGTCGCTTCTGGCACATCCTCACATATGACAGGTAAGAAAGAATGTTTTTAATTTCTTGAAGAAACTTCATGTGGATCTAAAATTCTTCTAGGAGATGGCTAGGGAAAATTTTAAGGATGGACGTTTATATTAAAGTTTAAAAACATGGCGAATCTTAGTAGTCCCCAATATGTGAATTGTAAATTTTTTATGTTATTTCTGTAAAAATATTTCTTTTTGTAATCATTTTATATTATTATATATAATTTTTTGGCGATTTTTAGGGTAAAATAATTTTATAATATAAAATTTGGGCGAATCAATTAAAAAAAAATGGGAATTGGCGAATAATTTTTTTGGAAAAAGCATGGAAAATTAGCCCAACTGCGAATATTAGCCCCTAAAATTTTCCTTGGAGATGAAAGAGGATATGAGATAAAAGGGTATGGTGATATTCCAGTAAGATTGTCTAATGGTGACATTAGACATCTTAAGAATGTATACTGTACATGTGCCCGGAATTAGGAAAAACTTGATCTCTGTATCTATGATAATAGATCAGGATCTGTTAGTTGAATTCTTCAAGGCACGCTGTGTCATAAAGGATATCAAGATGGAAACAGTTGCATCAAGAGTACGTGTGGGGAGCCTGTACATACTAAATTTCAAAAGCATGCCACAACAAGCCATGGTCGCAACAGGATTTACAGCCAAAAACCTCTGGCACCAGAGATTCGGTCACCTTAATTTAGAAAACCTCATGTTACTTCATAGAAAAGGTATGGTCGATGGACTCCCTATTTTTCATAGTGTTCAGTTGGATTGTGATGGATGTGCATTAGGGAAAATGCATAGAGAATAATTTCCTCCGCATATTGATAAAAAGAGAAGAGATATTCTAGATCTTGTGCATACAGACATATGCGGACCTATGCAGACCAGGTCGGTAGGTGGTGCATATTATTTTCTTTTGTTTACTGATGATTGCACTAGATTCTCCTGGATACATTTTTTGAGTAAAAAGAGTCAAACTTTTCAGTTTTTTAAAGAATTTAAAGCTTTGGTAGAAAAGCAGACAGGAAAATGTATAAAAATTCTCCGCTCAGATCAAAGGGGAGAATAGAGGTTGGGTGAGCTCATGATTTTTTGTAGATATCATAGGATTGTTCAACAATTTACAGTGCCTCATAAACCACATCAAAATGGAGTGGAAGAATGAAAGAATAAAACTCTTATGGAGTGCGCAAGGAGTATGCTTCAAGGTAAGGGTCTATTAAATGGTTTCTGGGTAGAAGCCATCAACACTGCTGTTTATTTAAAGAATAGGAGTCTAATAAATGTCTTAGCTTCAAAACTTCCTTTGAAGCATTACACGTATTCAAACCAACAGTGAGTCATTTGAGAGTATTTGGGTCAAAAGCCTTTGCCCATATACCCAAGGTGGATAGAAAGAAGTTAGATCCTAAAGCCATGAAATGTATCTTTTTAGGATATGGCATTGAGTTTAAAGCATACAAGTTATTTAATCTCGTGACTCATAAAATATTTGCAAGTCGACATGTGATATTTCATGAATAGGTTGAGGAAGGAAAGGATGATAGTAATAATGAATGGCACATTCCATTATTGTTGGAAGAAAAAAGCAGGGATAATCAGGAGCAAGAGCATGAAGAAGAAGAAACAGGTGATGTAGTCAATAAGGCAAGCCTGTACAAGTCTGAAGCAGACAAATTTGAGGTAAGTCCCCTACCAAGGAAATAAGGTAGGCAGACACAATTACCAGCCAGATTGAAAGACTATGCTTTAATGACAAGTATTTTAAACATTGTATAACCCACAAACTCTAAAGAAGCAAGTCAATCTGATGAATGGAGGGCTGCGATGAATGAATAAATTGAAACAATTACTAAAAACCATACTTGGGATGTAGTTGAACTACCTGAAGGAAAAACACCCATATGTTCTAAGTGGTTGTACAAACGTAAAGTGAATGCAAATGGGAGTATATTAAATTTTAGAGATAGACTGGTAGCAAAGGGTTATTCACAACTAGAGGGAATAGATTTTGATGAAACCTTTGCCCCTGTAGCAAAATTAAATACCATTACAATGCTAATTTCGTGAGAAAAAGAATATAAGTGGAAGCTACACCAGTTAGATGTTAAGTCTACATTACTGAATGGTGAATTGAAAGAAGAGATTTATTTAGTTCAACCTGAAGGGTTTGTTAAAAAGGGACAGGAACATCTAGGTTGTAGATTTAACAAGGCACTAGATGGTTTAAAAAAAGCACCCAGGTCATGGTATGAGAAGATCGATTCATTCTTCTTACAGCATCGTTTTCATAGGAGCATGAATGATCCAAATCTGTATACCAAGTATAATAAACATAGGAAAATCATTTTTATTTCTTTGTA
The DNA here is from genome assembly GCA_034641835.2 of Pinus albicaulis. Lineage (NCBI taxonomy): Eukaryota > Viridiplantae > Streptophyta > Pinopsida > Pinales > Pinaceae > Pinus > Pinus albicaulis. The sequence goes on along the minus strand of CM076583.1, from coordinate 210,608,575 downwards.
TGTTGATGATACGACTATAATAGGTAATGCAGATACTCTGATCAAAGAAATCAAATGGCAGATGTCGCAAGTATTTGAAATGAAAGACCTCAGAAATCTCCATTATTGCTTGGGTCTAGAAGTATGGAGAGATTCTTGACAGAATTTTCTTACTCAAGGGAAGTATGCTAGAAGTTTTCTAGAAAGATTCAGAATGGAGCAGTGTAAGTTAGCAGAAACACCATTGCAGCAGAATCTAAAGTTGTGCAATGACGATGGCACTAAGGAGGTGGATGCCACTATGTATAGACAACTAGTTGGGAGTTTCATATATCTTACTACAATTAGACCAAACTTGGCATACTCTGTTAGTGTGCTGAGCCAGTTCATGTCTAAACCTCTCGAAATTCATTTGGTTGTAGCAAAGAGTGTGTTGAGGTACCTTTGTGGTACTAATGATTATGGTATTTTATACACTGACACATCTGATGTTACTCTAGCAGGTTTTTTAGATTCTAATTGGCCAACCAACCTGGATGATCGCATATCTATCACAGGTTATGCATTCAGTATTGGATCTAGGTTCATAGCATGGAGTAGCAAAGAAAAGTATTGTAGCCTTCTCTTCAGCTGAAGATGAGTACTAAGCATTGTGTGCAACCACATGTGAAGCTATCTGGTTGAGAAGACTCCTCAATGATGTAGGAGAAGAACAGAAAGAAGCAACTACCATTAGAAGTGACAACCAGAGTATCATCAAGCTAGCATACAATCCAATATTTAACAAAAACACCATACACATCGATACTCAGCGCCATTTTGTTTGAGAAAAACTTCAATGAAAGGAAATATTTGTTAAATATTGTCAATCTTGTGACAACATGGCAGACATTTTTACTAAGCCTCTTGGGAGAATAAAGCTTGAATTATTTAGAGGGATGTTAGGAATTCAAAGTAATCCTTTCTCCATTAAGGGGGAGTGTTGGAAATAATTAATATTATTTGTATATTAATGGAGAAATGGTTATATTATTGTAATGTAGCCGCTTAAGTTAGGATTAGTTACTAGGATATAGGAGTTTGTTTACAACTTGCTACTTCTTTGTAATGTACTTATAGTTGTATCATTTGATTAATGAATGTAGAGTGTACTCTCCATTTGTGTGCAGTCTCCAGATGTAGTACTCCCCTGTGAGCTGCATTTTCTAATCAATTTAGTTTTTATCTATACGAATTACTATTTAGGTATTTTAATTTTACATTTCTAAGTTTATTCATTTTTCTGGCAGTGATTGTCATGATCGCAATTTTTCTAAAAATGTGATTTTCCAAATTGTCATAATGGTTATCAATGAATCTCGAATCAAAAACTACGTGAGTTTTAGCGGCACATTTCATTTTTAAAAAATTCAAACCAATCGGATTTATTTCGGATGATTTAGACGACGATTAAAATCACTAAAGTCTACTCCAAAACCATCCTAAATATATATAATGGTTTCCATTTTAATGCTTCCTAAATATTTTTTTAAATTTTAAATTTAAAAAATATTTATTTAATATTATTTAATAATTACAACATTATACTTAATAATTAAATATTAGTATTATTATATTAAATATTAATATTGTTATATTATTTATTATCAGTAATAATATTGTAGCATATTATAAATAATAATAGTAATAATATTATATTTATATTTATTCGCGTAGTATTATAATATTAATATCTTTTACATCATTTAAGAGTCAATAATCTTTTATTTAAATCTTTTCAACTATAGTACATGTGTATGATGATAGTCGTATTGGTATTATGTGTAAAAAAATAAAACATTTACACCAATACAAATAATAATATCTACAAAATATCACATTGTCTTAAATTTAAAATAATAATGCACAGACCATCACTTACACCAATACAATATGAAGCATCATTATATAAAATTGAGGTGTTTATAGAAATTTTTTCACATGGCTAATTGGTTCAATTACTTCGATAACAATATCCACAATATTTCCATGAATATCCCCATATATCCGTGAGTTGATTTATTGTGATCTCCATTTCTAACTTCTCTAATTGTTTTCATATTTATTATAATTAGATTTTTAAAATATGTCTATTTTCTTAATTAATAATTTAATCATATCATACTTATGTAGTATTCTTTCATTCACTTCATTGATGAATAATATGATTTAATTTAAATGTCTTAATTTTCACTCTCGTGCACTCTACATCATGTTTAGTCTTCTTCAAATTCATCTATATCCTCAGTTTTTTTTATCTTCTTCGTCAATATCTTTCATATGAACTATCGTAACTTCATATCAAAGATGTTTTTTTTTAGCATACACTTGACCTTCCCATGGGTTTTCTATGGGTTATCCTTAAACCGTTACAACATACTTTAGCATTTTTTTTTGACTCATCCCTAACTTCAAAGTGGTTCAACTTAGTTCATAAACCATCGATTATATCAAGTGAGTTTCGTTGACCACAAACCCCATCGATTATTAGAATGGTGTTTGGTTCACCACAAAACAATGAAAAAATATTCGTGCTTTATTTGACTATAAAAATAATTTAATAAACTATGAAATCTTTCCGTAATGACAACTAACCTGTGAAGGCCCAACTAACTCATGAAATGTATATGAGATATATGGTTGTATATTTGAAGATTTAACCATGTAATCTTTTTTCAACATAAGACTGACTTATTGCTATACATTCAAATCTAGCCAAGGATAATGTAGATATATATGAGGTGTTGATATTTCTCTATTCCAACACTTATATTGAATTTTTTTTAACACTACAAACATCACAGGGATGCAGATTCCAACATATATTTCACGTCTCTTTTCTCCATAATGATTGCAAACTTGTTAGTGCTTCTACATTTGACTTTTTGTACACTAGTTATACATGGTTCACCTATTAGCAACGTTTCTTCTTTCACAAATTTGACACCTACTTTGCATTTCTTACCTTCATGACTTTGGTCCTCATTCTTTATTCTTACACATACTTTAAGGGTTTTTTAATACCTTGAATAGTTTTATATAAAAAAATTTCCATCATAACTCCAGTAATTTAAGCATTTTACGTCAATTAGTTGCTTTTTATTCTCAAAATTTCCTAGTTGAACATATTCATCTTTAAGAGAATCATTTTTTGGAACCTTAGAACAAGAGAGAGATATATGTACATCGACACTATCATCATGAAATGGAAATTATCAATAAAACTACGAGTCTTTTGAATGAGATGACTAGTATCATTGCATTACACCTTTATTTCTCTTGATTCTACTACTTTACTTCATTCTCAAGTGCTAAGAAAAAAATTTCCTTGGCCGCTAATTATTGCTGCAATGATTAAATCAGCTTGCCATTTTTCTCTTGAATTTGGAAGATATCATTTAGAAATTTATCAATTGATTTAAACGTTTCTTCTAATGTGTTGATGTGCTTTGCAGAAAAGATAACAAATTAATGATAAAGTTCATTATTTCGTTGTCCAGTTTCTCAACCTTAGCTATCATGGAGTTGGATTTCTTCTATAATCTATATATTTATTGAAAACTATCATCAAGATCTTATTGCAGTGGTTTAATTTCACGATTCATTGTGTGTACAGATTTCCCTCCTTTACCTATTTTAAAATCCCTAATAGTTCATACTTGTTTGTCAAATAAAATAAAGTATTGTTTCGCGGGCAATTGATATTGTAACTTTAGTTTTAAAGACAACAACGAGACATGTCTCGATTCATTGTGTGTACAGATTTTCCTCCTTTACCTATTTTAAAATCCCTAATAGTTCATACTTGTTTGTCAAATAAAATAAAGTATTGTTTCGTGTGCAATTGATATTGTAACTTTAGTTTTAAATACAACAATGAGACATGTGTCTTTTCTAATAGTGAGCATGCATGAAAATATTTCAGTACAAAATACTTAAAACATTGTTTTTAAATACACAGCTTTAGAAAACTTGGATGACATTCTTCAACTTCAATCTTTATTTTTTACTTCATTTACTGAAAAACTCTTAACTTGATTTGATTTTAAATAAAAACATTGCAATCTTATACTTTTGTAATATCTTATTTGACGTCGATATAGCATACTCTTATTTTTAACTTAAGATATTAATACATCATTTTTGTTGAGAGATATTCTACAATTCAATATATTAGGGAGATGTTGTCACATAACATTGCATTAAAAAATAAAAAATTGTTAACTAATTAATGAAAAATGAATAATAATATTGAATATGTTAGTCTAATTAAATATTCCAATGAAAAAAACACATACAATAATATTTTATATGACATAAAGAAATAAAGCAAGAACAAAATTTAAAAAAGAGAATAAAGTTTTTTAGCTAAAGAAAATGAGTACTGAAATCCTTAAACTCACACAATCACATTTAATTAATTAAATATGGTTGATATAAGTTAAGAATTCATTTGTATCTACCACACAAACCATTCATTAAAAAAAACACACTAAAATATTATTATTATTATTATAAATAATAAAAATAATTTTGTTTTTGTAAAATAAATTTATTTTTTATTACAACGATTAAAAATAATAAATTAATATTTTTAGTATATAATAATAATAATAATAAATGTAATGAAATCTATTAACATAAACATCATTAATATAAATCTATTTAAAATTTATATATACAAAACATGGAAAAATCAAATTTCATAAACTATACATTTTTCTTATTATTTAATGTTAAAAAATTAATACACATTATATAATATTATTAATTTAATTTTTAATATTATTAGTAATATTAAAAATTATGTCCCCGGATGCGGGTGTTTCAATGGAGAGTTAATGGGATGGGACGAGGGGTGGCAAGCCCGCCGACATCCGCCCACTGTGTACGTTGCGTTAAATGGCCATCTCGTGCAATGGCATGCATCATTTATACTCCCTCCTTCCAACGCCATGGGCTCTAAAATTCGGCACTGCCGACTTCGACAGACGAACCATGCCTCCGCATGCTCCGGCGGGATTTTCACCATGGGAGCATTAAGGCAGAGGTTGGTATGGGAAGGACGGACTTGGCGCATGCCGCCGTCTCATGCCGGATGGGTACCAAACGCAACGGGTTAAATATCACCTAGTCTCGGTTTCCCTGGAATTGCATTGGCGTCGTTAGTTGTTGTGTGCATCGTTGGGAGAGGGTCTATCGTGTTTGTTGTGTTTCGTGCCAGGGGAGGCTCATCCTCCCGAAAGTTAATCGCTGCGACTTCATCCGAGCTCGGCCCCCTTTCGGCTTTTCGCCTGTTCGACGCGTTCGGACCCCGCTCCATCTCACTATGCCGAGGATTCGACACCGTTTGCGGAGCGAAGAGGTAGCTCTCGGAGTCATCCCTCTCATGTTCATTCCGCCCATCTCCGAACTCTTCCCCCTTTGGCGAGGGGAGCCACTACCCCAAAACCCGAAGCGGTCGGGGCGCTCTCAAGATTTCCGCCTATTCTGGGGTCCCCATTCGCATCGCCCTCCACTCCTCTGCTCCTACTATGCACTGCTTCGTTTCACCTTCAACAGTACTCCTCAACCCCCTCGGATTACACCATTCTCTCTGGTTTTTCTTGAAGACGGCTTGCCGAGTGGAGTCTAGCTCGCAGCCGTTCCCGAGGCGAATGTTGCCCCCACCCGCTCGAATTTCAACTGCGGGGCGTATCCCGATGCCTCTGTCTTGCCTGTAAATTTCGGATGAAGACATGCTCTGCGAACCCGGACCCCGGCCTCACGAAGGGCTTGCTCCCGACATGCGCGCCACCACCGGGTGCAGGATTGTGGAGGAGACTCCCGAAGACTAATGGGTTCGTTGCTTGGTCTTTTTCTCGTTTGTGTCACCCAACTTTTTGGGTTTTTTTTTCTGGTAGCTATGAAGCTTTATGGCCCTCTTTTGTTTCTTCTGGGTCAAAGCATCTCTTGGAAAAATCTAGCTCTGCACCCCTGCGTGGGTTTCGATAGTCTACTACTCTGTTTTTCCTGAATTTTATGCCTCCAAGGCAGTAGTCACTGACTTCGGTCTCGATGTAATTTTATCCACTTGTTAATAGATCAGTTTTACTTAGAAAAAAAATATTAAAAATTATGTGATTTATATTATAAACCTAAGGATTAGTAAACACAAGGAAATTATGTTATAAACCCTTGGAATATTAACCTTTACAATAATAAACTTAAGAGATTCATAAGATAAATCAAAGGGAATAATATTAAACCCAAGAGATTAATATTATAAACCCAAGGTATATAATGTCTAAACAAACACTATAAACCCCAACCACCTTAACTAATCTCATTGATATACGTCGATAGGTGTATATGAAGAAAATATACAACCACGTTAGTAAATGTCGTTGATATATGTCGATAGTCGTATAATAAATATATATTTATTAACATAACTTTATAAAAACTAAGATAAATATTGTAAATCCAAGTTATATGAACCCTAAAATAAAAATTGTTGACCATGGTTGATCAAGATTGATTTTTATATAGACATAATATCTGTCACAAGGTGACATTAGACTATGGTTAGCTATGATTGATTTTCATATTGAGACAAACTTTGTCATAATGTGACATTGAACAATGGTTGACCATTTCTAACCATGGTTGATCTCCATATTGAGACAATATTTGTTTTAATGTGACATTGGACCTTGGTTGACCATGGTTATTACAATGTGACGTTGGACCAAGAGATAATATTTGTTACAATGTGACCATGGTTATTGACCATGGTTGACCATGGTTGAGACAACCTTCGTCACAATGAAACATTGGTTGATTTTCATATTGAGAAAATCTTTGTCAAAATGTGACGTTGGACCATGGCTGACCATGATTATGAACCTAGTGGTTTTATAATAAACCTAAATATTAATATTATAAAACCTATGGATAATATTATACGCTGAACCATTAGATTAATATACCTAAGGGACTAATAAATTGAAGGGATTAATACTAAAAATCAAGAGATTATAAACACGAGGTAGTAATATTAAACCAGAGGGATAAATATTATAAACCCAAGGTATTATAACACTAAGATAAATATTATAAAACATAAAATACACATCGTTGACCATGGTTTACCATCACTGAATTTTTGTCACAATGCAACATTGGAACATGGATGACCATGGTTGATTTTCATATTGAGACAATCTTTCGCACATTATGACATTGGACCATCATTGAATATGGATGAAAATGATTATAAACCCGAAAGATTTATATTAAACCATAGGAATAATATTATAAACACCACAAATAATATTAAACCCTATGAATATGAATCCTTAAATTAAAGTGTGTTTTTTCTTCAAAAAATCTTAAGCTATATAATATATAACTTATAGTAATGAAAAAATTATTTGTTTGTAAACTTTGTCTAGGTTCTGATTGTGACACCAAACTCACTCATTGTAAATATTACCTACACCTCATTCCTCAATGCTATGCACTTAGTTTTGAATGAATTACACAAAAACTATTAGATCAAATTTTATCTACAATTTAAAAAATTATATAAGATTTTTTTGCCAAGATATGAAACTAAATACACATAGGTCGGCTTCTATTATGTGTGAAATGTGGCATGAAATTAGAAGAGTTACAAAATTAAAAATTGTCTACAAAAATTATGTATGTTGACATTATAGTTAAAGATGCTTGTGTGAGGTAATTTTTATCAAAGTAAAAAATAACTAGTATTTTAAATATATAAATAGAGAAAATTGATATCATAATTCAAAATGTTTTTGTGAGAGTTAAATTTCTTAAAGTACAAACAAAAAAAAACCAATTATTTGTTATATATTTATGAAATAAATTGATATCATAGTTATAATGGTTTTCCATGAGATAAAACTTATCCAAGTAAAAGTTAATAAGTATTTTGGATATATAAATTATGTAAATTGAGAATATAGTGAAAATATTTTTGTGTGAGATAAATTTTATCTAAGTGAAAATTAATAAGTATTTTAGATATATAATTTATGTAAATTGATATCTTAATTAAAGAAAATTGTGAGAGGTAGTTTTTATTCAAATAAAAAACAATAAGTATTGATATTATAATTGAAATGTTTTTTGGGAGGCAAATTTTATCCAAATAAAATTTAACAATTATTCCAAATAGATAGAAAGAATTAATAAGTATTATATATATATATATATATATATATATATATATATATATATATATATATATATATATATATATATAACGAAAAACCAAAATTTTAATGATAATAATATTTTATATGGAAAATAATAGTACAATAAATTAAGTAAATAGATATCATAGGTGAACTGTGTTTCGGAAGGGGGATTTTATCAAAGTAAAAAGTAATAAGTATTAGAAACATTAATGAATGATATTTGTGTATAATTTAATTGACATCAAACTATTCAAATTTGCAAGTTGTAATCCATTATAAGATAAAAGGGAAACAAATGAAGAATAATTTAAATGTAAAAGAAAGTCATTTTAAATCATTTAAACTAGCCTATAACCATTTCAAACTTGGATTTGTGAAGCTCCTAGAGAATCAAATCCCTCCATACGTAAACCTTTTTTTCAGTAAAAAAACTTGAGAAATAAGTTGCACCTTCATAAATTTGATCCTCTAAATACTTAATATAATGAGATTTAAAATACATTTAGACTAATTATAATAAAAACTTTTAGTCTACCTTTTAACCAACTCTTAACTCAACATTAACCTTTGTAATTAAAAATAATAAAAATAATGTAATATCACTTTACATCATTCCTTAATCCTTTAATATGGATGGTAATTTTTATCATTTCTTTCTATTTGTCACATCTTTAGAGATATCAACTTCATTTTTTTATATATTTAATGTGGGTATTCTTTAATTGTGAAAGAAAAGAAAATAACACATGCACCTGCCTTTTTCATAAATGCTTCACTTTTCTACATCTTAATTAAGCTTCATAACAGTGGAGGCTAATACAGTTATAGCATTTGCACATTTTCTCTACTGACCGGATTTCTCAAGTGAATTTCCTATTAGCTAGAGAGCACATATAATTAACTTCTATTTTGCCAGTCGAATGTCTAGGTGGCTACGAGTGCTCCCGGAGTTCTCTTCATGCATATATCGTTGCTCGTGCTATGATACTCTGTAACACTCATCCCATA